>JAPXFY010000031.1:27290618-27298118 GCA_030674185.1 Monoplex corrugatus | reverse complement strand
CGATTCTGCTGGCCTGGTTGATTAAAAAAAAGAAAAAAAAAAAAGAGATTTCACCGATCTTCTGGGTCAATGTTATACGCACACTTGTTAGTGCCTAAACCGTGGCCTCCTTCGTGTATAAACGCATGTACAAGTACACTTGTATGCACGTTAGAGATTAACTGTCTGGTTCATGTATATGTACGGTGGGTTAGGGAAACATGAAAACATCCGCCATCTGAGCATGCACACCCACCTAAGATGGAGTAAGAAGACTGTGCAGCGACGTGCCGTCTGCACAGTGTAGACAACCAACATGCACACACGAATGACAGAAAAGTCACAATGGAAGCAAAACACAAAACAAAAGTTCAAAACACTCTCACTCTATTTCTATGGAATCCCTTATTATATATATATGTGTAATATATATATATGTGTAATATATATATATATATATATATATATATATATATATATATATATATATATATTTACATTTTTGGTGTGTACACCGGGCGTCCCGTACTGAGTATCCCAATAATAATATTATGTTTACTCTTTCTATAAATAACTGTGTAATGCAGTACTGTAGCCGGTTTCTTTACATTTTGTGTTATGTAACGTAGACTACTCTTGATGTCATAATTCTGATTATGCTTCATTGTCTTAATTTATTACATTTTGTTGTATCGAATAGCCTACTGTGTTGAACTGTCTCGATAATGTAGCTTACATAATGTATGCGTTGTGTTACGTGCCCTGCACGTTGTCCTTAATTGCTGCATTTGTTGAAACGTATTTTCTGTTTGTGTAGCATTTGATATCATATATAATCTTCCTCTCTCTCTTATGATGTCTATGAGGCATTTCTGTACCGTTCAAGATAGACGATTTTGTAGTTTTGACCAGCATCCCTATCGAAACAAATACCAGACTTACAACAAACAATCTTTGTACCTGCGATGATTTTCAAATGCCAGATTTACAATAATCTTTGTATCCACAACGATATTAACAGTGCCAGACCAGTCAGCAAGCGCTTCAAGCTTACACAATACCAGACGCTTGTGCTTCAGAGCCAAACGATGGCCAGACACACCCACAGACATCCTGGTCGAGAGAGAGAGAGAGAGAGAGAGGAGAGAGAGAGAGAGAGGGTGTGTGTGTATGTGTGCGTGCGTGCGTGCGTATGTGTGTGTGGGGGGGGGGAGAGAGCCAAACTTTACACACACATATATATAGTTGGACATACACACACGCACACACACACACACACACACATACTCACTTACCGTCACGCGCGTTAATAATGGGTCAACGGTTATTTCTTAAAACATTATTTTAACGGCACAGTCTGGCTTTTCCTTCTGTCCTACAATCGTTTTCACAGTGTAAACAACAGGCAGCTGAACGCTGGTAGGTCTCCAACATGGCGGCCAATTGGAGCTCGCGGTGGGGCCGTTTCGCCTCAACAGTTTCAGTTTCTCAAGATGACGTCTCCGCGTTCAGAGCAAATTCCACATGCACTAACATGACAGGTGCCACGTGTACGGTGACTGTGGCACAAGCCTTAAGCCTGCACATAAACCCATGAGCTGGCCAGGTCCTGAGGCCCTACCTTACTGTGTTTTGCCTAGTCTATATTTTTTACTGGTATTTTATCAGCCTACCACTGGAATAATCTTGGTTACACGTAAATGACATGTGTATGTGTGTATTAAAAAATAATATATTAATAAATTATTTAAGTCTGAATCACACGACTAGCTATTCCGTGTAAACTCGTCTCACATGATAGACCCCCCCCCCCCTCCCTTCCCAGTCAAAGCCCAAATGCTAGCTGTCTATCAACAGTGAAGACAAACTTATTAGTCTAGATAGGTAGTAAGTAAGTAAGAAGTAAGTAAGCAAGCAAGTGAGTAGTAACACTCACAGACTTTGATTTGGTTCAGGTTTTACGTCGACGCCCACCTCAGGTGTATGGCGACGGGGATAACCATCCAGGAAGTGGGGGGGGGGAGTAGGCCTATCTAATCAATACGACACCACCAGAACAATGATATGTTAGATGGACAGAGAATGCCTTCAATGTAGCACACCCGGGTATTCGAACCCACAACATTGGCATGTGAATCGACGCTCAAAACAACTGAGCTACTGGGTCCGCAGCTATAGACTGTTCAGTTCTGTTCTGTAGATTTGAAAGTCCTACCACTCTCATAGGGAGTATTGCTGAGCAAGAAGTGGTACTCGCAGACTGACCATGGAAAGGGAAGTAAGTCAGATGGTTGTCTGCTAAGCATACGCACTTACAGACAATAAGACTTTAATGTTATGGGATCGTGTTAGGAATTGAGCAGCACATTTGTGCAGTGTTTATAGCCCGTCATCGACTCCGTGTATTCGGCCTTCATCACGCTTGCAATGGTGGAATCCCCGGACTGATCTTTGGACGACAATCACCAACTGGCACCAGGGCGCTGCCGCAGTATCATAGGTTCCGATTACTATTGTCTTGCGGAATGCAAATGCTAGCTTCTGGGGAATCTTCATAGCATCGTCCAAGCAGTCGAGGCCCACTACACAGCCAACTTGTCTTTCGCCCACGTTAGGGGAACGACCTCTTGTACTTTTAGTAACATTGTGAGATACCGATGCTTTATTCGGTTCTCCTTTTGGTTGAATGGATGTGAGCTCACAGACGGGCGTGCGCAGTCTATATATAGTCTTCGGACACACCCCACATCACAACTCGTCTACACCTCGCTTCCCGTCGAACGACTCGACTGAAACCAAAAGGCGGCCGATTTTAAAACAACCATCCAAGCGATCAATTGATACAAGAGAGACAACCGCTCTTCAACTTGCTCTTTTTCCCACAATTCAAGTTGTGACGTGTTCAGTTGCCATCTTTGGCACGTTGGCAAGCGAAGCAACTTTTGCAAACAAGACGTCGTAGCCGCTTCGTACATATATACATTCTAGACGTGTTGCTTGCCGATCGAGGTTTTAGCCAGGCTCGTACAGTTCACCATGGGTTTTCCACCAATATGCATTGTGTTGATGATGTTTGCACGAACTGCCCTTGGGTTTTATTTGCCTGGGTTGGCCCCGGTAACGTACTGCGAAGATGCACAAGAGAACTGCAAGGTAATTTTAATCGTACTAAATAGATAATTGTCATGATCATAACATGATAATACTCACGACAATTCCATAAATGTTAATGCACTGAGTATCCTAATGTTAACTTTGTAGGGTGCGTGCTTCTGGGTTATTAAAACGAGAATGCTTGCAGTTCCTGGCTTACGCGGACTTCGGAGTTGCAGACGACAGTTTGGAGAGCCTTGGATATATAAAGGGAGATCAGCAGATGCTAATCCTCGGTCCCTAATCGTTATCACGCTGGGACGTTAATATCAAAGAAGAAGAAGAAGCTAATCCTGCGATAGTTTATCTATCTAAATTAAAATTTAAAACAAAAGTTTTAGATCTAAATCTTACATTTTTTATGGAGCCAGTAGTTGTTTCTCCTGTCTGTAAGGAGCTGCTTCAGCAGTTTTGGATTTTTAAAACAGAAATTGAAAAGAAGTATTTGATAGAAATAGAAGAAAAGAAAAACTTAAGATGCACTCTTTTCCTTTATTTTCATGTTGGTGATGTTAGAAGGCTATCTTATTAATCTAGATCAGTAGATATTCTAGTTTTTATTTTAGTATACCTACGTTAGAACATATTTTTAAAAACTGATATTGGCTTAATTACTGATTTGTGAAATAAATCAGAAAGGAATACTCATTTGACTGAACAACTTAGAAGAAACCAAACAAATTAGAAATTAAAACAACAACAACAAAACACATACTATGATACACATAACAACAACAACAACAAAAACAAACCCTATTTTTATTTGTTATAATTGTTTCTTCAAACTTTCCATGGTTTTATTGTTATACCAAGGAATGTGACTGCATCACTTGTTCTTTCTGTGTAATTGTGGGATAGTAGAAATATAGGCCTAGATATAAAGATTATTTAGATAAAAGGAAAACCTGTCTTTTTGAATTACATACTGTGTGTTAACTTAAAGTATTACTGGCATGGAGACCAGTCAAAAAAGTTCTCCCTTTTTGTCTTCTGGGCCAGCCTCTGTATAAACCCCAAGTGTATTTTGGGGTCTTGCAGCCTCCTGTTGTTCATTGCTAAGTGTTCTGGGGTCTTCCTCTCACGCATCTTGTCTCTTTTATCCAGTGAAGGGCAGTCTAGGTGATGTTATCTTGATCTCTTATGTCTCCCTTTTGCAAGTATGTATTGCAGATACTGTTCAGATTCAAGAGATGTGTCATTTCTGTAGGTATGTAATTACACATACTGTTCAGATTGAAGAAATAAAAATAACAGATAACAGTAAATACATGCATATATATACCCACATGCTCGCACACAGACATACACATGTGTATATATAATATTATAATTATAATTTATACACTGTATACACACCCATATCCACACTGCATGATGGCCGACAGCAACAACGACAACAATGACAGCAGCAATAACAACAACAACAACCAACAGCAAAGAGGAACACACATATATATCATGACAAAGTTAACACATATCTGGACATGAATCAACAAACAGCCCACAAACACACACACACAGCCAGTTTGGCAAGCTTGCTTGTTCTCCAATTGTCTTCCTTTTCTTCACTTTTCCTTTATCTCTGTTTCAGGGAAAGCCAAAACACTTTCCATTCCACGCTGTAAGAATCTGTGAGGTGTTACTTTTGCGATGATACCAATGTTAGTCTGATTAATGAAAACTAATGTTAGTCTGATTGATGATAGCTCTTGTTTTTCCTTTCATAGTAGATTTCCGGCCACTTCCTCTATCTATTCCTTTTTGGGTAAAGGTTTGATGATATGATGACTCACTTTTTGTTCGCGAAGGTATGATTTTAAGCTTCTAAGGTCCGGACATCAGACTTTCCCAGTTGGAGAATTTTTGTTGTAGTGGCATTGCCTGAAAGTTTATCAGCCCGTTCATTTCCCTTAACACCAGCATGTCCAGGGCAGTAGATCCATGTGAGAGTTTGTAGGTCGATACTGTTCATTGCTTTGTGCCATTCTGGGATTCATACTCCATTTTGCACTTTTTGAGGCAGATTCATTGAGTCAGTCAGGTAGGCATAGGTATCTTCTTTCAATTTTTATCATCCAGTGAGGTTAACCATTGTACTTTTTTTGTAGTGCGTGTGTGACTGCCTCAATTTACATTGTTAGACTGCAGGTTGTGATTTCATGTGTACTGTGTAGCGTTTTCTTCATGTATGGTGTTTCCATTTTGATTCAGTGTTTGAGACAGTGAAGCCCCATCCAGATTTGTTATTGGTGACAGAGCCATCTGTGGATATATGATTACATCTTTGGGGCTGCAACTTAGTAAGTTAGTTGCTCCATGAATAGCTGGATTTCTGTATGTTTTACGTTCTGGACATTTCAGACAGTGTCTCCCTAGATTTTTGTTTTTTTTTGGTTCTATGTTATTTGTTGTTTTCATTTCTTACTTGTTTATTTATCTACATACTGATGATACTCTTTTATTTTGTATGTATATATTTATTTATTTACCTATTTTTAGTATGCACGTATATATACTTATTACTTACTTACATACTTACCTGTCTGTTTCTTCTTTTCTTTCCTCGGAAGTGAACAACAGACTGGCGATGCTCTAAATATGATTAAGAAAGTATTGTCTTCACGGTTCACCTAGTTGACAGACAGCTGAGCATTTGTGCATTGACTGGGGGTGGGGGATGGAGGGCTTTCTGTCATGTGAGACAAATTTAGACAGAATAGCTAGTTGTGTTGTCATTCAGACCTTTAATTATTCATTTATTTATTTCATATATATGGTCCTTTTTTGAAGATAAGATACACAGATGCACATATCATTTACATGTAACCAGGATTATTCCGGTGATAGGCTGATTGATTCAGTACCAGTATAAAAATCAAAAATATAGACTAGGCAAAAACATAGGCTAGGTATGTGCAGGCTTAAGGCGTGTGCCATGATCACCGTGCACATGGTACCTGTGACGTTAGTGCATATGGAATTTGTTCCAAGCACGGAGATGTCGTCTTGAGAAACTGAAACTGAAGGTGAAACTGGAGAAATGAGTCAAGCTGATTGGACAGCATCACTGACCTAGTACATATTTTGGAAGAACCTATTGAAAAGTCTTATGTGCATGATGAAATACTAAACTTAAAGACTTTTTGTTTTGTTTGCAGAACTCCATTCAAGTCTATGTGAACCGCTTGAACTCCATAGAAACTGTGATCCCGTATGAATACCACAGGTAAACTATAATGCTGTATCAGAATACTAACTGTGTGCAGAATTAAAAACCAACCCAGGAAAAAACAAAAACGGAAAGAAAGAACACACACAGACACACACACAGACACATAGACACTCGCACACACACAACACACACACACACACACACACACACACACACACACACACACACACACACACACACACACAGACAAGAAAACAATCAGCAATGACAAATGACCAACAAACATAAATAACAAACAAAAGGAACACAAATGCACACATTACATTTACACACACAAGCCTGATATTATCTGTGATGTTTCTGTGAATTTTTAAAGCATTAAAATATATGAATTAAATATATATGTACATACAGGCATATGATATATAACAGACGCTGATGATAATTATTATAATAATAATAGTAATAATAGTAATATAAACAATAATAATAATAAATAATGGCGTTGACACAGCGCCAGATCTTGATATATAGATCAAATCAAAGTAAGCGATCTCATTCACCAAAGCATTCTCTTGCACGAACAAAACCTCAAGGGTACAAAACACATACAAACTTGGGGGGTGGGGGGGGGGGGAGGACAGGAGGGGAGTAGGGCTAATAACTCATTAACTGTCATGCTTCAACTGATTAAAAATTAAATGATGGAGAGATGATGGGGCAAGGTTGCTTTCATAAGGGAGCGTGCAGATTAACAGCATGTGGTAAGTTCAGACTGTGAGGCATGAAATGACAGGAGGTATCTGCTATCCTGAGGATGTGGTGTGGTATGGGGCATTGTGATGAGTTGTGGCTATCTCTCTCACTCTCAGTTTCAGTCTTTGAAGGATACATGATCAAAGCAGCATAGTCTTTGCAGACTGTAATGTTAGATGTTCGTACACTGACCAAGAGTTCCTGATTCAGCGGTCATTAATAATTACACTCGTGCCCACACATGGAATTGTGACAAATGCGCACACACACACATATGTATACGCACAGACACAGAGACGCACACACACTCAAACACACATTTGGACATTGCACACAGACACAGACACAAAAACATAGACACACAGACGCAGACACACATATATAGACACACACTGACACAGACACAGACTCTCTCTCTCTCTCTCACACACACACACACA
>JAPXFY010000031.1:27245618-27288118 GCA_030674185.1 Monoplex corrugatus | reverse complement strand
GTTCATGTTGAGATTTCATTTTTGGTCACATTTTCACAACTTGAGCTGTAAAGTCACTGCATTGGTGTAGCTTTTAAACAGTAAAAATATGGTGCCCGCGTTGGTTATGGTCGGTGGCTGCAGGATACTCAGGTTGTCACTGGCCACTCAAGCAATGTCATCAATATCTGGAAAGCTGAAGTGTCCACTTCTGTCTCACACAAATTTCACCAGCGTCTCACCACCTTCTGACTTCAGAACCTGGAAATCGCACGCACACACACACACACACACACACACACACACACACACACACACACACACACACACACACACACACACACACACACACACACACACACACACACACACACACACACACACACACACACACACACACACACACAGCTCTGAATAATTGCTTTGATTATTGTATAATGTGGAAAAGGTGAACTAAAAGTTTCAACATTAAGAAGTGTAAGCGACATTGTATTGATCAGATCTTATGCCTATGTACATTTTCAAAACCTACAGCAGATTGATTTTTTTTTAACTTATTGTTTTATTGGACAAAATTATGACCATGGTACTGCCTTCAAAACAATGTATCCTTACCAGTCCATTGTAGAATAATGACTAGCAACAATAATACTAATTAATTTCTGGAATGATAATAGTAAAGATAATAACAAAACAAGGAGTGAGAGTGGTTTCTCTGTAGCGCACAAACAAGAAGTATAATCCAATCCGTTGTTTTAACAAGTAATCTTTTAATAGCCACTGAAAAGTAAGGCATAAAAAGCACAATGTAGATCTGTATGCTGAGCCAGTTTCAGATAAGTCCGATCAAAAATGTGCGTAAGGAGGAAGCACAATTGTCATCTCAGTAGATCTGAATCGCTTCCACTGTAACCAACGAACTTTTCTTTTGGCAAGATTTTAGATAGCTAATATGGCTTTCCTTCTCCGTATTAATCTTCAATGAAAGAATAGATAGATCTACTACAGTTCAGTGGCTGGGGAAAAAGAAACAAAATAGGTAAAGACTGTGACGTGCATACCTTGAAACAAAATCTGCAACAATGTTTCGTCTCTGCAATAACTCACTCTCACAAAGTGCGGACTTTTAAAAATTCTCTGTAGATTTCAACAGCTGTATGTCTTTAACTGGACCATGTAATTGGAATACTATAATTGTTTGCTTTCTGTCCAAAGACATCAATCTGTTGCGAAACGGTAATTGATAACAAAGATTCACCAAGCGTGCGTTGCTGTGGAATCTAAAACCAGTGGCACTTAAAACTATTCCACGAAATTTCCTTTTTGCTGAGAGCGTTCCTTTCCAAAACACAAACAGTAGGGCTCACAATATTCTTAGTAGTCACAACACACGCAGTAAAGCTTGTATAAACAAAAATGCTCCATGTAACATTTATTCGTTATGTGCGCTACAAGAGAAACAAGAAATTACCGCTTTCGTTTCTGCAGAATCCCACGACTGTGATTCGTTGTATACGTAAGATCATGAATGCATGCCAAGTTTTGCGAAATATAAGAGACTTGCCTGTACACTGTAAACATAAAAAAGTTTCCACATTTTCATGCACAGTAGATATTGTATTGAAATGTTTGTGCGTTACTACAGAAACAATCGCAAATGCCCACATTTTATTCACATTTAGAGAGAATCAATCATTATTTACTCTTTTACTGAGTAAATCTTATCTATTTTTAATAAACAATAAAAGCAAAATTGTATCCTTACCTCAGTTTGCTTGCCACACACACACACACCAAACTGAAGATGCAGACACTTGTGGTGACGTCAAGCAGATGTGATGTGCGTTTCAAAGCGTCTGGTGGAGACAAGTCAACCAATGTCCAGCTTGTGTTTGAGCATACATGGGCCATGTGCCGCTTGTCACGTACACATTTTCTTTGTTCTCAAACACTTTAGATTCAGAGGATGGGGTCAATTTTAGATTCAGAGGATGGGGCCAAGATAATTGACTTTGATGATGAGCAAGAAGGATAGGTTGTGTGCGTTACACTAGGAAGCAAAACGTGCCACGCTGTAAGCACCTTCAGAGAAACTTGCATTCAGCTTCATATTTCAACGAACTGAATCATGAGCAGGAAGAATGATCTCCAAAGATGCATTTTGGAGTAATTTTGAATCTGTTGAAGCACAACTGTGTTGTGTGGGTAGAACGGAATGCAAGCGTTATCTGTGGAAACTAATGAAACGCACGATCGCCATATTTTTGGATGCACCAAACGCAACTTATTGCATGAAGTTTTGCAATGGCTTATTGTGGGTGGGATTAATGTTTTATTTACTAGCAGGACACACACAGTTCATTTGTGTGTTGCTTGTTCTGATTAAGTTACACTGTTGTACAAGTTTCAACCCAAGCCATGTCCCACTTTCTGGCGCCTTTTTTGTCACAACCACAGACAAAATAAAAACAACAAAAAATCAGGCAAACACAAATGGTGATGAACAATGCTTTATTTTGTTGAAGAAACATGTCGCCAAACCAACTGAAATAAAAAAAAATCCACCAACATATGCAAAGGCAGCTATAACTGAAGCTGAAGCGAGGGCCCTATCATTCTATTGGGTGATTCCAGTATTGTAGACGTGCACATATAGTATATACATATATATATATGTATGTATGTATATTATCTTTTTGATTTTTTGTCTGAATTTTTAGTGTGAAATATTTTTTCTTTCTTGTTTTTGTTTAAATGTATTTTTATGACTAGGAGTAGAAATTGAAACTGGTTTTGCTTGTTACAGATTTGACTTCTGCACCAGCGGTAATGAGTATGAAGATTCCCCAGTAGAAAACTTGGGACAGGTGGTGTTTGGGGAGCGGATCCGTCCGTCAATGTACACGGTACGTTTCATTTCATATTGTACACACGGTTTCTGAATTTGCCATTGTTGGTGAACGATTCATTATTACAGTCATGGAATGTGTATTGACAGCTATTGCCTGTTGAACTTTCAGTCCCATGTCATTGCACAAAAGACCTTTGCCAGGCCAAGTCAAATGATTTGTCATGCAGAGGGGTCCACTTTTGTTGGCCACCTTTGACTGGTGCTTACTTGATCGCCAGATGCAGCTGGTGGAACAGAATCAGCCACATGGCAACCATTAGGGGAGATGAAGGTTCCAGTCTGGTGTTAGAATAATCGTGCCGCACATGTGACCCAGGATTCATTTCCTAGTTGATGTAAGTGAATTTTTGGCCCCGTTAACTCAGTTGGTTAGAGTGCCATGGTGATAATGCAGGGCTAGTGGGTACACCCTTCAGGCAGGAGTCTTTGGCTATATCCGCTGGTAGGCCTTAGGTTTTATTTTCAAGCTGTCTTTTTTGTTGAATTGTTATTGTTGTTGGTTTTATTTTCAAGCTGTCTTTTTTGTTGAATTGTTATTGTTGTTTAAAGCCCAGCCAACTGCGTAGAGCCATATTCGGGGTTATAAGTATGATCGCTTCAAAACATACAAAACTTCAACAGGAAAAAAGAAAAGAAAAGAAAATTAAGCACACATATCAATGTGCTCGCACATACAATCCAAGGACATGCCCCTGGCGTTGACCACTCGTCAAATTTATTGCACAGGGGATTTAAAAAACACACCTGAATACAAATTTCAGCGTACCAAAGGGAACACCAAAACATAATTATATGAAAACAGGCATAAATTACCTAAAATTGCTTCTGCATATCTCACCTCCCTAGAACCAAAAATGCTCTTAATACATGTACCCAATTATCAATTCTAAGAAAAAGTACGTAAGACTTTATGGAACCAGGGTAAACTGATCTAAAAACCGACTGATTTTTGGATGATGTAAAATCCAACCAATATCCGGGTCGCCTCACAAAACCAAAAGTACAATCACTCCTGCTACTGAAAATAGGTGAATGAAACTGGTTTCAGTTTAGGGAAAAACCAAATTTCTAGGATTTGCCAATGAAAGTAAAAATATTTTATAAATTATGACTCAGTGCAACGTTGAAGGCCACACAACCCGCCTGCTTCTGGGCGCCGCATGTGCCATAGCGACTTTTCATGTGATCGCTCACTGACCCCTTGTCTCAATAAACCGATACTGTTGATTGAGAACTGATTCGCTGTTTACAAGATCACATGCCTTATGCATAAATATGAGCAGCAGAACCCATTTTTAGGTTTGGGACATTATTTAGATCAGTTCCTCTCATGAAATGGTGGGATTTGGTCGGTCGGACTTTACATCAAGCTTGAACACCTGAGTGATCTAATTCTCAACCGACTTCCACTGTCTCTCTTTTTTTTCGCTCTCTTTCTCCCCCGCTCTTTCTTTCTTTCCTTTTTGCTTTCTCTTGCTTGTTCTGTCTGTCTCACAATCGCTCGTGAGCACACGTGTGTGGGGAGTGTGAGAGATGGCAACAACTTAGATCTACATAGACCTACTTCACGCACCGAAGCACTGACCACGCTGCCTTTCTAAAAATTATGCAACAGGGAAAGATGTTGATCGTTGGCAGACGCAGTAGATGTGGAAAACACCAATGAAAATCATCAAGTCATACACTGTTCCAGGAGTAACTAACTCTTTTTGTTATTTTGGATTGATAGATCATTTGTTAATCAAATAATGTGCGCTGCCTTGATCATATTCATGCTGGTCAAGGTTTAGATCACCCCCTGGTTGGATTTTACATCCACCTGGTCGGAAATTAGATCATGTACCCCTACTTTGTTCTTTAGCATATTGTATGATTGTGGTATCCCATATAACTTTGTAAAGCCCAGTAGTCAATCACAGAAAGTCTACTATAGGCATCAGGCTGTTCTAACTGGTCATCTACAAAATATTTATGAAGACACCCACAAAACCTGTACCTTGTGCCCAAATCAGTCGGATTTAGATCAGTTTACCCTACAGGTGAATGGACCAGCAAGGCAGGAAATGATATGAAGAAATGACAGAAAGCAAAGGAAGAAGGCAGAAACAAAGAGAGTGACAGAAAAGAGGAAATTTCTAGCACAGAATTTCCAGAAGGTGGGAATACCATTTGTACTGAAAGAGCTCCTGGCATCCCCTCAGGGGAAAGTCTGATGAATAGAACCATGGAATCTAGATGTGGTTTCTCAAGTTCAGTCCCAGCCTGCAATATTACCTTGCCTGTTTGCTGCCCAACTTCATACTCAGATCAGTAACCTGGCCTGTTTGCAGCCCAATTTCATACTTGGATAAGTCTGGTGGTGTCAGCGTAAATGACCATATTCAAAGTTCTGCTCTCCCCTGCCTATCTCCCCCCCTCTCCTCCACTGCACCACACCCACCACTCACCCCTCCCTGTTTTGAGACTTTGCCAGTTGTGTAGGGTTTTGCACAGCCTTGAGGAGTCTGCCATATCATTACTGGCAGATTTTGATGGAGCAAGTATAAAATTGTCCAAGTGCGATAAACCCCTCATGAACAAATCCCAAACCCCATGAATAGATTAAAAACTGCTCAAACAACTGCTGCAGATTCTCTCAGTTTCCTTCATGGCACCTTGTTGTAATTTGCTAGTACTTGTCATGGGAGGATCCTGGTCTATTGAAGCAATAAAAACATGTATAAAACAAAAATTGAACAGCAACAAAATAATTTTAATCCCTATGTTAAAAAAAAAGAATCATTATGTACGGATTGTAATTTTTTGATTGTCATTTGGGGAAAGGTAGTTATTACCAACTAACCAGCAGGTTATGTGTAACAATCACACTTTTATTGAAAAATAGATCTAAAGTTATAACCAACTAACCAGCAGGTTATGTGTAACAATTACACTTTTATTACAAAATAGATCTAAAATGGTAAGTGTTTCAAATATGAGAACTGGAAAGTGGCTGCGAATGCCTTACACAGTCTAGCTGTGCTAGGCTGTATGATTTAAGTACAGTAACAAGAAAGAAAACATAACAGACAAATCAACTATTATGAAAGAACTATTTCTTTCACCAGAATTGGCAGAAATCTCACCTATCTCACCTGTTGGCGTCACCAGGTTCGGTGCTGGCTGCTGCACACTTAGATTGTTAGAGTGTAGTAACTTTAGACTGTTAGAGTGTAGTAACTTAGACACTTCCATTTCTCTCCAGGCTGCTATGCCTTGACTTTTGTGGACAATTTCTTGAATATTTAGGCCACTAATGTTGGTTATGTTCTTGATGTATGAGATTGGAGGTCTGCCTTTCTTCCTTTTTGCTACTGTTTTTCTTTGGAAGATGGTTGCCATGATGTCCGTGTTCTTGTTGTGTGATACATGGCCAGTGTATTTTAGTCTTCTCTTGTTGATAGCTGCTAGTAGTTTTCTGGTGGTATCAAGTTCTTCCAGGACCTTTCATTAGTTCTTCTATCTGTCCATATGACATGTACATGTAGTAGCCTCCGATAAAACCACATCCCTTTCTGGCTCAATTCTTCTGCAATCAATTTTTCTCAGTCAGGCAGAGGCATTACAACCATAAATAATGACTGGCCGGACCAAACATTTTAAAAGTCTAACTTTCAGGCCACTTGGTATGCCTCTGTCTTTCCAGATGTTGAGTTGGACCATTTTTTGCTTTGCCATTCCATTTCTCTTCGGTCACAACCTTAGTGTGATACAACATAACAATGTGCACCTCTGAGTTTTATAATCCCCAGAAATATAACAGACAAATTTTCCATATGTACGGGTGGATTGTTTCTTCCTGTATGGAAAGTTCCTTAGTTTTGGTCACTGCGGAAAGCAGATTTGTCTAAAGTAAAATGGGGAAAAGTAATGTTAAAGTCCTGTCTAATTTGGTGTGTATGAAGCAGATGCTCATTACTAATGTTGGAAAACTTTTAAATGTGGAATGCTTGTATTGTGTTATTCTGTCATTCTGAAATTTATGTTGAGCCCAGTTATGATACTTGGTCGTAACTGTTGAACAGTTTGGAGAAAATGTTGATCGCAATCTGTGACTCTTTGAGAACGTTACACATACCTTTTTTTTTTAATGTCCTTGTTGTTGGTGTAGTTTTTATAAGGAAACACTTTATTACATTATATAATTTAATGACAAAATGTATTCAATTTTTTTTTTCCTTTTTGTAACATGTACTTTCAAGTGTTTCAAGAGGCTACCTGCTATCTGTAGTTTTCACAGCTCAGCATTTTCAGTGTGGTATAACTATAAGAGTGTGTGTGGTGTGTGTGTGTGTGTGTGTGTGTGTGTGTGTGGTGTGTGTGTGTGTGTGCGCGCCGCGCGCGTGTGGCGCATGTGCATGTGCGCATGTGTGTGTGTGTGTGGTGCACTTGTGTGTTTTGCAGTTGAAGTTCAACAAAAAACAGGCATGCGTGTCGGTATGTCAAAAGCAGTACAAAGGAGGAAGCAAGGAATCAGCAGCAAAAGTGGCTTTTCTTAAGAGAGGCATACGTCTCAACTACCAACACCACTGGTAGGTGTTCTGTTTGTAGTTCAATGCGTGTTTACCAGCTCCCATTTCTGCACTAGCTGTGGAAAACTTAAGACATATTTCAGGGAAAGTTGAAGTCTTGAACAGTGCACACAATGGTAAATCAGTAAACCCTGCCATTAGCAGACCCTGTCATAAGCAAACATCTACCATGTACAGATATTTTTGCACATTGCAGAACGGTTTTTTCAACGGTAATCACATTATCTTCAGTGGACTCCTGTCAAACGCAGACACAAACAGTCATCTTGCCAACATTTTTCCTCTATTCCCTGTCATGAACAGATAACTCAGAGCCATTTGTAGTCGTTTCAGTCACAAACCTTAGTGTGATACAGCATAACAGTGTGCATCTTTTGAGTATTCATAGCCCCCAATGAAGCTTCGAAGTTCATCTCATCTGACAAACATAAATTGGAAAAAGTAGTTTGTGAGTAGAGTTTTGTCAACACACAATGAAAGATCTGACACAGTTCATATGTTGAACTGATTTTACAAAGACCGTTCTCAGTTACTTTACTCCTCAACCCTTTCCTGTCTGCACCATTACTGCTGCAGAGCTTGGAGAATACTATGGCAAGGGAGGAAACTCCACATACAATGTATACTTGCTACAAGCAAAAATTCACAAAGAACAAAATTTTTACCTATCTTGGCCGTAAAACCTGATTAAAAAATATTTCATGTACGTCACTTTATTACAGACACTTGGTTTTATCCGTTTTCTTCCAAGTGAAATACAGCACAAAAACAAACACAGGCCAACTTTGAGCATCTTTTGTGATGTATACATTCTTACTGGTAATATCTTAGGATATAAACAACTATTTCCCAAGTTGAGTGATTCATTGCCTGCAACAGAATAAGTGACAACGGTGCATGAGGGCACAGTTATTTTTGAACTGTGCAGAACAGTTGCTATTCAACATAAGAGGGACGGGCAGTGCCTGTTGAAGACATGTGCCCCCAGAATCAGCCATGTATCCCACATGAAGACCTATACTTGGTGATAAAGAACCAGTATGCCCACTCCTCCCTGATATTTATTCTTCTCTGATTTTCTGTTAGTAGCTTCAGTGCGAATTTAGAAAGGCAGCCATGTGGTATCAAATGTCGTTTATTTTCGAAATAAAAGAAATTGACAGCTTTTATTTACTATCTGTTGTGCTGGCCATGATACGTGAGGTCTGGGTTTCTTTCAAACAAGTGAGGGACCTCAATGTGAGAGGACACCTGACATGTAGACACTCGTTTGCATATCCCGTGTGTCTCCTCATCATAGACGCTGCTGTGTTAAAAGATATAACAGTGACCAGTACTTGTAGTTACTTTTTTGTGTGTGCATATATCGGTCTATTATAGACGTTTTCTGCAACAAGAACTTGAGTCTGTCTTGTAGTTGTAAAACTTTCCCCCTTTTGCTAGTTTTAGTATTTCTTCCTGTAGTCTCGAGAAATATTATGTTATTTCACTGACATGGCTGGGTCTGGTTGCTGCTGATACTAAATGCTTACAGAACTTGTCATACAAGCTCTTGTACATTGGCATGATATCCCCATGCATTTGGTTGAGTTGATGTCATTTTGGAAAGCTGATAGAGATGCTAAAAATAAAATGTCAAAAATTACATAATGCATATCTTCAGATAAATTGGAAATGGTGGTGGGGGGTGGGGGGTGGGGGGGGGATCACATGAGCTGAATTATTAAGCAAGGTAAGCAAATTAAAAAAATATATAGTAAAAAGTGATGCATACATTTATGGAATTCGGCCATGCAGTGTGTACTTTTTGCACAAATGTTGGTAAATATCCAATTATGCACGTACGTTTTCGTTTGAAAAAAACAAAAACAAACACTTTTTGTTTTTTTTAAATAACATTCCCATTTTTCCTTGGATGCATGCATATATGTTTTTACTCATATTGTACGACGGTACACTGCTGCACAGTATGCATGCCCTGTCTTTGTCTCTGGTTTTTTTTCACATTTCCTTAAGCCTCCAGACACCTGCATGACTAATACAGTAATAGGTTCTTAGTTCTTTGGAGACGCACCCTATAATGGCTGCTAAAACTGTCGGGACGCACAGTTTTTGGTACTTTTTAAAGAAATTATGGAGAACATCCGACGATAATAAACCTATCATGTGATATACATGTATGTTTAAAAAGGTCATTATGTTTACTTTGTAACTGTGTCGACCGCTTGTTTATGCTTGCTTTCATTTTTTTTCTGGTTTACCATTGAAAAAGGCATGCAAATAGCTAAAAAAAAAAAAAAGTTCCCGATGTACACACACGACTTATCAAACTGCTGCTTGTAATCCATTGAATATCCATGTCACAAAACTGCACTGAACATGTCACAGGATGTACATCCTTCACTGGAAGTCATTATGAGTTCCACTTTGATGAATATTTTGTCCCAAAAATGATCATATACAGGCGTAGAGTCTTTTAACTCTTCGAAATTCCTTTGTTTGGGTTATTGTGAAAACGAGCCAAAAATAGATTTCCAGCAGTCTGCTACGGTCAGAGGGAAAGAAATCTACTTAGAAAAGTGGTTAAACTGTGCTTTCAGCATAATCTCCCTTATTATAAGTATGCAAATTGTCTCATTAAAAAAGTCATATTATCCTCCGCAGCTTCGGCTGCGGAGTGTTGTAGTCCAGAGACTAAGCTGCGGGGCATCGCCAGCGAGTTAACATGCATATATCTGATTTTCTGTATGCATATTACAGACAAAGGGCACTTTGCTATTCACGGCTGCATTTTCCCAGCCATTCTGACACCCTTTAGTTGGTACCTTTCTGTCAGCCAGCATCGCTTGGAAGTGGTATTTTTAGCCAGGCAGGTTTGACCAAAATCCATCTCTGAAGCGCGTCTTGTGCTACAGCAATACTGACAAAGAAGGAATCTGAGTGCGGTTTTCTGTATGTTTTGTGAATTTGTGTAATGATCGAGAATTTTTTCATCACTTTACCTGGATGCATTCAGTGCTGTGAATACTCATTGTTCTGAAGAAGTGATCATTCCTTTGATGCATCACCTTGTCTTTGAGTTTTAGTAGAAATTACTAATGTGATGATTGACTCATATCTCCAGGTGGTTGTTGTTTGTTCAGTATAAAGTGAGATTATTTTCGTAGTAGTGGCGTAAGTATAGTGCAAGTTACAATCTTCACACGTTTTTGTCCATTTTGGCATGGTCAGATTCGTGATCTTCAGTGCTTTAACTTTCTCAAATTTCTAAAAATCGCAGTTCGTTCTCTGTTTTCACTCTTTTCTGGAGGCTTGAATTTGGCTAAAATCGGATGTTAGCTGTTGCCCGGCCGAAGCACGCCACCGGCTGTGGGTGAACTAGGCCATGTGCATGGGCGCGCTGCACTTGTGTGTGTGTGTGTGTGTGTGTGTGTGTGTGTGTGTGTGTGTGTGTGTGTGTGTGTGTGTGTGCACGCGCGCGTGTGTGTGTGTGCATGTGTGTATGTGTGTGTATGTGTGTGTGCGTGTGTGTGTGTGTGTGCGTGTCTGTGTGTGTGTGCATGCGTGTATGTGTGTGTGTGCGGTGTGTGTGTGTGTGCGTGTCTGTGTGTGTGTGTGTGTATGTGTGTGTGCGTGTCTGTGTGTGTGTGTGTGTATGTGTGTGTGCGTGTGTGTGTGTGTGTGCGTGTCTGTGTGTTGTTGCGTGTCTGTGTGTGTGTGTGTGTGTGTTCGCGCAAGGAACGCATATCTCTCTCTCTCTCTCTCTCTCCCCTCCCACTATGCATGCATTGTTGTGTGTGTGTGTGTGTGTGTGTGTGTGCGTGTGTGTGTGACTGTGTGACTGTTCAAGATTTTTAGAGGGACTGAATGTAGAAAATGATTGAGATCAGCACCAAGTACTGGAACCTAGGTCAATCTGTAGGTCTAAACGAGTACTTCCATGTGCGCCTGTGCTGAAAGGGGTGTGGAGAGAGGAATGGAAGGGGAAAGGTGCACGCTATTGATAACCAGCAGGGCAGAACCAAAAAGTGCGCCAACTGAAGGGGAAAAGTGCACGCTATTGATAACCAGCAGGGCAGAAAGATCTTAGATGTCATTGGGGGGCCAACTAAAGAATCTCGGATTTGTGCGCCGTGTACACAGTATCCTCCATAATGTGTGTTTTTTTGGAGTGTGGAACATTTTCTGACCAATACCTGTGAGTATACACTTGTTTTGTGAGTGATAACTTGCTTGTGGATTGTGTGACTGTGTGTCTGTGCTTGTACATATAAATAATAATAAATAATTAATAATTACAATATTTATATAGCGCAAAATCTTGATAAAATCAAATCTAAGCGCTGAAGCAGACACACACGCAAGCACGCACGCACGCACGCACACACACGCACGCACGCACACACACACACACACACACACACACACACACACACACACACACACACACACACACACACACACACACGGCTGTAAATGGGGAGAAAGAATAAAAGCAATAAAAGCAAGAAAACCAATGGAAAATTATAGAGAGCATAGCATATACAATTATATATTATAACCATGTGATTCCCTCCGAGCGGAGACAGGCTGCAGAGGGGGGGGGGGGGGGGGGGGGGTTGAGTGAGGTTAGAATTTTATGCGGAGGAGAAAAGGTGAGTTTTGAGAGCGGACTTGAAGGAGACAAAAGTAGGTTGCTGACGGACTGAGAGAGGAAGTTTGTTCCAGGAGAGTGGACCAGAAACAGAGAAGGCTCGTGGACCATAGGTATTGAGCTTAGTGCGTGGAAAGCGAAAAGTCAGAGGATCGGAGGCAGAGCGGAGGGTACGTGAGGGAAGATAGATCTCAAGTAGGCTTGACAGGTAATCGGGGGCTGCGTTATTGAGGCTTTTGTAGCACATGGTGTCTAGTTTGTACTGTATGCGCTTTGATACAGGGAGCCAGTGAAGTTGTGCCAGGAGAGGAGATATGTGGTCAGCTTTTTTCTTTTTTAGTACAAGGCGTGCAGCATTGTTTTGAATGCGCTGTAGGATGTGAATGGTGGAGGCAGGAAGACCAGACAGGAGTGAATTGCAATAGTCAATGCGAGACATTATGAAGGAGAGAACGAGTTTTGCAGTTGTTTCGACAGAGAGATACTTCCTGATCAGCCTTATACGATGGAGATGATAGTAGCAGGATCTGGCAGTTTGAGAAACAAAGTTGTTCATGGAGAGGGTAGAGTCAATGCAGACACCAAGGTTTTTAGCTGAATCAGAAATTGGGACTGATGTGTTACATAATGGGAGAGAAAGAGGAGGCAGCTGAGAAAGTTTCTGACGGGTGCCAATGAGGATAGCTTCTGTTTTGTCGTCATTAAGCTGAAGTCTATTGTGTGTCATCCAGTTCTTAATGTCTGAGTAACACTCAGTGGTGCGAGTCAACAGGCGCTGTATATTATTAGCTGGAAATGAGTTGTCCTGATCAGTGTGAAGCCGACACTGAGGTAGACACTGCGAGTGACGACAGTGGCGATGAAGACGATGCACCAACTTTGTGAAAAATCTTCGGAAATTTCCACAAGTACCGGTTTTCTCAGCTGCCGAAACATGCAGTTTGCAGCCCTTCGTCTTTCAAGACATTACCGACCCTACACCATTATTTTTACCATTATGTTCTAAAATGTTGAAATATTGTCTTTTATATCCTTTTTTCTATAGTTTTTGGCCATCATATGCTAAGAATAACACTTAATATGAATCTCCTGTGGCTGTTTGGGATTTTTGATTTTGACACTTACGATGACATTTTCAAAAGCACAAAACACTAACTAAATGAATCTGTACAGAAATTGTTTTTACTTCACCGTGGAGATATAAGAATGATCTGCAAAAGTTGTTCTAACATCAATAAGCTAGCTTTTACGGCCTATTCAAGAAAATTAAATAAGAATGACTAAAATTCTGTGTCCTCAGGGTATATCTGCTCCAGTGTGCATAGGGCATAGTAGGTGTAGTGAGGTAGTGTTGTGAAAAGATTAACCCTTTCGCTGCAAAAAGGCACATGCTAAGAATTTTTTCAGAAACAGACATGCTTATTATTTTCAATTGCTTATAATTCAGAAGGCATTGAAGATAGATACATAAAAGCATATATCAAATGAAAGGAAATTGAATGAAGATTGTGTTTTTGACAATTTCAAAATGAAGTAATGTACCAGAGTGTCACATGTACTCTTTGAAATGCAATAAAAAAAATTGTTAAAGTCAGTGATGATGTAATCAAGTGATGCAGGAGCTCACAGCAGTTTTAAAAGCACACTTTGATTTGAAGATATAGACTGTACAAAGGTCAGAAAGCAGTGTCCAGCCACAATATAAGCTCAGCCTAGCCACACATAAAATGAAAGGGTTTTATCTCCCAGTGTCTATCCCCAGTAAAAACGCTGCTGAGTGTGGTAGTTCTGGAAGCAGTCTTCCAAACACAGTCCTCTCCTTCCCCCTCTTGCTCCCCTTCCCCTTCTAGCAGGCCCAGCAACAGCAGGTCCAGCAACAGCAGGTCCAGGCCGAACATCATCACCATGCTGCATTACCATACCTGTAGCACAGTGAAAGCAAGGATTCGAATTTCCACATAAATATTTTATGAAATAAAAAAAAGTCACACACACACACACACACACACACACACACACACACACACACACACACACACACACACACACACACACACAACACACACACACACTCTGACATAGGTAGCATGCTACTCCCCCATGCCACGCCCCCTTTCATTTTCCTCAAGCAAACACTGCAAAGAAACCCAGTGAGTACTGCTTCGACCAAAGTGACTTCATTACAACATTGTTTCTGTCAGTATTATCACTGAATGCTTTCAATTTCCTATAAAAAGTCACACCAACAGTCTCTCTGTCTCTCTTTCTCTCCTCTCTCTCTCTCTCTCTCTCTCACACACACACACACACACACACCCCTCTGCTCCCACCCTACTCCTTACATAAACACACACAGGCCATGGAGATAGTAGCCTACTCCTCACACAAAACACATAGGCCAGGGAGATAGCGCAGGGCAGATGTCGACCAGAAAAACAAATCATCAACAAGACACACACAGCGTGGCTGACAACGAGCGAGCGACGAGTGACACGCCCACAGGTCGAAACACTGCCCACTCAGTCACTGGCTCGCTTGCTGACCAGGCCCAAACAAAGGGCTCAGCCATACAATACACACACTTAGCTGTTCTATTTATAAATATACTGAGAAGAAAGCAATACAATCATGTTATAAAATGAATAAAGCTCTCAAATACACCTACCTGCATCTGGAATAATTGGATCTCCATAGGCCTACTCTGATTCAGACGATCAGTCACCAAAAGCTTCTTCCACATCAAAATCTGGGTCGTTGGCATCAACTTCACGAAGTTCGAAGCCAGCTGGCTTGAAGTCTTCATCTCCACTGTCTTGATCTCGAAAAATCTCTTCAATAACTTCTGCAACTGTGTAGGTTCATTGTGGGGCAGCCATAGCTTCGAAAACTGAAAGCTCAACTTCGTAGCACCTTGCCAATTGATCGTGATAAATTATGCAAATGATCTAAATAACTTGAACAAACGGCACTCAAAGAGTGAAGAATTGTCAAGGGACCTAATCAAATCATAACTAGAAGGGTTTTCAGCAATGCTGGACCGAAAGAGAAAGAGTGTTAAAATCGTGACGTACAGCGATCGTCAACAGAGCATTGCAGACGACGGTTTCTGGGACGAACGCCGGTCGTCAACAGCGCAGTAAAGAGGTTAAGGAAGGCTTTGTGTGCATGCTTGTGCTGCCAGTCATTGTTTGTAAATATAGTGTAATACTTAAATAAATATTTTAAATACACATCACTGAAAGGCAACATGGTATTTGTAAAAAGTAGTTTCTAAGATTTAAATAGAAACGTTGGTACATTTGGGAATATGTGCATTTTGTTTTTGGTAAGTACTTGTTTTTCTTGTACTTATGCTTAATGTTGTTTTGTGGAATTTTGTATCGATTAATGTAAAATATGTTAAAAAGGGCACTTAAAGATACACAAGATAGTCAAGTCATTCTAACAGTCTCCATTTTTATTCAAAAACTACTACTACAGACACTGCCATTTTTGTACTTCTTAAGATCAGAGTGACTGTGAAGTAATGCCAGTTGAAATAAAACTTGACATGCACTAATTGCAGACTGTTACAATAGTGGAAAGAGACTTTAATTATTGTGAGAAGTTCCTGTGCTGTTCAAGACTTTATATATTGTCAGCAGTTCCTGTGCTGTTCACACGCCTTCCTCAAAGAGTGCTGGTTTTAGGTACTATTTTGGTCTGTGTTACCTTGACCTAGGAGCTGTGCCATCCAAACATATGCTTTGGCGACTCCTCAACAGTCCACAGCTTTGAGCAATTTTGGTAGTCGAGAAAATCTTGTTCACACATTTTTGTCACAAACACCTCTCTGCTGTTAAAATGAAACAGTCTCCCTTTGTTTAAAAGACTGAAAAACCAATACACACACACACACCACAACACACACCACACACACACACACACACACACACACACACACACACACACACACACACACACACACACACACACACAACCAACAGTCACCCTTTGTTTGAAAGACTGAAAACCAACACACACACACACACACACACACACCCGCCCAAAAAATGTGTAAGGAGAAAGCTCTGAGTCATCACTTTTCTTTACTGTATATTACATAATCCTGTTTTGCTTTCATGATTATGCTAATCTCTCAAACTTCAAACAGCAGTACTTTCTTTAGTTTAGTTAAAAAAAAAAAAGATTACAAGAAAGCTGACGTCTGTCTTATTTTGAGGCACCAGTATCTCCTTTTTATTTTCCAGGCAATCCAAATGTCCGCGAATTCGCGGATATCCGCAAAAGGGAAAAAAGGAAAAGAAAAAAAAATTCCTTGAAAGTATGGAGAACTGGGACTGGGATCACCGAAACTATTCAAAACAAGCCATAAGCGCATGCGCGGTTTTACTTTTGCAACTGCCCGCGCGATTTGCGCATCCTCTTTCACAAGCGTCACTCTCTGTATTCCATTGACGCATTGAAATATGAGTATAGTAGGGACTTTGTTCCACTAAATGCTTCCATCGCTGACATCGATGAAAGCTTAAAAAATCGCTGGAAATGGGACTGGCTGCAGGAAGTGTACGATGGCAATAAGTTTGCTCATTTCTTCGAGAAACTGAAGATCGCCGGTAAAGCATACTGCAAACTTTGCCGCTCGGAAATCAGTTACAAGTCCGGCAGTAAATGAGCACTGGTTGATCACCTGAAAGGAAAGCAGCACAACGACAGAATCAGGACATCAAACGAAAATTTTCGTTTGTCAGGTGAGGCAAAAGAGAGTGAGGAAAAGTTGCATGTTTTGTTTATTGTTAACAATGCTTGTGCCCTTTTTTTCTTTTATTAAAATATTTGATTTATCTTTCACCAGAGGGGGTTAAATTTCCATTTACTAGACTAAAATGCTTCAGCTCTCCCCCTGGCACCCCGCCAGGGGGCCTATGCGGCCCCCTGGACCCCTGGCATTTTTTCCTTGAAACACATTGTTGTTTGAATGGATTGCCTTTTTTCAGGATCATTGACAACATGCCGCTGACTTGGTGCTACCAGGTGGACAATGACCAGCAGTACTGTTCCACTGGATTCCCCATGGGTTGCCACGTGGATGCCAAAGGTCAACCTAAAGACTTCTGTGTTGCCAGTGTATGTTGTTGTTGTTGTTTTCGTCCTCCTGCCATGTTCTACCTGACTTTTATATTTCTTGTAACTCTTCACTCCCTCACTTTGTACACCAGCTTTCTATCTTGGCAGCTATGTTAGCAAAGCAAAAAAACCCAATTTAATCTGTCTTGCACTTCCTAACCCTATTCATTCCTCAGTCAAGAAGCTGGTGGATAGGGTGAAGGAATGAAAGGGTCAGGATTTTTGCCGCTGGTTAAAAAGGCTAGGCAATGAAAATATTATTGTTGTCATTAGTAGTGTTTAAAGCCCAACCAACTGCGCAGTCATATCGGGGCTGTAACCTTCTCAAAATACACAGCACCAGTTGACCCTGAAAAAAAGAGAAGACACTTTGAAATGAAGTTTAAGTACATATATCAATGCATTCTCAAATAAAAAGCTGAGGATATTCATTGACCCATCTGTCCAATTTATCACCAGGGGTTTGAAAAAAAACACAGACTTGAATACTTATGTTTAAGCATATATGCCCACTGCAAAAGGAGTATGCAAACTGCTCAGACAAAAGGTTGCCTTCACATTGTGGGCAAAACAACATAATATACATCATTTGAGAAAAAGCAAAATAAGTAACAGAAAATTTCTTTTTTAATCTGTCATTGTATACTTGTTTATATTGCTGACGTGGGAGACACATGCTCACTGAAAATGGAGTATGCAAACCATTCAAACAACACATCGCCTTCTTCACATTGTGGGCAAAACAATGTAATATACATCATCTGAGAAAAGGCAAAATAACTAAGAGAAGATTTCGTTTTTAATCTGTCACTGAATACTTGTTTATCTTGCTGATGAGGTAGGCTTTTACACCTAGAGTTTAGATATTACACCTTATTTATGTTTGGCCTTACTCTTATTAAGTGTAATAACATAGGGTTGGCAGGTGTGTGTCAAATGACAACCCTTTTGAAAAACAATGTTTCTGTTCCAGCCTTTATTCAATCAAGCCAACACCTATTACTTGTTCAATCATGTGGACATTCTCATTGACTACCACCCTGGGTCTGTGGAAGACTGGGGAGCCACCCTGACTGGTAATCGTGGTCGCATCGTGGCTGCAAAGATCTCTCCTCGCAGGTCTGTTGAGCCTCAGTTCAGTTCTGTGGTGGTTTTTTTTTTTTTTCATTTTTACTACATCCTCTGCACTGTTTGTGTCATTGCCATCTCATTGCTCATTTCAGCTCTCTCCAAACCTGAAGAAACTGAGATCACTATGACTAGTACAATTTTTCTCAGTGCTGAGATGGTAGATGAGAGTAGGAATAACAGTGATGATGCTATTGTTGACTGGGAAGGGTAATGGCAATGATGATGCTTCTTTGATTGAGACAGATGCTTCTTTGATTGAGACAGCACAACATGGATGTACTCTATGCTTCCTTTCATAATGCACCCTGGCATGAGCCATTTCTGAATGATACAAACATCTGTGGTCTTTGTTAGGAAAATTGATTGACACTATCAGTGAAGCATCTTTTAAGAGTATGATAAATGACTTCATGGTTCCAGTCTTCCCAATGAACCCTTAGCATGCTAAAGTTCTGTGTAAAATCTGATTGTGAGATCTGACTGTGGCAGCAACAACAACAAAAACAACAACAAAACAACAACAACTATAACAACAAAAACAGCAGCAACAACCTCAACAAAACAAAAGAAAATGCAAAACAACAACAACAAAAGCCCACAATGATATAAACCGACGGGTGTTTGAATCTCCAGCTTCGTGGTCATTGGTCTCTTGTGCTATCTGCTTCAACCACACTGGCTGACAGTGTTATACTTTGGTAATAAAAGTGGGTTAGAGGACCCTTTGGTGTCTCTTAGACTTGCCTTTTATTTCTCTTGACTTTCCTTGGTGACTGGGCATTATTCTAGAAACTTGTACACATGCAGAACATCAGATACACACGTTGAAGATCCTGTAAACATATCCAAGTTCAGTGGCACATGGAAACACACCAGTACTCAGCATGCATGCTTTATTCACCCTGCACTCGCTCCAAGTTGTATTCGCTTTAGCCTCTCCTTTGGTCCTAGTGATGTTATGAAGAGGGCTTGCTTGTTACAAGGAGCAGGTTCTCCTTATAGTTATGCCCAGGCTTTATGCTCTGGAGATATTCAATCAGTAATGCAGTTCCAATTTTGTAGTCCAAAGGGACTGAAGAAGACCAGTCATCACCAGTTACTAGACTCAAAAGAAATGGATACTATTACTACCATATTTCAGTTTCAGCATGTAATTTCAGCATTTGGAGAGTTCTTTTTTTTTCTTTTTTCTTTTTGTTTTTGTTTGTTTGCTTTTTTTTTCTTTTTTTTTTTTGTCGAGAGGGATTCATTCCACACAGACACTTTGGTGAGCACTCCATCCAAATGTGCCAGCCATATGTTGCTACTCTGACATACTCCTTGATCCTGCACAAAACACTGTGTGCTAGCAAGGTCTTGAAATGGGAATTTGGAAGAGTACCTGTAAATCATTTGACACCACCAGCGTGATGGTAGCAGTAAGATGGGCAGCGAATAAGCCAGCTTTTGTCATGTTGTGGGTTGGGATAGAACTGGATACATAAGATCTTGATTGAGTTTACAGCTCTCATCAAACAAAAAAGCCAGCCAGTAGTGTGAAAACTGACCGTTCAGATCAGTGTAGTTTTACTGTGCCAAGTTAGTTATACTGTCTGCTTCTGTTTGGGTGACATAACATCTTTTTTTTTTTCGTGCAGCGTTGACCATGCCAACAACAAAGACAAAGAGGGAGGGCCATGTTCTGTCCGTGCCCCTGTCCTGGGTCTGAAAGGATCTTTGACTGGAGATGTCAAGATCAACTACACCTACTCTGTCATGTGGAGGGTAGGCCCTGATTTTCTACTCCCCTTGAATGCATACAGCATTGGAATGCTAATGTTTGCTGTGTGTACTTTTCATTTGAACGTGTTCCTGAGAAAAACAGACTTGTGTACTCATTGCTGGTTGAAGGTTGTTGTTTTTTTAACCATCCTGTTTTCAGACATCATTTTACATTACAATAATCATTCCAAATGTAAATGACCTTTTATATGAATAGTGAAAAGTTCTATTAGGCTGCTCAAACCAGGTGTTTCCTACTATGAACTCATTCATCTGTGCCCATTCTACAAGTTTCTCTCCCCTTTCATTTTGTCTACCAAGGCCATGAGGTCCAACCATATCCTCCACCCTATCCAGTCCCACTTTAGCATTAAAATCTCCCATTATTACTGTAACTTCTTGTGATTTACATTGGGCCTTGGCCATCTCTTATACTTTGTAGAATTTGTCGATGTCTTCTTGAGTACTTGCGGATGTTGGTGCATACACCTGAATGATGTTGATATCAAATGGTTTGCCTCCCAATTTGACCAGCAAAACTCTGTAGGACACAGCCCAGTATCCCTTAACTGCTTTTGATTTGTCTTTGTCCATTACGATGCCTACTCCTCTTTCATGTGAATTACCACCAAAGTATATCATTGTGTATTCTCCTGGTGTTATCATGCCTGCCCCCTTCCATCTCACTTCCCCTAGTCCTAAAATACTAATGTTAAGCCTTTCCATCTCCATTTTGATATTGTCTAATTTTCCCTTCTGCAACAGTGTTCTGATGTTCCATGCTGCTATTTTGGTATTTTTGAGTTTGGGTTTGGTCGCAGTAGCTGGCTGATGGTCTGGTGTCACCTGTGCCGCATGACGTTCCTACCGGACGAAGGTGCTCCACAGGAACACCTATTTACGTTGTTATCTTCATTTTCCTTTTGTCTGTCCATCCATGAATATCCTGGGGAAAATACGATGGTGGTTTCCCGTTGACTTCTATCGGTTCTTTACGGTCTCTCCGCTAACCTTTGTTGTTCCCACGACAACCTACAAGGGCACAGATGAATGAGTTCATAGTAGAAAACACCTGGTTTGAGCAGTCTAATAGAAGAAAATGGACTTGGATGAGTCCAGGAGATAATACCAAAAATCAGATTGACTACATCCTGATTAATAAAAGATTTAGAAATTCTTTACTGTCAGCAAAAAACACTACCAGGTGCAGACAGCAACAGTGATCACAATCCAGTAGTGGGAAGATATAGGCTGAAATTAAGGAAAAGGAAACAGACCAAAAACAACATCAAACTAAATCTTGGGCTCTTAAAGACAGATGAAGTGATACGTAAAAAATTTAATGTACATGTTCAAAACAAATTTAATGCTCTGGAAAATGTTGGTGACAGTGAGGAACAATGGACAAAGTTGAGAAATTCGATAAATGAAGCTTGTGAAGAAATCCCTGAGGCAGATAGAAAAGCAAAAAAGAACTGGATGACAAAAGAAATTTTGGGCTTGATGGAGGAAAGGGGGAAGGCAAAGAGAAACGAGGAGATGTACAGGAAGATAAACAGAGAAATCAGGAATAGGTGCAATGAAGCTAAGGAAACTGGGCTGAACACAAAATGCAAAGAGATAGAAGACATACACAAAACGGATCCTCAGGGTATGTACAGACAAATTGAAGAAATTGTCCACAGGAAAAATACGTACACATCAACTGGTTGCTTAAAATCGAAAGATGGCACGCTTATCTTGGAAAAAGACAAAATATGAGACAGATGGGGAGAGTACATTAAAGACCTTTTTGAGGATGACAGAAATGAAGAACACATTATAAAAAAGAACTTTGAAGGACCACCCATAATGAAAGATGAAGTTTGAGCAGCACTGAAAAAGATGAAACCAGGAAAAGCCCTAGGACAGACAATATTACTACAGAGATGATTGAAAGCCTGGAGGAATTTGGTATAGAAAAAATAACAGTCCTCCTAATTGAAATTTATGACACTGGAAAAATCCCCTATGTCAAAATCAATTTTCATTGCACTTCCAAAGAAGACAGGGGCTATAGAATGCGAACTCCATCGCACAATCAGTTTGATGAGTCATGTAACAAAAATCCTGTCAAGAGTAATCATGATGAGGTCAAGGAATAGAATCAAAAGAGAAATAGCAGAAGAATAGTGTGGATTTGTGGAAGGGAAAGGAACTATTAATAATAATAATAATAATATATTTTATTTATATAGCGCAAAATTTTGATAAAATCAAATCTGAGCGTATACATGCATACATACCTACATACATATGAGCGTATACATGCATACATACATGCATACATACTTACATACATAAATCTAAGCTGAGCGTATACATGCATACATACATACATACATAAATCTAAGCGTATACATACATACATACATACATACATACATACATACATACATACATACATACATACATACGTACGCACATGCATACATAATAATTACAATATATATATAGCGCAAATCTCGACAAAATCAAATCCAAGCGCCGAAAAGCACGCACGCACACACACACACCACACCACGCACACGCACACACGCACACGCACGCGCACAGCGCACGCACGCACGCACACGCGCACGCACGCACGCACGCACGCACGCACTCACTCACACACACACACACACACACACACACACACACACACACACACACACACACACACACACACACACACACACACACATATGGCCACAAATGGGGAGAAAGAATAAAAGCAATAAAAGCAAGAATAAAAGCAATGGAAAACCACAGAGGGCACATCATATACAATTATATATTAAAACAAAGTGATTCCCCTCCGAGCGGAGACAGGCTGCAGAGGGGGTTGAGTGAGGTTAAGATTTTATGCAGAGGAGAAAAGGTGAGTTTTGAGAGCGGACTTGAAGGAGGCAAAAGTAGGTTGCTGCCATATACATCCTAAGAACTATCATAGAGAGGTCAGTCGAGATGAATAAAGATTTGTATTTGTGCTTTGTTGATTATACCAAGGCTTTCGATCGGGTGAGTGGAGAGACTCAGTGTTGATGGAAAAGATCAACGAATAATCAGAAATATGTACTGGGAACAAACAGCTGCAATGAGAATAGAAAATGATGTAAGCTCTTTTCAAAACATCAAAAGAGGAGTCAGACAGAGTTGTGTTTTGTCACCAGATCTGTTTTTACTTTACAGGGAAAACATCATGAGAAACTTAGAAGAATACCCTGGATTAAAGGTTGGAGGAAAAATGATAAACAACATTTGATACACAGATGACACCGTGCTAATTGCAGAAAATGAAAGGGACTACAAAACCTTTGTGAATATACTAGAAATAGAAAGCAAAGGTAAGGGAATGGAACTAAACAGCAGGAAGACTGAAGTCATGGTGATCAGTTAAAAAACATGAAATCCCTTCATGCAAAATAACAGCAAACAGCACGACCTTGAGACAGGTTGATAAGTTTGAATACCTGGGAAAGATCATTTCATCAGACGGCAGATGCACATCAGAAATAGAATCGGCCAAGCCAAAACAGCATTCAAGAAGATGACAAGCATTCTTACCAACAAATGCCTATCAATTAATATCAGGAAGAGAGTTCTTGAATGTTATATCTAACCAATACTGTTGTACGGATGTGAGGCGTGGACAGTCAACAAGCAAAACCAGAACAAGATTGAGGCAGCTGAGATGTGGTTTCTAAGAAGAATGTTGAGAGTTCCATGGACAGCAAAGAAAATAAACGAGACAGTCTTGAAGGAGGTAGACACAGGTAGATCATTCATAAGGAAAATTAGGAAAAGACAGGCAACATTTATAGGCCATTTTATGAGGAAAGGGGATTTGGAGCACCTGGTCACAACAGGAAAGCTAGAGGGAAAGAGAGCACCAGGTTGACCCAGGGAGAAAATACTGGATGGACTTGCAGAGTGGCTGAAGACAAGAAGGGTGGAAGAGATGCTTGAGGCAACAAGAGATATAGACAGATGGAAGTCCATGATAGCCAACACTATGCGGCAGGGCACCTGATGATGATGATGAGTGAAAAGTTAACATTTTACATCAAAGTGATTTTTGGTTTTTCTTACAAAAGCATGCAGCAAGTCCTGTTTTTGATGGATTTCCATTGTTATTTATTTATTTCCACAGTTATTTATTTACTTACTCTAGTTTTTCTTTCTTACTTTTTTTTTTTATACTGTACTGTCTTCCATGCCAGTTAAGTTGTGCTGTCTTCCATGCCTGTTAATGTAAGTAGCCACAGAGTGTGGGAGAATTTTGCACAGTGCTATGGTAATGCATGATGCTGTGAAGTTCCATTTTGGCTTGAGTACTTGACAAGGCTACACTCTTTGCTTCCTTTCAGTAAGATATCCTAGCTTTAATCAGACACAAGAGATGCAGACATCTGTTATACTGTCTGGAAATTTGAGCAACATCCTGAGTCGCCTGCTTGGAACTGGTTAGGACAAGAATGAAGAATGATTTGGAATTATAGGATTTGAGCCTTTGATCTCTCAACTGTTTGTCCATTATGCTAACCACTATGTCACAGCAACTGATTGGATTTCCACAGTTACACTAATATTGCCACAAATATGATGCTTATATTTTTTTTTAAATATCTGCTTATGGGCAGGGGATGTGGAGATTGGGGGGTGGGGGTGGGGGTGACAGATCATTTGAAAAATTTTTAATCATCACAACTGAAAAAGAAATGTACACGAACTGAACCAACATGATGTTTTTATTAAAATGGCACGTCACTGTGGAACTTTGCCCCAATAAGTAACTTCACTTTTCTTTAATCTCTTTCATAACTGACGCTTTTAAAATTCTTTTAAGTCTAAGTTTTGATCGCACAGACACTACAGTGTAAACTTTCTTTTAAACTGAAACATTATTTTGATAATTTTGACTTACTTCACTGCCTCACTCACCGTGGTGCAAATCAGCGTCAAGGGTTTGTGAGGAAATAATACAAGGAAGTAATTCATGCATTGGTCTTTTTATTTAGCTAGCAAGAGAAACAATGGATAGAAAAGAAACATGTTACTTCAGACAAAAGTAGTTTGCAGAATTGTCTTTTGATATTTTAATTCTAATGCCAGTGGTCAGTGCTTTACCACATAACAATGTTCTAGACCCGTATGTTTTGAAAATTAAATCCTTTGGAATCTAGGTGGACCTGCGTACATTTTGTGAAGTGTGTTTTTGTTGTGGTTTCAGAAAAACAGCCATATCAAGTGGTCGTCCAGGTGGGATTATATCTTGGAATCCATGCCACATGCAAGCATTCAGTGGTTCAGGTAGGTACAGCCAGTGTAACCAGTCGCCGTGGTGTAGTGGTCAATGCAATGGACTACTGACTCTAAGGTTGTGGGTTCGAATCCCCATCAGTCCCTTCAAAACTACATGTATATCATTGTGGGATCTTTCGGCTCTAACCGGCTCCTACCCAGTGTTGGGAGTGCTATGGGCTCATTGGGAAGACTGGGACCACACAGTCGAGTCTTATCCACTTCACGGATGCGTCATTGAGGGTGTTGCTCGAATCTTCTGACCACAGGTGTCTGTATCTCTCGGGCCTGGTTGATGCCAGGATATGTTATGATAGTAAGTGTACAGTACAGCTCTGTCACGCAGTCTCCATCCTAGATGGAACACAATAGCATCATGATTATCATCCTCATCGACATCATCATCATTGCATTATAAAAACTGTTCCAGCTTCTGTCGTCATTAAGGTGGCATAGAAAATAATGGGACAAAAAAAAAAAAAAGAAAGAAAAATAAAACGGTGGGCACAAAGGTAACCTCCCTGAGTGCGATGATCCTTTAAAAAAAAAAAAAAAAAAGTAAAAAAAAAGGTAAAGCCAGTGTGTCTTATTTTGGGTACCCGTTGCGGCTCATTAGCTTTGTTGTTAGAGAGTCATGCTCATAACACAGAGGTTGTGGGTTCAACCCTTGGGTGGGACATGTTTTCCTCCAAGACCTTTGCCAGCACTTAGAACTTATGCGCAGGTATAGGGCTTATAGCACTTAGAGCTTATGCGCAGATATAGGGCTAATAGCACTTAGAGCTTATGCGCAGATATAGGGCTTATAGCACTTAGAGCTTATGCACAGGAATATGGCTTATAGCACTTAGAGCTTATGCGCAGGTTTCAGGCTTATAGCACTTAGAGCTTATGCGCAGGTATAGGGCTTATAGCACTTAGAGCTTATGCGCAGGTATAGGGCTTATAGCACTTAGAGCTTATGCGCAGGTATATGGCTTATAGCACTTAGAGCTTATGCGCAGGTATATGGCTTATAGCACTTAGAGCTTATGCGCAGGTATAGGGCTTATAGCACTTAGAGCTTATGCGCAGGTATAGGGCTTATAGCACTTAGAGCTTATGCGCAGGTATAGGGCTTATAGCACTTAGAGCTTATGCGCAGGTATAGGTTTATGCCATGATCGTTTTGGATTGTCTCCCTCTCATGGCATCCATGGGGGTCAGTGCGTATGGAAGTTATTCTGAGCGTACAGACATCATCTTAAGAAACTGAAACTGAATTGGATTCATTTTACAGTATGCCTTTTACAGTTTATGCCTTCTACAGTTCTTTTGAAATCTCAAGGTTTTGAAAAAGAAGTTCATTCTTTGTGATATGAAGTCAAGGTATACATGTGTGCTCACACACACACACACACACACACACACTCACACACACACACACACACACAAAACACACACACACACACACACACACACACACACACACACACACACACACACACACACACACACACACACACACACACGTGGAGAGACAGGCAGACATGCATCTACATAGACATGCATGCACATCTGCAAGCACATCATAGTTCATACATACATATTCACGCACAGGCATGTACACATGCACGTGCACACTTACATACGCAGACAGATTCAGACGCATAGACGGACAGACACGCATCTCCGTACAAACACACACACACTGACACTAAGATCATTAATAGTGACAAGACATTAAAGAATGAATTCATACATGCATGCACACACACACACGTGTACACACACACACACACAAACACACACACACACACACACACACCACACACACACACACACACACACACACACACACACACACACACCTCTCTCTCTCTCTCTCTCTCTCTCTCTCCTCTCTCTCTCTCTCTGACTGATATCACTTAACAACGAAAAGTTGTCAGAGGATGAACCCACACATATACACACTACCACACCATCCGTACTCACACCTACCCCAACTATACACAACCAGAACCAAACCCCCCGTCTACTCCCTTCCTCCCCCATCCCAGGCCTGAATGACAGAAACATGTCTACTACCTTTCAGCCTGGCTAGCAAATGTCATTTTGATCTTTAGTTTGCCTAGCTGTAAATGAGTATTTGACCCTGTGTTTGGGGAAAGTAAAGCAGTTGTGTGGGGAGAGGTGTTGAACTTGCTTTTGTCAGTTGAGAATAATAAGGTCTCTATTACCACCTCACTCCTAGCAACCTTACCATAACAGGATATCATTCTTTTTTTTTTCACATTTTTTTTTCTCTCTTTCCTGTTTTATTTTTTATTTTCTCTCATCTATGTAAGGTTTGGAAGCAGTTCATTCATGACACAAGTACAAAACTTACACAATTTAAGGACACTGTGCATACATTATCAATCTTTCTCAATTTTTTTTTTCATCTTTACCAAGGTTAGATTATACATACCATGAACATTCTCTCTCTCTCTCTCTCTCTCTCTCTCTCTCTCTCTCTCTCTCTCTCTCTCTCTCTCTCTTTCTTTCTCTCCCTCTCTCTCTCTCCCCCCCTCTCTCTCTCTGTCTCTCGCTCTCTCTGTGTCTAGCTCTCTGTCTCTCTTTCTCTCTCTCTCTCTCCCTCTCTCTCCCTCTCTGTCTGTCTCTCTCTCATATCCCCCCTGTCCATTGTGTATGTATGTATGTGTCTCTCTCTTTCTTTCTTTGTCTCTCTCTCTCTGACTTAAATTCTGTTTTTCTTTTCCATTTACAGGCCATCCTCTTGGCAAATGTGAATATGTGTAACTTCAGGTATAAGTGTTAAGATTGTTGTGAAATGTTAAGGTTAATGTTGTCTGTTGTTAGCATTCTCAACTCACTGGTGATTGTGGTGTTCTTGTCGGCCATGGTGGCCATGATCATGCTGCGCAACCTGCGCAGGGACATTGACCGCTACAACCAGATCGACTCATTGGTAAGTAACACAAGCAGCAAATAGGCAACAGCATAATTTGATTACAAGTAGATTAGTATTGCTGTGAGTTGCAGTAGAAAACAAAAAATAAAAAAACTCTTATGTGGATGTGGTATGGAAATGGACAGAAGGTGGCATCTAGATATTGTATTAACTCACTCGTTACGTACGATTATGTCCCTTGCTGTTCCCCTGATACACACCGTTCATGTACACAGTTAACTCCGCAGACAGTAAGTATTTGAGGGACGAATCTGACATTAATTTTGGTGACAAATCTGGTGAAAATGTTGTCAAAAGTTATGACAGTAATGTGTTGAATGGTGGTGGTGATGCTCATAAGCTGTGTGTGAACACAGTGAGAGACAACAATCAAAACATTCATGGCACCATTATCTGTGGGCATGGTCGAACCAAAAAAAAAATCAAAATTTTTTTGTTCAATAGATAAGTGTGCAGTATATCAAAGCAATCATTTTTACCTAATTTTACACAGTTTTAATCAAACCTATTCAGAAACAAGCATGTAAGAGGATTTTATGTGAAGCAAACTATATGGCGTTGACCGCAAGAGTCAGAATTTATGTGGCCAGGGTCAGCCAACTCAGCAGATACTGCATAGTCAGAAATTTGTTAACAGGACATGTGGGTAGGAAATCATATGGCATCTAGCAAGACATACGTTTTGTGTATTTTAGGATGACGCACAGGAAGAGTTTGGATGGAAGCTGGTTCATGGCGATGTGTTCCGAACGCCATGCTACAGCATGTTGCTGTCGGTGCTCGCCGGCGCTGGTACACAGATCTTCTTCATGACTTTGATCACTCTTGGTAAGTAGCAGAGGTCTGCCATTAAGTGTGTTGTGTGTGTGTGTGTGTGTGTGTGTGTGTGTGTGTGTGTGGTGTGTGTGTTTTATATATATATTTTACCCTGAGGAAGGCCAAGGGCCGAAATATAGGAGAAAATACTCAATGCCTTTGTTGATTGTCTTGGAAAATTGAAGTGTATATTATATATAATATATATACATGTGTACACACACATACATGTCATTCTTTTTTTTTTTTTTTTTTGCTTTCCCAATTATGCGCTATTTCTCCAACCTCAGAGTTTAGAACAATTGTTCACAATGATATGACGATGCTTGATGACAGGGATGATAATCACAACACTATGGAGCATCACTCAGATTGAGACCAAGTCACAGGGCTGTACTCTATGCTTCCTCTTGTAGTATAACCTGGCATCAACCAGGCCCGAGAGAGACAGACACTTGCTCAGGTATTGGTCAGGATTTTTGAGCAGCACCGTGAATGACGTGTCCCTTGGGGTGGCTGAAATTAAACTGTGTAATCATAGTCTTCCCAGTGAACTCTTAGCTTACTCGACTCTGGGTAGGAAGTGGTTAAGGCTGAAAAATATACAGGGCTGACAAGATTCAGATCCACAACCTTCCTGTTGTTAGTCCATTGTGCTGACCACTGCACATCAGTCACTGTTATGTTGGATGTATGTTTGTGGCCCCTTCTTGTTTCCTCTTTTTTCCCCCTGCTGCTTACTTAATGAAAACTTGTTTCCCTATTGAAACATGACCTTCATCTTTTGTCATGCAGTGTTTGCCTGTCTGGGATTCCTGTCCCCTGCCAACAGAGGCGCTCTAATGACCTGTGCCTTGGTAAGTCTGACAGCACATCTTTTAAAACTTGATATACTGTACAATACTCTATAAAAATTGTTAGACATATATGATGAAGGGATACCGCACCATGCCTTTGTAGGTCTGACCATACATCTTTCAAACTTGATATACTTTACAATACTCTATGAACATTTTTAGACATATGTGACCCGTTTTAACAAAATGAGCCCTAAGGTGAAAATAAGAGATTTTAGGATATTATGATTTTCAAAATGTCCAGATTATTAACTTTCTTTTCATATGAAATTTATTATTCTACTCCTAAAAATAAGGAAGTTATGGGTGTTTGAAGTGTGTAACATAGCAAACAGCCATTTTGAGAAAATCAAGTTTTAAAATTTTCACCACTTCAGTGAAGTTTTACCTTAGCAACAGGTATTTGTACTTCACCAATCTTTACCAAATTTTGTACCATGGTAAATCACATCATGCCACAACAGCACACAAAAATTGGTGTGAAAATCTACTGTAATTGTCTTGTTATTTAAGTTTATATATCCCTTTTTCTGACACAAAAAGCATGCCATTATCTGGTTAAAACGCATTTTAAATACATTTTCCTATTGAATTATAAAGTGCTGAGTGCATGTACATGTAATTTAAAAATTAAACATTCCATTTTTGAGGGGAGTGAGGACTCATTTCGTGAAAACGGGTCACATATATTATGAAGGGATACCACACCATGCCTTGGCAAGTCTGACAGCACATCTTTCAGACTTCATATACTGTGCAGTACTCTGTCAAAACTGTTAGACATATATGATGAAGGGATACTGCACCATGCCTTGGTAAGTCTGACCATATAGTTTACGTCTTTAAAACTATGTTAATGTGTGCAGGTTCTGTATGTGTGTTTGGGAACGCCTTCAGGCTACGTGTCTTCCAGGCTGTACAAAAGTAAGCATTGGCCTGACAGCTCTTCACTGTCTCCTGTCACTGTTGTGTGTCTGTATAGTGTATCATGCATAGGAAAACTTACATTCATTTTCTTCTTCTTCTTGTACAGACTTTTTTCCATTCTGTTGAAAAACTATGGTGTTCTAAGTTTCAAATCACACATTCACATGTTCTTGTAAGCGAAAGAGAGAGTGTGTGTGTGTGTGCATGTGTGTGTGTGTGTGTGGTGCATGCATGCATGCATATGTGCATGCATTGTGTATATGTGTGTGTGTGTGTGTGTGTGTGTGTGTGTGTGTGTGTTTGTGTGTGTGGGGCTGTGTGCGCATGCATACATGTATGCTTGTACGCTGAAATATATATGCGAGAAAGTGCATATGTGAAAGTAAAAAGGATTTCCATAATCTGAAGGACTGCCAGCACAAAAGTTCAAAAGTGTATGTGCAGGCATGTGGCATTATGGCACATGCCATAATCATTATGGATCATCTTCAGTTACATTGCATCTGTAGCTTTAGTGCATATGGAATTCATTCTGAATACGGAAATGCTGTCCCAAGAAAACTGAAAACTGATGTGTGAGATTTTTTTTTTCTGTCCCCATTTCAAGGCTTTCTTAACAACAGTCTCATGCCGCTTATTCTGGCTCCTCAACACACCACCCATTCCAGGTTCATTCAGTCGAGGTCCTACTAATGCCAGGAAGTCCTTGCGAACCAAAGATGTTTAAGCTGCCCTGGAATCATCCATCGGAAGAGACTCTGCACCGCTGCTGGATCACTTCAGTGTAGTTTAACAGTGCCTGTTCTGATTCAGCTTTTTTTAAGAACATTGCCTACAACGCTACCCTCTTCTTTTTTTTTTTTAATGAGGACAGTAATCATCTGTATGCAGAGCCAGATTGAGTAGGAAATCCTCCAGTAAGGAGGCCACCACTATGAACCATAGACACCCAAGACGGCAGCTTGAATTCTCCTAAGTCTTGGAAAGTGGTTGAGGAAACAGAAAAAATTGAGGTCACCACCAGATTAGAGCATGAGGATCCACAGAATATGAAACCACCAGATTAGAGCATGAGGATCCACAGAATATGAAACCACCAGATTAGAGCATGAGGGTCCACAGAATATGGTACCACCAGATTAGAGCATGAGGGTCCACAGAATATGGTACCACCAGATTAGAGCATGAGGATCCACAGAATATGAAACCACCAGATTAGAGCATGAGGGTCCACAGAATATGGTACCACCAGATTAGAGCATGAGGGTCCACAGAATATGAAACCACCAGATTAGAGCATGAGGATCCACAGAATATGAAACCACCAGATTAGAGCATGAGGATCCACAGAATATGGTACCACCAGATTAGAGCATGAGGGTCCACAGAATATGGTACCACCAGATTAGAGCATGAGGATCCACAGAATATGAAACCACCAGATTAGAGCATGAGGATCCACAGAATATGGTACCACCAGATTAGAGCATGAGGATCCACAGAATATGGTACCACCAGATTAGAGCATGAGGATCCACAGAATATGGTACCACCAGATTAGAGCATGAGGATCCACAGAATATGGTACCACCAGATTAGAGCATGAGGGTCCACAGAATATGGTATCACCAGATTAGAGCATGAGGATCCACAGAATATGGTACCACCAGATTAGAGCATGAGGGTCCACAGAATATGGTACCACCAGATTAGAGCTTGAGGGTCCACAGAATATGGTATCACCAGATTAGAGCATGAGGGTCCACAGAATATGGTACCACCAGATTAGAGCATGAGGGTCCACAGAATATGGTACCACCAGATTAGAGCATGAGGGTCCACAAAATATGAAACCACCAGATTAGAGTTTGAGGGTACACAGAATATGAAACCACCAGATTAGAGCATGAGGATCCACAGAATATGGTACCACCAGATTAAAAATGCTGGATGAAAAGCAGCAGGGAAGTTTGTTGGTTTGTGATTGTACGTCTATGCTTTACAAAGGCCAGCTGGCCGAAAATTTGTGCCTGTCCTGTCTGGTTGTTTTAAATATGCGTTCTGATTCTTTTTGTTTTCTTTCATGTTTTTTTCTGGTTCCACCAGACTAGAGCATGAGATCCGCAGAATATGGAACCATCAGATTAGAGCATGAGTGTCTACAAAATATGGGATAATGTTCATGATGACAGATGATTTGATGATAATGGGGAGAAAGTAAGCAGCCTTAGGCAGGCATACTGTTGGCCTTAGGCAGCCATGTCCTGAATGGGTTATATGCTTTATATAAATAAAATGCTCTAGTTTTCTTACAACATTTACTTGGTCATATTAACAGAAGAAAACAAAACTGAAACTTGTTTGGAAGTCTGTGAAACTCGAGTTGGATATACTGGTCTCTCAGATTCAGGTGGGATATATTAGTATGTCAGACCCGAGTGGAATATATTGGTCTCTCAGACTCAAGTGGGATATATCGCTCTCTCAGACTTGAGTGGAATATATTGGTCTCTCAGACTCAAGTGGGATATATCGCTCTGTCAGACTTGAGTGGACTACATTGGTGTCTCAGACTCGAGTGGAATATATCGCTCTCTCAGACTTGAGTGGACTGTATTGGTCTCTCAGACTCAAGTGGGATACATCACTGTCTCAGACTTGAGTGGACTGTATTGGTCTCTCAGACTTGAGTGGACTGTATTGGTCTCTCAGACTTGAGTGGACTATATTGATCTCTCAGACTTAAGTGGACTATATTGATCTCTCAGACTTGAGTGGACTATATCGCTCTCTCTCAGACTTGAGTGGACTGTATTGGTCTCTCAGACTTGAGTGGACTGTATTGGTCTCTCAGACTTGAGTGGACTGTATTGGTCTCTCAGACTTGAGTGGACTGTATTGGTCTCTCAGACTTGAGTGGACTATATTGATCTCTCAGACTTGAGTGGACTGTATTGGTCTCAGACTTGAGTGGACTATATCACTCTCTCAGACTTGAGTGGACTGTATTGGTCTCTCAGACTTGAGTGGACTGTATCGGTCTCTCAGACTTGAGTGGACTGTATTGGTCTCTCAGACTTGAGTGGACTGTATTGGTCTCTCAGACTTGAGTGGACTATATCGCTCTCTCAGACTTGAGTGGACTGTATTGGTCTCTCAGACTTGAGTGGACTATATCGCTCTCTCAGACTTGAGTGGACTATATTGGTGTCTCAGACTTGACTGAGATATATTGGTTTCTCAGTCTACTTAAAAACAGGACAAAACAGAACAAAGTGCACTTATACTCTTTCCCACTGTCCTAATATGTCTTTCATGCTTACAATGATATGTGTGTGTGTGTGTGTGTGTGTGTGTTTGCACATGTGTGTTCGTGCGTTTGCTTGTATGGGTGTATGTGTGTGTGTGTGTGTGTGTGTGTGTGTGTGTGTGTGTGTGTGTGTGTGTGTGTGTGTGTGTGTGTGTGTGTGTGTGTGTGTGTGTGAGAGAGAGAGAGAGAGAGAGGTCTACTATATTTGATGATAGTGTGGGTGCCCAGTGTGCTAATGTTAGTGTTTGTTGTGCAGTGTTTGGTGGAGAGAAATGGAAGTTCAATGTGATCTCGACCGCTTTCCTGTGCCCTGGGTGAGTCTGTGTATATGTATGTATATGTGAGTGTGTGTGTGTGTGTATGTATGTGTGTGTGTGTGTGTGTACATTGTGTGTGTGTGTGTGTGTGTGTGTGTGTGTGTGTGTGTATGTGTACGTGTGTGTGTGTATGTATGTATGTGTGTGTGTGTATGTGTATGTGCATGCACATATGCACATGTATGGTCATGCATGTGTATATGTGAGTATGTAAGCCTGAGTGAATCAAAACCAGATTGAAGATCAGTTGTAATTGTCATAGGACTCGCAGACTTTTACAAACCATGCAGTCATTGACAAATAAGACACTGATAGTACAGTAAAGTATGCAGTTATTGACAAATCAGACACTGAGTGATAGTACAATAAAGCGTGTTATTGAAAAATCGGACACTGATAATACAGTAAAACATGCAATTATTGACGAATCAGACACCGATGGTAGAGTAAAACATGCATGACAAATCAGACACTGATAGTACTGTAAAGCATGTAGTTATTGACAAATCAGACACTGATAGTAAGTAAAACGTGCTGTTATTGACAAATCGGACACTGATAGTGCAGGGTAATGTCTTTGATGTAGACTTAATGATTATGCATGTTCCGTACTTGCCCGAAGTCACTTAGAAATACATATATATATATGATTTGCCAAGACACAGTCAGTGCAAACTTGATTTTTGGATGCTTTGAGCTTTGTGCTTTTTGGAAATTGTGCACTTTTGGAAATTTACAATCTTTTCTGATCATTTTGGTATATGACTGAACATCATAACGTGAAATGACATACCCCTTGTTGAGATTTTGAAGGAAATAGCCTCTTAAGATTTCACGCGCCTGCACATCACAGTTCCTCTACAACCTCGATTCCATTCTTTTTAGGCGACTCATGCTGCACAGGACGGACAGCCAAGACAAAAACCTTTGCAGTAATATGCAACATATTGGGCTCTGCAAAGGTTACGCTGCATGTTTATGCAGTCGATATGCAATTTGGTCGAAAGACTGACCAGTTTTTGAACATGCTGAAACGATAAAAACTTTATTTTGAACAATTTGAGGACACTTTTAACTCACTCGCTATGTACAATTATGCCCCTTGCCGTTCCCCTGATACGCACCATTTGTATATGTCATGAGAAAAATTCTCATACAAACAAATGAAATCAGAGAGTTTTGAAATTTGGCAGGTCATATATTAAAAGATTGGTGTACAACATGCTGAAATTTCAGCTGTCTAACCCTCATGTTTGCTGAGTAATGGTACAAGTAAGAATAGAGAAATTTTCAGGTAAAAAATGTCTTACAAAAGACACAGTCGGGTTAATACATCAATTCCTACAGTCATATTTTGAATGAAATTTCATAAAATCCAACTTGCACACACTCCAAGTGCTCTGAAGGAAGAGATTGTCTTGAAGAGCGCTGAGATGTCGAGTATTGTTCAGCCATTTGCTTTTCCATCGTCTACTTTGCACTGTCTACACACCAACTGCAGAGTACAGTGACCTAATGGCCTGAAACGAGGCTGAGAATGGCCGAAGAATGTATTTCTGGCCATTAGTTTCGGTTAACAGAAATACTGAAAGCCCTGTGAATTTTCAAAACTCGAGTCGGATTTCCTTGACGCTCGTGCACAAGCGTTGTTGAGACATGATCAGGAAATTCTGATGCTCTTAGCGAGAGAGTTAAAACAAATTTGTACATTTATACAAAAGTTTGGTGCTTCAGGGAGTTTGTTTTTTCTTGTGATGGGAAATGTATGTTTTGACAGATTGTTATTCATTTATTTTTTGTTTTATTCATTGGCTGCAGTGTGGTGTTTGGCGTGTTCTTTGTGCTGAATCTGCTCCTGTGGATCCAGGGGTCTAGTGGGGCCATTCCATTCACCACCCTCATTGCTCTCCTGGCGCTCTGGTTCGGCATCTCTGTGCCTCTCACGTTTGTTGGTGCCTTTTTCGGCTTCCGCAGACGGGTAAGCACCCAGTTTGTGGAGTTGAATTTAGCTAAGTTTAATTTAGTTGTGATTAATCATAGAGGTGATAGTTTCTTCAAGAGGGATTTATGGCACTGGAAGAGTTCCATTAGAGGGCTAACAGCCAGAACAGTGTTCCTGCTTTCCTTTTTTCTTTCTGGTAGGTAAGCCTTGATTATGCGCTACCCAAATCTGCCAACAATTATCTGGCAGGTTCTAAGCCTGTGCGAAAACCCTTTGCATTGGCAAGGTCTTGAAACAGGGAGAGAGGATGGAGAGAAAGATATGTGAAACACTTACCCTTTTGACTCCCTCACCCTATCTGCCAGTATCCTGTATTGTCAGCCATGATAGCAAAGCCAAAACGTAACTCTGCAGGAAGCTGGTGGATAGGGTGAGGGTAATGAAAGGGTTAAGTTTTTACAGCTTATGAACAGGTTGTGTGGGAGTGAAAGGGTTACGTTGAATCAGAATGAGTGGAGTGGGCAGAGAATGAGCCAGTTTTTATGTGGCAAGTTGCGACTGAATTCGAGACATCAGATCTGTTGTCCACAGCTCTTGTTAAACCTTTGACTCCCTCAGTCTGTCCGCCAGCATCCTACATTGTCAGCCATAATAGCAAAGCAAAAACATAATCCTTTCATTCCCTCACCCTATCCACCAGCTTCCTGCAGAAAGCTGGTGGATAGGTTTAGGGAGTGAAAGGGTGAAGTTTTTGCAGTTCATGGACAGGCTGCAAGAGTGAAAGGGTTAACAGAGCAGACCTGCTGCTAAACCTGTGATCCACCGTAGGGTTGAACCCTTGACCCATGCATAACCAGTGTGGTGCTCTATATAGCTTAGCCTATGGGGCCACCAGTTTGTAAAATGTGACCCGTTTTAACAAAATGAGTCCTAAGGTGAAAATAACAGATTTTAGGATATTATGATTTTCAAAATGTAGCAATGCCGTGCGAACCGAAACGCGACGTCAAATTTGTGGTACCAAAAACTGGGGAAAACCGGGGCCGGCCGCAAAACTGGGGGGGTCTTCAGTTCAATCAAGTATTACTGCCTCTTTAATCGGTGTTTCATTCTTATTTTTTGTCTTATGTGAATAAGAAATGAATAAAGATTTGAATGATTGCCTTTTTATATACTTAGAGCGAAAATGGAATTAGTTATTTGATGAGAAAGTCGAAAATCCGCGTTTCGGGCGCAATCGCGGCGACGGTATGCGTTTAGAATCGAAGTTTGTTCGGGATACTTCACTATTTCAGTCGGTACGGCTATATTTGTGAACCAATCACATTGTAATTTTGCAGCCAATGAGAATTAATGTAACAGAATGATATATCCCGACGACAGCTATGTGTGCCAGTTTCGAACTGAGATCGACGCTTCCAAAGTTTTGCTTTTTTTCATCGGAAAAGTTTGCAGGCAAGTCGCCATTTTTGGAACTTGTCGTCGGCGGGATTCGATTTTACATGCTTTTTTCTATATATTAGTGTAATATGAAATGAATTTGATGTAAAATACGGCCGTACGCCAACTTTTTACATGAGGATCTGTACCAGATCAACGTCGGAATGTGCCGACGCCAGTAGCCTGAGTAGGCCTACAACGCGAAACAGAATGCTGTGCAAGTTTCAGCTCGGCAAGTTTTGCGCTGTCAAAGACTAGATCTAACAATCAACAGATCAAGTTCTGTTTTATCAGTAACATTGTATTTTTCAAGAAAAGGACTACTGCGTTTGAACTCGATTTGGAGTTGTTAGCCGAAGTTGGTTTGTCAACCATTTCCTTCCTGAGGTCATGCTAATTCGCATGTCGCTGTGTAGACCTGCTCATCCCATGACGGGCGAGCTTTCTACTAAAAATATTATGTGATCGACGGGCTTCGCGGGGCCGTGGAAAATGGGTTTGCCCAAACAGAGGGGTAACCCGCCTCCTCCAACCTCCTCTTCTCTCTCTCTCTCTCTCTCTCTCTCTCTCTCTCTCTCTCTCTCTCCTCTCTCTCTCTCTCTCTCTCTCTCTCTCTCTCTCTAAATTTAAATGAATGAATAAACAGATCTAAATAATTTTTTTTTCAAATCAACGAACAATTCTGTGCAAGTCATTGGACTTTCCTTGACATAATCTCTCTCTCTCTCTCTGTCTCTCTCTCTCTCTCTCTCTCTCTCTCTCTCTCTCTCTCTCTCTCTCAGAGAACAAAAAATGAATAAATAAGTAAATAGGCCCCAGTACATTCATATCCAAGTCATTGTTAACAGGCATGATCCTCTCTCTCTTTCTCTCTCTTTCTCTCTTCTCTCTCTCTCTCTGACAACACACACACACACTAATACACACAGAGATTTAGAATGTCACAAAACAAAATCTTCTGTTCATTATAATAATATTCTTTATTTAGGTTTTGAAACTGAATAGAAGGCTGAGTTGTATTATTTGTAAAGTAGGCCATCCATTAGCTTCCGTAGTTGTTTCAATTTGTAGTCAGTATCTGAAAGGATATGCCTATTGTCATTAATTTGTTTTAACGGGAAGATTGCATCTTATTTAGTAGTAGCCTATTATTGATTCGTATTAAAGGGCAAGAGTACACTGGAAACACTTAGCAGGATTGCTCTGCTTTGGTGGATTTTTACCAGTAATATGCTAAAAATCAAATTCGCGAGTTTGGGCTTAATGTTAAAGTAATATTGATGTGGAGACTATGCATTATGGTTTCCTTTCCTTTCCAGTCTCTCAATGAATAGTATATATTATATATGCAGAAATTCATATATTTCTCTATTGTAGGAGTTAAGTGACCTGTTCCTGAATGGCGAGTGGTCCCATATCCTTCCAGAAGTTTTCTTTGGACACTGGCTGTGCTAAGTGTTCGGGGACTTGACTCATCCACAGTCAGTCAGTCAGTCAGTTTTCTAAACACTGATGAATAAAATAAAAATCAAATGTACTGTGCAAAAATCTTGTCTGATATGTTTTCCTCTGTGTGTGTGTATGTGTATGTGTTGTATGTGTGTGTGTTTAGTTTTTAGTAGAATATTGATCAGATGATATTTTTGGATAGCCTGCAGCATAAAAGCATGCAGTAATTTTTAATATTTCAACTATTTAAGTGATTCCAGAAGTCATTGATTCTCAGATTTCCTTTTATATGTACAGAAACTGAAGAAATATTACAAATTATTCATAAGACTACTGAAGTAGCGAGTCGTGACTTTTTTGGTTTAATTTGCAGTAATAAGACACTTGAACGATGAGCAAAATGATTTTATATCTATCTCATGAAATGATTATATATCCTTGTTTTGTTTCTAGCTTCATTTTTGTCTGTTATTAATACAATATGGGCAATTATTAATGAAAAACAGATAAAACATGCCAAATATCACATGTTTCCAGTAATAAGACAAAAATGGCTCGTCACAGAGTTACGATAATGGTTTCATTCAATTCAGCATACAAAAATACATCAACGATCAAAATTTTATGACATTTGGTCCTGTCTGTCTCTCACAATTACAAAATGAATGTCATTTCCAGCAAAATCAGCATACCATGCCATTTGATGGGTTTGTTCTGTGACAGCTGGTCCCACACATCTCTTCTTTGTCCCACTAAAACGTGGTACCAAAATTTAAGAAATTTTTGACGCTTCAAATTCGAATATCTTGTGAACTAATAGTCCGATCTGAAAAATTTAAACTGCTTTTTACTCAGAACAACAATATCTTCAAAACCATATAAATCTTTTAACTCAAAACCCAATTTAATTTTTCATGCGGCATTGCTACAAAATGTCCAGATTATTATTAACTTTCTTTTCATATGAAATTTATTATTCTACTCCTAAATATAAGGAAGTTATGGGTGTTTGAAGTGTGTAAACATAACAAACAGCCATTTTGAGAAAATCAAGTTTTAAAATTTTCACCACTTCAGTGAAGTTTTACCTTAGCAACAGGTATTTGTACTTCACCAATCTTTAGCACATTTTGTACCATGGTAAAACACATCATGCCACAACAGCACACAAAAATTGGTGTGAAAATCTACTGTAATCGTCTTGTTATTTAAGTTTATATATACCTTTTTCTGACACAAAAAGCATGCCGTTATCTGGTTAAAATGCATTTTAATACATTTTCCGATTGAATTATAAAGTGCTGAGTGCATGTAATTTTAAGATTAAATATTCCATTTTTGACGAAAAGTAAAAATTGACAAAATCGACCCATCACACCTTTTCCGAGCTTCTACGCTTTTCGCTGCCTGCGAGTTAGGACTCATTTCATGAAAACGGGTCACAAATATTGATTAAGCCTACGAAGGGTGTGTCTTCTCTCCCCCCCGCCCCCCACTCTTTGTCCCTTAACCTTTTGACTCCCACACCTTGTCCACCAGCATTCTGCATTGTTAACCATGCTAGCAAGGCAAAACCTTAACCCTTTGACTCCCACACCCTGTCCACCAGCATCCTGCATTGTTAACCATGCTAGCAAGGCAAAACCTTAACCCTTTCATCCCTCACCCTATCCACCAGCTTCCTGCAGGAAGGGACTCTCAGGTTTGCATGCCTGTTGACCTGGCAGGTCAGAAAAATCTTTCATCTTTTACCCATTAGATAGAGGTGCCTCGGCGGACTAGACTGGTACTACACTTGTAATGTTTCAATAAACCATTTTTGTATTTGTTTGTTCATAAAATGAACAGTTTAACCCTTTGACTCCTGCACCCTATCCAACACCAGCAAGAATTTAACTCTTTGATTCCCTCACCCTTCGCCCTTGGGGATGCCAGGGGCTCTTTCAGTATAAATAGTATCCCCCCCATCTTCTGTGCTAGAAATTTCCTGTTTTCTGTCACTCTCTTTGTTTGTACCATATTTCCTTTGCTTTCGATTTCTATGTATGATTTTCTGCCTTGTTCATCCATTCACGTGTATATATGCGATAAAATCCTACGTACTTTTTCTTAGGATTGATAAATGAATACAAGTATTAAGTGCATTTTTGGCTCCAGGGAGGTGAGATATGAGGAAGCAATTTTAGGTAATTTAGACCCATTTTTATGTTTTGGCATCCTAGGATATGCTTGAATTTGTATTCAGGTGTGTTTTTTAAATCCCCTGTGTGATAAATTGGATGGAGTGGTCAGTGCCAGGGTTATGTCCTTATATTATGTGCTTGAATGCATTGATATGTGTACTTCATTTTCTTTTCTTTTTTTCCTGTTGAAGTTTTGTATGTTTTGAAGCAATTATAGCCCTGATATGGCTCTACGCAGTCCGCTTTAAACAACACCGTGACTCCCTCATCCTATCCGCCAGCTTTTTTTGTTTTTTGTTTTTTTGCTTTGTTGTCATGGTTGACAAAGCAGGATGCTAGTGGATGGGCTGAGGGAGTCAAAGGATCAGCTGACATGCTCATTAACCCTTTGACTCCCGCACCCTGTCCATCAGCATCCTGCATTGTCCGCCATGCTAGCAAAGCAAAAACTTAACCCTTTGATGCCCTCACCCTATCCACCAGCTTCCTGCAGGCAGCTGGTGGATACGGTGAGGGAATCAAAGGGTTGAGTTTTTGCGGTTGGTGGATAGGGTGCAGGAGCCAAAGAGTTAATCTCTGAAGACGCCAGACTTGTTCATGCTCTAGAGGGACCTTGTACAGTATATGTAGTACAATGATGTGCATGTTCTGATTAAATGTTTATTTCTTTTCTTCTCCTCCTGCCTTGACTGCCTGCCCTTCCAGCCCATCGAGCATCCTGTGCGCACGAACAAGATTGTTCGTTACATCCCAGAACAGTCCTTCTACTCACGCCCCGTGCCTGGTATTGTGATGGGTGGCATCCTGCCCTTTGGCTGTATCTTCATACAGCTCTTCTTCATCATGA
>JAPXFY010000031.1:27213118-27243118 GCA_030674185.1 Monoplex corrugatus | reverse complement strand
TTTGAGAATGCAGATCAACAGGCAGATCATGCACAACACGAACATTTTCCGAAAATTCCTTTACCGAAACCGAGCCTAAAACGTCCTGCCATTTTCGGTTTGGAGGTCAGGCAATCGATCGATACTTGACCCACCTTCGCTCTCACTCTCACTCTCACTATCGTCGAACTCGGCGGCAACAGCTTCCAAGTCGATATCTAGGTCACTTTCCACATCACATGGATCAACTTTATTAACAAGATCCTCAACCGTAAAACCTTCAAATTCTTCTCCGTCATCATTCAACAGACGCTGCCGCGCGCCATAACTCCTCATCGGTCATGAGACTCATTTTCCAAACTTTGAAAATTCGTAGCACCGTGAAAACTTGATCGATTTTGACACTGTAAAGTTCTAAATGCGGGACAGGAAGTCGCCAAAACGAGGCTCTCACTCTCGCGGGATTCTCGTTTATGTAAACAATGATGGCCGCGTCCATAGTGGCCACGTGTACAGCGGGCGCTGATGGGCGCTCCGGGGTGAACGCTATTACAATTTACAGTGGGCGCTGGCGGGCGCTGTGGGGGTATATGGGTTAAAAGATAGGTGTACAAAATGCTGAAATTTCAACTGTCTAACGCTCATGGTTGCTGAGTAATGGTACAAGTAAAATTATAGAAATTTTCAGGTGAAAAATGTCTTACAAAATACACAGTCAGGTCAATATATCAGTTCATACAGTCACATTTTGAATGAAATTTCATAAAATCCAACGTGCACACATTCCACGTGCACTGAAGTAAGAGATCGTCTTGAAGAGCGCTGAGAAGTTGAGTATTGTTCAGCCAGCATCATCTGCTTCACTGCAGAGATAGTAGGTCATGAATTTTGCACTGTCTACACACCAGCTGCCTAGTACAGTGACCTCATGGCCTGAAACGAGGCTAAGAATGACCGAAGAATCTATTTCTGGATATCAGTTTGGGTTAACGGAAATACCGAAAGCCCTGTGAATGTTCAAAATTCTAGTCGGATTTCTCCGACGCTCGTAGGCAAGTGTTGTTTAGACATGATCAGGAAATCCCGACGTTCGTAGCGAGAAAGTTAATGTCATGCTCTGTGACAGCCCATAGAGCCCAGCACTGGGCAGTACTGACAGCTATGTACCACCCACCCTGTGGGCAGTGCAGTTATACACAATGTCCTGCTGCCGTTTTCATTCAGTAACACAGACAAACCTTTCTGTTTGCTGCTGCAAGCTGCTGAAACTATAGTTAGCTTAGAAGTAATGAGTTTGGAGTTTGTTCAAGAGGGATTCATGGCACTTGGACAATTCCATATGTGCTCCACCCAAAACTTCCAGTAGTTATCTGTCAAAAGAACCAACCAGCTGGCATGTAAAAGCCCTGAACCTGACCAGTCACCGTGGTGTAGTGGTTAACACAACGGACTACTGACTGGAAGGTTGTGGGTTCGAATCCCCATCAGTACCTTCAAAAATCATTGTGGGATTTTTTTGGCTCTAACCGGCTCCTACCCAGAGTTGGGCATGCTAGGGGCTCATTCGGAAGACTGGGACCACACGGTCGAGTCTCATCCACTTCACGGATGCGTCATTGAGGGTGTTGCTCAAATCTTTTGACCAGCACCGCAGGTGTCTGTATCTCTCGGGCTTGGTTGACGTCAGGATATATTATGATAGTTAACGTAGAGTACAGCCCTGTCACGCAGTCTCAATCCTAGATGGAACTCCATAGCATCATGATTATCATCCTCATCGACATCACCATCATCGCATTGTAAAAACTGTGCCAGCTTCTGTGTGGCCATTAAGGTGCCGCAGAAAATGGGACAAAAAAAAAAAGAAAGAAAAAAAAAAGAAAAAAGCCCTGAACCTCCTGAGGGTTGAACCCACAAACCCCTGCATTATGAGTATGGTGCTCTGATATAACCTGAGGTAACGGCCACTAAGAAGGAGGGCAATTGCATATGAATGAATACTTTGATTTGTTGAAACCGTACGTTTCATGGAATTAGTCAGTTGTTTATAGCACTGTCATGATATCCTTTGACAGTCTACAGTCAAACTGGTGCTAAAGACCAGAATTTTGCCACAAAGAACAAAGTCAGAAAAACTGCTAAAGCTACTGTGTGGGCTATCATTGACGTTCGGGTACAAATGCAGGTGTACAGGGAAGTGCAGCTACATTAATTTAGTAGGGAAAATGTTACGTCACTGCATGGAGTTTAGAATTCATGCAAGGTGGAATCTTTTAACTCAAGACAGTTCTGTATGCACTCCACCCAGACTGCCATTTTCTGTCAGACCCCTTGAGCTGAGCAGTATCCTGTGTGCTGGCAAAAATCTTGAAACAGTGGGGCATGGGGGTTGATGGGGCCAAATTGATGCCACCAGAATGATTGGACCTTTCAGATGGGCAGTGAACAGGTCAGTTTTGGGTTTAGGGGTTGTGGATTGGGACTGAACTGAAAATATCAAGATCCTGTGTCCACACTTGTGTTTCAAAAGCCAGCCACCGTCCCACTGAAAACACCAGTGAAGCTCATCATTGTGTAGAAAAAACTGTGGCCCACGCTTCACACCGAAAGAAGCAAGAAGAAAAAGCTATGTATATTTTCAAAGGCAGTGGCATAAACATATAAGTATTGTTGTTGTTGTTGTTTTTTTAACTGCGCCTTCACCCATGGAGAGTCTACAGTAACACTTGTAGAGAGACTATTTTGATGCAGGTGATCTATAGTAATGTAGTGACATCCAGATAATGCAAAACTAGAGTGTAAGTTATATTTAGAGAGTTAGGAGGAGGAGGAGGTGGAGGATGGAAAAAGGAGAAGAAAAGAGAGAGGGAGAGAGAGGAGGGAGACAGAGAGAGGAGGAGGAGAAGAAAAAGAGAAGAAGAGGAGGAGAGAGAGATAGAAGAGAGAGAGAAGAAGAGAGAGGAGAGAGAAAGAAGATACAAGAGAGGGAGAGAGAGGAAAAGAGAGAGAGAGAGACGACTGCATTTCACGAAAACCAGACAGGCTTAAGGTGCAGACTGCTTGCATATTAATAGAGTGAATACATGTTACAGTAGTTAATGATGTGAGTGTGTTTGTGAAGTTAGCCCATGTTTCATTGTACAAAGTATCTTGTGTACATCATAAAGCATGTTTATGACAAAGACTGTGTACATCATAAAGCCAGTTTCATTGTACAAGTATCTGTGTACATTAAAGCCTTCATTGTACAAGTATCTTGACATCATAAAGCCTGTTTCATGTACAAAGTATCTTGTGTACATCATTAAAGCCCATGTTTCATTGTACAAGTATCTTGTGTACATCATAAAGCCCATGTTCATGTACAAAGATCTTGTGTACATCATAAATTTGAAGAATCTGACAGTTTTTTTTGATCTTTCTCCTCTTCACATTTATATACCATTGTCAACAATCCCAACCTCGTTATTGTTTGTTTGATATGTCTTTTTTGTTTGTTTTTATTCATGTGCATATTTATTTATTCATGCATTATTTCATGCATTATATTATTCTTTTTATATAGCTATTTATTTGTTTACTCCTCCTCCTGCTGCTGCTCGTAATAGTACTAGTGGCTTCTAGTCCTATTATTATTTATATTTGTTTTATTGTCAGTGTCATCTATACTTCTTCACCTTGTGCAGGACTATGTACTGGTGGCTTCCTAGTCGTATTATTATTAGTATTTGTTTTATTGTTAGTGTTTTTTTACACTTCTTCATCTTGCGCAGAACTACAACTGGTGGTGGCGTTCGTTCCTGACGAGCGGTTTCACGGCGGTGTACTTCTTTGGCTACTGCATTCACTTTTACATCACAAAGCTGGAGATGCAGGGTGGGACCAGTGCCTTCCTCTACTTTGGTTACTCCTTCATCATCGTCTTTGCCTTCTTCTTGCTCACCGGTCAGTCACTGTTTAGTGTGTGAAGTATACATCATATTGATAGTGCACGGCTAGTAGGCTTGAGTGTGAGCTAACTCTTCATCCCTAACACTTCATCCTCTGTGTGGGTTCAACCCTGGGCAAACAGGCCACACTTTTACACAGACACACAGACTAGGTTTGTTTGTTTGTTTGTTTGTTTGTTTTTTGATAGAGCTGTGGATTTGGACCTGAGATCTCCTCGAATTTAATCTCAACCTGTAACATTTAAAAACCAGCTGTTCCTGCCCATCTTTATGTTTCCAACGGCCACACCACATTGAAAACATCGGGCCTGGTTAGTACTTGGACGGGTGACCGCCTGGGAACTCCAGGTGCTGTTGGCAGGTTGTTTTTTTTTGCGGGCTAGTTGGCAGAGCCAAAACTCAAGATTTAATATCTTGAGTTCAATCCCAGCCCACGGCTGTTTAAACCGGCCGCCAGGTGATCACTTAGTTTTGACACGGTGCCAGCGATTCGCAATGAGAGGCATGTTTTCCTGCTTACTCGCTGCGCTACACGGCCCTGTCAGCGGTTTTGAGCTGTGAGTCATCGGTAGGCAAGCGGGACTGTGTGGCTGCCTTTGTGTGCCGTGATTGCGACCGTTTCTACATTTCCTGCAATACTGCTTTGGTCATTTAGTCCATATATGTAATTATCAATCTTACCGAAAAGTAGACTCTCTCCCTACACATAGATATCAAAACGAACTGGTTTGTTGCCATAATGCGTAACGGGATTACACAGAAAAGGAGGAGAATGATTCTGAAAATATCGCGCCTTCACTGTTTCATGAGAAAAATAAGCCAACTTCCAACAACGAAAACAAGAGTTCACCAGTTATTACAGCAGAAAGAAACACATACAGAGGAAGAGTAAAGTATGTTTTAACAGACTGACTTATCAAACGGATCTTTTTTGGCTTCTTGTGGAGGTAGCGGTGGGTAAATCGAGATCACTGATAATGGCATAGACTCCATTATCCTTCACACTAACACAAACATTTCACTGATAGTCTTGTATACGGCAATCTTCTTACTGCCGTAGAAGGAACTATACACACATGTCCGTGCAAGAGTCAAGATTGGGATCACGATACTGAGACGACCATTCATTAAAAAAAATGGAAAGACACAGAGAGCGATAGACAGAGAGAGAGAAGGGGGGGGGGGGTGGAGGGAGAGAGAAACTTAATACATTTATGAGAACTTTAGGTTCACTGGTATTAAAAAGAAATAAAAACTCCTGAATATCATACCCACTTAACTACGCTGAAAACTTTCTGTCTGCCTGTCTGTCGCTCTCTCTCCACACACACACACACACACACACACACACACACACACACACACACACCACATGCACGCATGCACGCACGCACGCACACACACACACACACACACACACACACACACACACACACACACACACACACACACACACAAAACAAACACACGCACAAGAATACTATATATTTTGCTTAATGATAATAATACTCAAAAGTCTTTAATTGCTTATTTCATTCATGAAATGCATACACATAAACATCCAAGCGGGACAGACAGACAGACAGACAGACAGACAGACAGACAGAGAGAGAGAAAGAGAGAGAGGGAGAGAGAGGAATACTTTGCACTTCACTTAATGTCTTTGGGCCTTATTAATTGTCTCATGAAATGTGCATGTGGTGGGCCTTATTAATTGTCTCATGAAATGTGCAAAACACACACACACACACACACACACAACACAAACAACACAACACAACACAACACAACACAACAACACAACACAACACAACACACACCACACCACACCACACCACACCACCACACACACAAAAACACAACACAACACAACAAAACAACACAACACAACACACACAACACACACAACAACACAACACAACACACACACACCACACACACACACCACACACACCCCTGACTCTGGTCGTCTCAGTACACTGATATTTCAAAGGAAAATGTCCAAGGCAACACTATACACAATTATCAAGCACAGAGGAATTCTGCCACAGTGCGTACGTGGTAAGCGTTATCCAGAGGACTGAAATGATACCAACATTCACTGAAGACTCTAAAGATTAATGAGCTGCCAGAACCAGTAACCACCAACCGCCTCGCCGGCATCCCTGTTTACCTTAGCTGTCACATGTGTTATTACGTTACGCTATACATGGCCCCTAAGCTGCGAAACATGAAAAATGAAAAACAGCTGTCCTCTACAGACAACATTCTTCTAATGTGTGCCTTTACTTTTATTCGAGAACTGGCATTTGGATTTTACCGGCATTGGAACATTGATCATTTCACGGTCGAAGATTGAAAATCATGTCAACACCGTCTTTCATTCTCTTTCTTCTCTGTGCGTTTAGTTGGACACTTACATGCACGTAACGTGTTGAGTTACATATCATTTTATTGAGAAAAATCTCAGCTTTTTAATTATGCACATTACAGACCATACAAACAAAGCTCTTGAGAAAATTAGTGGAAAACTGAAGTTACTTGTTTGTAATAGTTACTACTGCACTTATAGGCGTAGCGAGATCGCCGGTAACAAGGCGGAGCTACGAGCTCGTATTTCTAGGTCAGGGCAGCACTCAGTGGGCTTCGCGCTGCTACAGCTGCCGCCGCGGGACGAAACTAAGTGATCACCCTTAAACAGCCGTGAGCCCTGCAACATTAAAAACTGGCCTGTTTGCTGCCCATCTTAATGTTTCCATCGTTCTGGTGGCGTCAGCTAATGTTTCATAGGTCCCTCTTCCCCCTTTCCCTGTTTCAAGACTTTGCCAGTGCATAGGGTTTTGCGCAGGCATAGGAAGTCTGTCAGATAATTGCTGGCAGATTTGGGTGGAGTGCATATGGAGTTTTCCGAGTGCAGTGAATCCCTCTTGAACAAACTACAAACTGTGTTTCCATCTTTCTAGTAGTGTCAGCAGAGTTTCATAGGTCCCTCCTCTCCCCCCTCCCCCTTCTTCCCATTTCAGGACCTTGCCAGAGTACAAGGTCTTTTGCAGGCTCAGGAAGTCTGCCAGATAATTAAATTGTTGGCAGATTTGGATAGAGTGCTTATGGAATTAACCGAGTGAAGAATCTGGATGAATTTGGAAAATCCCGTTCTGTGTGTATGTGCACACTTTTATGCTGTGTGTGTGTTCGTCTGAGTGTGTGTATGTACGTGCGCGTACTTGTGTGTGTGTGTGTGCGTGCGCGCTGCGTGGTGCATGAAGACTTGGAAGTTGTATTCATTTATGTGATTTTGCTGTACTTTATTCTTTATAACTGGTGGTTCCTAATGCTTATTTTCGGTTTTTGTTTTTCTGTCTGTTGTTATGCGTTAAATTTAATAAAGTTCTGGCACTATTACGTATTTATTTCATTTCTATTGTATCCATCACATGGCATCCATGTTGTCAGTGCATATGGAATTTACATGTATTTCAAGCACAGAGGTGTCTTCTTGAGAAACTGAAATTGTTTCCAGAATATGGCAAGCTCATTGCGTGACAGTATGGTTCAGTATGTGCAAAATTATGTATCTACAAAAATAATCTTGATGCATTTTGATTAATTTGATATAAAATTTTTAGGTTTTTTTTTTTCTTAAGGTATAAGTGAACAAAAAATGGTAGGTGTAATATTTTCAGTTTTAAAAGTAATGTTCTGAGTATTCATGACGGCCAAAAGCAATAACAGCAAAGAAGTTGATGTGATGTCTGTGTGTGTTTCAGGATCCATTGGCTTCTTCTCCTGCTTCTGGTTTGTGAGCAAGATCTACAGTGCGATTAAAGTGGACTAGATCAACCCCCCACCCCCCACCCCACCTGCCATGTACACTCGTCATCCTCACCCTAGTATCACCTCCCTCCCCCTCCTCATGGCAGCATCAGATCTTTTGCCTGTTAGCCTTCATTTTTGTGTGTGTATATGTGTGTGTGTGTGAGGGGAAGGCACCAGTATATGGTTCCTTACATGTCCCCTTGTGTTTGTACTATACATAGATGCAAGATTTTTAAGTGTGCAGTGTGGGTATTGATACATAGAGGACAACTTTACCTGTGACAGTAACTTTGCATGGTAACTTTGCCAGTGGCATGTTTTGCCATAGACAATGTATGTTTCATTCTTGGAGAAAGGGGACCATAATCACGGGTGTCAACCCAAGCAACAGCCCAGAAAACATGCTGAAGGATCAGTCTGGGTGATTTTGAGATTTTTGTTATGCTATATTTTGTAATCCTGTATAATTTTGTCATATAGTGAGAGTTCATTGCCATATTTAATCAGGAAGTGTGTTAAAATGTCATTTTAGAATGATTTATTTATCCCCTTCAAATTGAACCATTTTATTATGCAAAAAACAGAATTTCCCTCTGTGTTTACAATATTCAAACTCTACAGGGCTTTAGAACATCATACCTTAGTGTACAACTACTGTCTTTGCAAGTTCGGAAAGTTTGAGAATGTTTTAACAGTGATTGCTAAGAAGAAAGTTGAAAAACTTAATGCCTACCTTTTTGTGAAATTTTCTTAAAATGACCATTCCATCACCTACTCTGTTGAAACAGTTATAACTCAGACACTATTAGGTCGAGACTTAATTAAACATCATTGGAAAGAGCATTTCTTCTACTTTTCAGTAATGTGAATGTCTCTGTACCCACAAGAAGGAACTTTGGCCCCCTTTTGTGAGAACAGGGTGACAAGCTAGTGACACATAGCTTTGTTGCCATGTGTATCATGAGCAGTGGGCATGCCTTAAGCATAGAAATGAATAATGCTCATGGACTTTCCATTTATTGGCTTATAGGGCTGCTGTTTAGAACAAATCCTCTGTTGCTTTAAGTGCTGAATATCGCTGCAGGCGACTTTTGTGATAAAAGTAATGACTTACTGATAATGAATATACCTCCATATTTTTAGGGTGGTGGTGGTGTGGGTTTTGGTTAGCTTTGTGATTGATAACATTCTGGACTGTTGCTGGGCTTAACACCCTATCACTGCTATAGCTGCTGATCAGCAATCTGTGTGAGCAAAGTACTGTAGCACCCCCACCCCACCCCTCTGCTGTCTGGCGAACATGTGTGCACAAGCACGCACACACACACACACACACACACACACACACACACACACACACACACACACACACACACACACACAACACACACAACACACACACAACACACACACACACACACACACACACACACACACACACACACACACACACACACACAAGGGAGTGCTTTAGCCATCAGAACTGTGTTCTAGTTGGCTGTTTGGTTGGCTGCGTTTTGGGTATGGTATAACTCAATTGTGTTGTGCCATAACTAGAAATGCTTCACTTACATGATGCAGCAAGGATGTGCCTCATCAATATCTAATTGTGTTGTTAGTCCCCCCCCCACCCCCCCCCCCCCCCAACCATGTACTCTTTGTTCACTTATGGGAAACAAATATACCAAAAATTGAAAGCTTTGACTTTCTGCAGGTTGTTTCCCTTTGATCAGGCGACATTGATAGTATTCTACAGTTTTTACAGGGTTTATGAACAGTGTAGGTGATTGAGATTTGAGTTTCAAAATGGTGACATGAAAAATCGACACGTATCTTCAAGCACCTTCATATGCTACAAGAAGAGACAGAAATGATTCTGCATGAGGGTTCTGATAAAGAAAAAAATGTGAGAACATAACATTCCTATAGAGATTTCAAATTCATGGAAGTGAACTGCTAGGAAAACTGTTGAAAAGGTTAGAGAAATATATGACTATGTGGTCAGAGCTGCTATTTTGTTTTTGTTTTGTTTTGTATGTTTGATATATGACTATGTTGTCAGAGCTGCTATTTTTGTTTGTTTTTGTTTTGTGTTTGGAGTATACCCTTTTAGATACAGAATCATGTAACAGTGTGAAAGACGACATCAGTAAAGTTAGGAGCATTGAATAGAGCAAACATCTGTCCCTGTATTGCAGTTTATTATTATGTTTTGTACTGTGTGTGGTTATATTTATGTATTTAAGAAACTGTCCCCAAAAAGCTGCAATTTAAAGGATTGAAGGATGTAAAATGACTGCGGCTTGACCGAGTTAAAGCTGTGAGGACAGTTACATGGGCTGTGCAGTGTTTGTGTAGGCAGTAAGGTAAGGGTTAAAATAAGTCTCCTTTCACAGTTGCGTCTTTGGCAGTGGTTCTGTCACAAACTTGGATGGCGGACAGCATGTCTGTTAACCACTATCTGAGTCACACCATAGTAACATACCTTTCATACTGTAGTATCATACCAAGAAAAACAGTCAAGAGAAAAAACATTTTTTTGTGTGTGTTTGTTTTGTTTGAAAACACAGTTTATGGATGTTCTTTGTACCATGATAAGATTAAAAATCTCTCCTTTTGGACAGAAGAGAATCAACAATATTCGAATACTCTCCATCTGTTGATTCACAGTATGAGCTTGCTGTGCTGTGTGGAGACATGAACATATTTTAACTAATTTGTGATTTTGCTAATATTTGTTTGTAGCATGTCTTTGAAAACTGAGAAAAAACAGGGATTACAGGTAAATTACAATTGTTGGGGTTGGGGGGGGGGGGGGGGGACTAAAACTGGCAGTAAATATGCATATGTAACCTGCCAGCACGAAATCAGTCTTAACTAGCATTTTAGGTATTTTGAGATACACATATCACTGGAAAGTGTACATTCTGCCAAGTATTTTGGTACTTGAATAAAGTTTGTACTCAAAGAAATGTAGAAGTTATGTATGTTTAAAGTCATAAAGTTGTATGATGAGCATTTTGAGAAAACGGCCTCTAAAGTTTTTATGTACTCTCCTACACATTTTCCTTAAATTTCTTTATTTGGTGGCTTTGACCGGGTTTGTTTCAGTTTTAGCTGTCATTATCTGAAAGGTGCACCAATGAGCTTTCTGTCAGTATATTACAAGTGGGGGTACTGTACAGGTTATGGTTCATAATATGAGACAAAAATAGGTACTTTTGGTAGGAAATTGCGTTCTTTCTGCTGCGATCAGTGCATTAAAATACCACTTTAAATTGATTAATAATATTTTTTCAAGGAAAAAAATTCTATGGGGGATAGATTACAGTCCACAGAAATCAATTTTGAGAAAAGTCAAAACATCCCAGACAGACCCTCAGTCACCTTTTCAGCTCCTAGTGCTGTTCGATTGACTGCGAGTTAAGACTGAATTGGTGGTGGGAGGTCACATATGTATACACACCTAGATTTTGGAAAACCTTGCCTCCAGAGGATAAACAACTAGAAACTAAACTATCTCTGTCAGGCAAAGTGATCGGTATGACTGTGTGACAAGAGTTTGTGGTTTGTCTGTCTTGTTGGTCTAACTTGTTGTGACTGACAAAATATAATTGATATGTAAAATGACTTTACATTTTTGGTCTAACTCAATGTGACTGATAAAAAATATATTGTGATGTGTCTACCTTGTTTGGTTTAACTCAGTGTGACTGACAAAAATATATATTGTGGTTTGTCTACCTTGTTGGGTCTAACTCGATGCGACTTACAAAATATATTGTGATTTGTGTACCTTGTTGAATCTAACTTGATGTGACTTACAAAATATATTGTGATTTGTCTACCTTGTTGGTCTAGCTCGATGTGATGACAAAATATACACATTCCGAAACATTTTTCTAGGACGCTTGTTTGTCTTGTCAGACACTGCCGTTTTGGTGACGAGTGTGGCTGATCCAGCATGAAAACAGCGCTGTATATAAAACTGTGTTATTGATGTGTTGTTTCAGACATTAGTATCGTCTTGTCGTTTTTTGAGAAATATCTACAACAGGTGAGATTTAAATACGGCATCAAGGTGTTGCCTTGTTTCAATTGTAGAGCTTGCCATAAAGACAGTGTGGCTGGCAGTTCCTGTGTTGTTAAAGCACAGCCATGACCATCTGACTGATTCACAGTTCTCCATAATCTAACCATATCTGATGGAAAGAGAAAAATGTGAAGATGAAAATGAAAGCATATAGCTCATATTATTGATTGATTGATTGATTGGTTCATTCATTCATTCATTCATTTTAGCAGTGATTGTTATATATTCAGTTACATGGTTTGGAAAAGAGAGAGAGAGGGAGAAAGACAGAGAGAGAGAGGAGAGAATATGTGTATATCTATACATGTATGTCTGCATATACAAGTAGATCACTCATAAGGAGGCAGACACAAGTAGATCACTCATAAGGAAGATTAGGAAAAGACAGGCAACATTTATAGGCCATGTTATGAGGAAGGGGGATTTGGAGCACCTGGTCACAACGGGAAAGCTGGAAGGAAGGAGAGCATCGAGTAGACCCAGGGAGAAAATGCTAGATGGACTTGCGGAGTGGCTGAAGACGAGGAGGGTGGAGGAGATGCTTCGGGCAACATGAGATAAGAGACAGATGGAAGTCCATGATTGCCAACGCCATGTGGCAAGACACATGATGATGATGATGATTATATATATATATATATATATATATATATATATATATATATATATATATATATATGTGTGTGTGTGTGTGTGTTTCAATGTTATATAGAACCAATACTGTTGTACGGTTGTGAGGCGAGAAGAGATGCTTCAGGCAACAAGAGATAGAGACAGATGGAAGTCCATGATCGCCAACGCCATGTGGCAGGGCACCTGATGATGATGATGATATGTGTGTGTGTGTGTGTGTGTGTGTGTGTGTGTGTGTGGAAAGTGCAATGTTGCATATTAACTGATGCGCACACACTTACGCTTTCCAAAGTAATAACCATCAAAGTGTAAACTGATCTTGAAATCAGAGTGCTGATATGCGTGGGGGAACAAAATGGTAGTGCCATTGCTGTCAATGGATTTGTTTCAGATTTGTGTCTTACAAGTGGATTATTTTTTTATATTTAAACTTTTGTCTGAAATGGCATACTGGGTATACAAGAAATGGACTGAATTTGCAATAACAACAACAACAACAAAAAACGCTGAAGAAATTGGGAAGAAATATATATTGATGTACTGAACATGTTGACTCAAAAAGGGTGATTTTATACATATACATATATATGTAAAACAGCTGTCAATATATATATATATAAATATGTGTGTGTGTAAAACAGCTGTCAAAATTTTGACATTGAGGGATACTGTTACTATGCAATTTTTTCCTGTCTTTTTTTGCTCATTTGTTTATTTAGCTGTTTGAGATGATTATGCTCTGTTTGATCAGTTAAGGTGAGATTATGTCCTTTGTTGGGTTATTGTCCCATGTTGGGTTTATTTTGTTTTTATTTCATTCATGCTTAATTTCTTTTCATGTGTTTTGTTCTTTCTTTCTCTCTCTCTTTCTGTTTGTGTTCTGAACTAAATTTTCTTGGGTGCATGTTTCTGTCTGTGTTGTGTTGGCCCATACTGTGCGGATATGCTGTATTTCTATCAGTCAGGGTAGATATCTTTGGGAAGAAAATGTGTCGACCTAAGTTTCTGGTTATGTAGACAAAGTTCTTTTCTATCTGATTTGGTTTAATCTATTTGCGAGTGTTTTTTATTTTTTATTTTATTTATTTATTTTTTTCTCAGTTGTCTGTGTGTCTTTTCCCCATCAGCAGTTTCCACAAACACACAGGAACACCAAACAGCATATACACTTTTCCCCATCAGCAGTTTCTACAAACACACAGGAACACCAAACAGCATATACACTTTTCCCCATCAGCAGTTTCTACAAACACACAGGAACACCAAACAGTATATACACTTTTCCCCATCAGCAGTTTCTACAAACACACAGGAACACCAAACAGCATGTACACTTTTCCCCATCAACAGTTTCTACAAACACACAGGAACACCAAACAGCATATACACTTTTCCCCATCAACAGTTTCTACAAACACACAGGAACACCAAACAGCATATACACTTTTCCCCATCAGCAGTTTCCACAAACACACAGGAACACCAAACAGCATATACACTTTTCCCCATCAGCAGTTTCTACAAACACACAGGAACACCAAACAGCATATACACTTTTCCCCATCAGCAGTTTCTACAAACACACAGGAACACCAAACAGCATATACACTTTTCCCCATCAGCAGTTTCTACAATCACACAGGAACACCAAACAGCATGTACACTTTTCCCCATCAACAGTTTCCACAAACACACAGAAACACCAAACAGCATATACACTTTTCCCCATCAGCAGTTTCTACAATCACACAGGAACACCAAACAGCATATACACTTTTCCCATCAGCAGTTTCCACAAACACACAGAAACACCAAACAGCATATACACTTTTCCCCATCAGCAGTTTCTACAAACACACAGGAACACCAAACAGCATATTACACTTTTCCCCATCAGCAGTTTCTACAATCACACAGGAACACAAACAGCATATTACACTTTTCCCCATCAGCAGTTTCTACAAACACACAGAAACACCAAACAGCATATACACTTTTCCCCATCAACAGTTTCTACAAACACACAGGAACACCAAACAGCATATACACTTTTCCCCATCAGCAGTTTCTACAAACACACAGGAACACCAAACAGCATATACACTTTTCCCCATCAGCAGTTTCTACAAACACACAGGAACACCAAACAGCATATACACTTTTCCCCATCAGCAGTTTCTACAATCACACAGGAACACCAAACAGCATGTACACTTTTCCCCATCAACAGTTTCCACAAACACACAGAAACACCAAACAGCATATACACTTTTCCCCATCAACAGTTTCCACAAACACACAGAAACACCAAACAGCATGTACACTTTTCCCCATCAACAGTTTCCACAAACACACAGGAACACCAAACAGCATATACACTTTTCCCCATCAACAGTTTCCACAAACACACAGGAACACCAAACAGCATATACACTTTTCCCCATCAACAGTTTCCACAAACACACAGGAACACCAAACAGCATATACACTTTTCCCCATCAACAGTTTCCACAAACACACAGGAACACCAAACAGCATATACACTTTTCCCCATCAACAGTTTCCACAAACACACAGGAACACCAAACAACATGTACCATTTTCCCCATCAACAGTTTCCACAAATTCTCATCATTTCTGAGCAACATGCTTTAGAAAATCATTATGTACCATTCATCCATGGTCCTCCCATGACTGTTTCTGTTGGTTTGTTTGCAGGTGTGTTTGTTTGGTGGATATTTGTTGTTGTTGTTTGGTTTGTTTTGTTTTGAGGATGGTTTTATGAAAAAGCCCAACTTAGGCAGCATGGCAGACATTACATTCAGTGATTTCCAGAGCATTTACTTCAGGGCCAAGGATAAGCCTCAGGTATTTCAGATGCACTTAATGTCCTTGTCATAGTGAAATGTAGGCATACGGCTCTTGCCGAACACAAACATACTATGGTATCTATCGCCACAGAAAACAAACCCTTGGTGACCTGAAAGAACGCAGTTGATAAAATGAAGCCATAAAGCACTTACATTACTATTTACAGTTCTTTATTGAGTGTGTGTGTGTGTGTGTGTGTGTAAAAATTGCAGGAAATCCACAGGGTTAATGACCTTGACAGTGTATTCACATGCAAACAGTTGCTCTTCTATATTTTTTTCTTTTCTTTCCCTCTTTTTTTTTTCCTTTTGTGTTATCTTTTTTTCCTTCCCAGTCTTTTAAAATCAAATTTGAGAAAACAATCGTATTAAATCTCTGGGATAATTTTTGGAGCAATTTAAGATTTTGAAAAAATTATCTGGTATTTAATTGTGTGGTGCTGTCCTTTGTCCATTTAATGTTGATGATTTTTCTCTGTGTGAGCTCCTGTTTTCATTTTCTCCGGTTCCTTTGCAGTAGAGTATCTTTCATTTTCTGAACTTGATGTTACGTCTGCAGTTGTCTGTGTGACTGTTTTACCTGTAACGAATGTTTGAATTATTTTGATCGTATTGAGTTGATGCTTGCATTTACAGTGTTGTATACTTTTCCTCTTTGTGTGTTTTTCTCTCGTTTTTGTTTTTTTTTACTGTAATTGTTTATGGTGTGAATTCTGTACATGTACATGTTGTTTTCCTTTTTGATGTGATAAGTCTCAACTCTTGTGTCAACAGAAGCTGAGATTAGGGTGTTACTCGGATTTTTGTCTGTGATCATTTTCGAAATGATTCCACGCAATTTTGCTTATTGGTATGAAGCGGTTGTGTTGCTGTCTTCTGTGGACCTTTTGCTGTCCATGCTCTCCCCAAGATTTTCTTACTCTCCCAAATTTTCTTACTTCTGGTTGTGTTATGTGAGGAAATGTGCTCTTTTGAGGTGATTGATGTGTTGCTTTCAGTTTTTTTCGAAAGATGAAATGTGGTCTTCATGAAACGGTGTAATTTGATGGTGTTTTTTTTTTTTTTTTGAAAGGGGAGTAACTTGATCGTTTCTGTTTCAAATTCTGGATGGATGATGCATCATGGTTGTGTTAAATGATGCTGGGATTTTTTTTTTTTTTTTTTTTTTTTTTTTTGGTTCAAGTTTTTTTTTCAAACTATCAATTTTCTCAGGTGCCATGATTAAGTGGTCAGGCTACTGGTCTTCTAACGTGAGAATGTGGGTTTGAATCCACTTGGTTTGCACCTGGTGATAAAGGGCAAATATGTTTTGTGTGTATAGGTATACTCATGCGAAACATCAAATACATGCGTTAAAGAAGTTGTAAAACCGATCGTGTTGGACTGTTTGAATCACATTCAAGTTGGTGTGATAAACTAAATCAAAATGATTGTTAAAAAAGCAAACGGGGAAAAAAAAAAAAAAATCAATGCGTGAAACTTGACTGGATTGTTGGTCACATTCTTTTAGCCATCTTTAAATGATAGAAACATGGTTATATTTGTTTGAAAAACTTGTGTAAATTCGTTTCTTTTCCCTGGTAATCATGCTTTCTCATCTTAATTTCGTACATTTTTTTTTTCAAATGATAATGTGTACAGTGGGCTTCATTATTGTGGATGTCCCCACACCCCACCCCCACCCCCACCCACCCCCACCCCCACCATTGCTATCCCCTATGTGTTTAGATGAGTGAAATATTTTTTAGTAATATATACTTGCTTGTATTGCTTGTTTTACTGTATTTTTTATGTGGTTATGCTTTTTTTTTTTTAACTAAAGTATGTTGTCTGTGAATTATGTATTATTGTGGTTGTGGTTGAGGTGGATGTTTTTTTGGTGGGGTGTGTGTTACTATGATACTTTCTGTTCTGTTTAGCAATTGTTTGTTTTTATTGCCTTGGGGAGGTTTAAGCTGGATGTATGTAAAGTATGTTTTGTGTGTGTGTGTGTGTGTGTGTGTTTGTGTGTGTGTGTGTGTGTGTGTGTGTTGTGTGTGTGTGTTGTGTGTGAGTGTGTGTGTGTGTATTGTGTGTGTGTGTGTGTGTGTGTGTTGTGTGTGTGTGTGTGTGTGTGTGTGTGTGGTTGTGTGTGTGTGTGTGTGTGGTGTTTTTGTGTGTGTGTGTGTGTTGTGTGTGTGTGTGTGTGTGTGGAGTGATGATATCTTTAAGTCGAGCTTGGCAAGCTTGGTGGTGTGGGCACATTGACCTCCTGGGTGTGATATGGTGTGGTGTGGTGGTGTGTGTGGTGTGTAGGGTGAGGTGTGTTATGTGGTGTGATGTGATGTGGTGTGGTAGGGTGAGGTGTGTGATGTGGTGTGGTGTGATGTGGTGTGGTGTGTCACAGTGTGAAAGGGTGGATGAAAGTGAAAGAGGCAGAGCTTATTCTGGTCCAGTTTTGTTCCTCAGCATCCTCTCCCTCTGTGTGGATGTGGTGTGTGTGTTCGTGTGTGTGTGTGTGTGTGTGTGTGTGTGTGTGTGTGTGTGTGTGTGTGTGTGTGTGTGTGTGTGTGTGTGATTCTTGAGTGTCTTGTGATTTGTGTGTGTGTGTGTTTTTCTTGTGTGTTTTTCTTGTGTGTGTGAGAGAGAGAGAGAGAAAGAAAGAGAGAGAGAGAGTAAATAAGGGGTGTGTGCATTTCAGGAAATTGTGTAACAAATTGGTTTACTAAGTGCAAATTATATTGTTAAAGAAGGATTGCTGTTCTTTTCTTATTTTTTTATGCATACTTTAACAGTTTTGGAAATATAAATAAACATTTATTTCGGGTGACATTTTCTCAGCATACACAGTAGTCAAAAGCAATAGCAACAAAGGGGTTTAAATAAAGGAGATTATGTCTTTTCTTGTTTGTTTATTTGTAGGTATTTGAAGCTTGTATGTGTCCTCATGTGCATACACACCATTGCATGTGCCTTGTCTGTGAAATATGTGTGGTATCGTGTGTGGATGTGTGCGTGCATGTGTTCACGTGCATACACACATATATGTGTGTGCATATCTGTGAAACGTGTGGTAGTATGTGTGGAGTGTGTGCATGCGCATGCGTCTGTATATTTAAGTGTGCGTATGAATACATGTCACTCTCTTTGTGGGAAAAAAAACTTTCTTTCTAAAAAAATGTTCTTTGTTGGCTTGTGCTAAAACGCTGTGTATTGTCTTATTATTCAAGCTTTATGATTGCATACTTTTTTGTTACTTGCTCAAAGTGATTATGTGATGTTTAATCTACCTGTATTTTTGCTTAAATGACAAGGATGCATTTGTGTATCACTATATTCATCTAAACTTACATTCTTAACAGATTATTTTACATTTGCTGTTTTTAAAAAAAAATATGTGGTTTTCAATTTTCATGTACTTTTACTGTAATGTATGGCATATTTTGTGTGAATGCAAAACTGCATTCAACATGTGGGTTATTTTTGCTTTGTACCATTTGATTTGTATGCTGTATACATTTGTTACCTGTTGTTACAAATTTACCAATAAGTTGCTTGTTCACATAGTTTTAGTTTTACATTCCAGAAAAAAAATGTATGGATTCTGCAGTGATATTGATTATGTTTCTATACTCTGAAAAATTGACAGTGACATGGACGTTTTAAAATCTGTAAATTTCAAAAGAGGCCATTGTGAGAAAGCTTTTTGATCACATCGTTAACTGAAATTCTTTTCAACAATTCTAAATCCTAACAAGCTTTACCAAAACCTTCTAGTTAGATAAAATACGATCCAATTGGTAATTTTCGTGATTTCAGTAAATCGTGGTGCCCTACACTGATTTAATTTGAAGCTATCAGAATAGTAGGCATTGAACTTCTCTGTGAACATGAAAATGGATTTTTCATTAAAAAAAATGAAATGATAGAAAGAACAAATATGCATCAAAAGTGAGAACAACAACAACAACAACAACAACAAAACGCAGTGTTCATCATCTGACTCTTGATCACCTTTCCTGACCTGTAGTGCAAACTTGGTATGTTGACTTATCGGTGCTCTGGTCAAGAGAGGTGGCATCCGTTTCCTCGCAGGACGTTCAGTTCATGTACTGTGTAACAGATGCAAAATGTGGAGATCTGCTGTGTAAGTGCCATATAGGAGAACAATAACAGGAGTATATTGTCTTTCTCGGAGCGTTTCCAGGTTTTCTTTTATGCCAGGGTCAATAAATTGATGTGTAGGAGAACAATGACAGGAATATATTCTGTCTTTCTCGGAGCGTTTCCAGGTTTTCTTTTATGCCAGGGTCAATTGATGTGTTAAGATGTGTAACTGTTTTGTTTGAGGTGGGTATAATCTTAATATTGCATTGAGGAGTCGGCTGCTTGTAGATTTTTTTTTTTTAATATTGACCTATATCATGATCTGTGTTTCTATGCATTTTTGTGTGTGTGTGCTGAGCTACAGACATGGAGTGTATATATTGCAGATTATTCATTTTTGTTTGTGATGCTGAGAATTAATACTGCTGTTAATTAATGCGTATGCAGACTCGAATCGTAAAATCTGCCTCCCTAAATATTAGGATTATGCCGACAATAATGACAAACGGTAGCAGGTAGTGATATTAGTTGTGCTGATTGTAAAACCACGTGTATTGCTGTTTTACTACTATAACCGTGTGTATTGCTGTTTTACCACTACTACTTCCGTTGCGTGCGCGCGCGCACACACACACACACACACACACACACACACACACACACAGACACACACACACACACACACACACACAACACACACACACACACACACACACACACACACACACACACATGTATACACGCGCACACATACACACACACACACATATACACACACACAGAGAGACACACACACAGACACACACACACACACCACACACACACACACACACACACACACACACCACACACACACACACACACACACAGCACGCACGCACATACACACAAATACACATGTATACACGCGCACACACAAACACACATGCACACACACATACACATACACACACAAACAACACTTGTACACACACACACACACACACACACACACACACACCACACACACACACACATACACACACATACACACACATACACACACACACACACACACCACACACACACACACCAACACACTTGGAGCCAAGCTCTGATCGGTTGAATCAAGCAGAGCTGAGAGTCTGCAGTTTTTTTGTTTTCAAGAAGGACTCATCACACTGGGAACAATTCCATATGTGTTCCACCCAAATCTGCCAGCAGTCATCTGGCATGTACTCCTAGAGCCTACGCATACGAAGCCCCTACGCTGGCAAGATCATGAAAAAGGGAAGAGGAATGGGATCTGGGAAACTACTGGCATCACCAGAATGATTTGAACATTAAGATGGGCAAGCGAACAGGGCCAGCTTTTCTGCTGCTGGGTGTGGGAATTGAACACAAGACATAAGATCAGGAGTCTATGATTCTATCAGAAGAACTAGCCAGCCTGCCAGGTTTACTCGTCGACTCCCCACACCCTACCCACCAGCTGCGAAAACTTAACCCTGTGCCTACGTTCACCCTAGGGGTGAGGGATGCAAAGGGTTAAATTTTTGCTTTGTTGTCATTGATGACAATACAGGATGCTGGTGGACAGGGTGCAGGAGTCAAAGGGTTAAGTGGAAGACCTTAGAGAGAGGAAGGAACCTTTCCACTGTCTTCAGAATACGTACGTACGCACGTACGTACGTACTTAGCACACAAGAACTGGTGGCAGATTGCGCTGATCTAATACAGGCGAACATAGCTGCCAAATAGAAATTCGGTGGGAAATTTCGTCTTATCTTTAGGCATGTCTCTATGATTTTTGTCATAGTTTGATGATACCAGTGTACAAAGTTTGTAAAATACTGTTATAATGTACCAACCATGCAGACTACCTGCTGTCGAAATTGTGTAGCCAAGTGTAATGTGTTAACATGTGTGTGTGTGTGTGTGTGTGTGTGTGTGTGTGTGTGTGTGTGTGTGTATCTTTTGTAGGATTTCACCAGCTCTTATGTTATTTAATCATATTTATCAGAGGGAGAATTTTTTAAAATGTATTCTGGCCCATATTTTTTTTCTTTTGTATGTTGTTTATTTTCTTCATTTTTGCTGATGAGAGAAACAGTCTCTTTTTATTGATCTTTTCGATGTTTTTCTTTTATCATTATCTTTTGTTGTTGTTGTTGTTGTTGCTCTTTTAATGTGTTGAAGTGTGGCGGAAATATATTTTTGTTGGTTCTGAAAGGTGTCAGGGTGACCTGAAGTGGAAATTACAGGGAAATACTGTTTTACATTGCTGAAATTGTGGTAATACTTTTTTTATGGGTGTCACAATTTTGTGGGTGTCACATTAAAGGGAATTTAAGAAAAGGATGTGGTGTGTGTGTGTGTGTTCTGTTGTTTGTGTTTTGGTGTGTGTGTGTGTTCTGTTGTGTGTGTGTGTGTTGTTGTTTGTGTTTGTGTTGTGTGTGTGTGTGTGTGTGTGTGTGTGTGTGTGTGTGTGTGTTGTGTGTGTGTGTGAACGATGAGAGAGGACATTTTGTGTGTGCGTGTGTGTGTGTGTGTGTGTGTGTGTGTGTGTGTGTGTGTGTGTGCGTGCGAGTGTATGAACAAGAGAGAGGGCATTGTGTGTGTGTGTGTGTGTGTGTGTGTGTGTGTGTGTGTGTGTGTGTGTGTGTGTGAACAAGACAGAATGAAGGATAGAGAAGTGTGTGTGTGTGTGTGTGTTCTGTTGCTTGTGCTTGTGTGTGTGTACGTGTGTGTGAACAAGAGAGAGGGCATTGTGTGTGTGTGTGTGTGTGTGTGTGTGAACAAGACAGAGTGAAAGAGAGAAGTGTGTGTGTGTGTGTACTGTTGTTTATGCTTGTGTGTGTGTGTGTGAACGAGATAGAGGGCATTGTGTGTTTGTGCGTGTGTGGATGTGTGCGTGTGTGTGTGTGTATGAACGAGAGATTGAGAGAGAGAGTGTGTGTGTGTGTAATTGTGTGTGTGTGTGTGTGTGTGTGTACTCTCTCAATGGGAAAAAAAAAAAAGAGATGGAGAAATGACGATGGATCCGTAATAAGTGTTTTTTTCGTTTTTAACAGCAACTGTTTTTCATTTTCGAAAGCATTTTTCACAAAAGCACTTTTTGTTTGTGTGTTTGTTTTTGTCTCCACAAGTACTTTTTTCCCATGTTTTTTACAACAAATATTTTTCGTTTTCACAATATTGTTTTTTTACTATTTTCACAAGTGTTTTTGATTTTTACAAAGTAGTAATTTTTTCTTTTTCACAAGTATTTTTCGGTTTCACAACGAGCATTTTTGTCGTTTTCACAATAAGTATTTTTCGTTTTTAACTACTGATCTGTCCTCCCCCCTCCCTTCCCCTTCCCCCACACTCTCCAAAGCAACAAACGTACTGTTACAGCAGTTGATTTTCATTATTCATTTATTTCAAGTCCACCAACATGATGATGTAGGAGGTATATAAACAACACGCGATGTTCCATGAAAGTGACATCAATTTCACACCATGCAATTTATTTCATATTTCAATGAAAAACAAAACAAAAAAACGAAAACGGAAACAAGGGTTAAACAGCTCATCAAATTCATGAGTTGTTTATAAAGTTAATTAACAGAGCAAGCAACTTGAAATTTTCAAGCATTTTAAAATAGTTTTGCTGTCTACACCGAATGATGATTATTATTATTGCAGTTTTTTTTTTAACTAAATAGTATTTCAGAAGAGGCGTCTTATTTCACAGAATTCAACATGCAGTGAAACACAGTTATATATGCAAAAGATAACGTAGTCTCTGTGGGGTGTGTGTGTGTGTGTGTTGGGTGTGTATGTGTGTGGTGTGTGTACGTGCGTGTGTATGTGTGTGTGCGCGTGTGTGTGTATGTTGCATATGTGTGTATGCATGTGTGTGTGTGCTTGCGCGCGCGCGTGTGTGTGTGTGTGTGTGTGTGTGCTTGCACGTGTGTCTGGTGTGTGTATGTATGTGTGTGTGTGCACACACGAAACACACACACGCGCGCACACGCACACATAGATGCGTACGTGCACACATAACACACATATCCACATACACACGCACGCTCTCTCTCTTTCTCTCTCTCTCTCTCTCTCACACACGCATACACACACATTCTCTCTCTAACTCACAGACAGACACACACACACGCACACATAATTTTTATGCACACACACACGCGCACATAGACACACATAAACATAGGCACACACACACACACACACACACACACACACACAACACACACACACACACACCAGAGGCATGCACGCACGCACGCACACACAGACACACAAACACATGCAGTTCTATGATGCCACTGTCCGTTTGAATACATTAATAGATCTTTCACCAATTTTTATTCACACACCTATCCACTTACCCATTCACGCTCACACTAACGCACGCATCGACACACACACACACACACACACACACAACACACACACACACACACACAAACACACATACACAAACACACACAAATACAAAGACACACACACACACAAACACACACAAAATGAACACACACACACACACACACACACACACACACAAACACACACACAAATACAAAGACACACACACAAAGACGCACACAAACACAAACACACACAAATACAACACCACACACACACACACACAAACACACAACACACACACACACACACACAAACACACAGAAACACACCACCACACACACACACACACACACACACACACACACACACACACACACACACACACACACACAAACAAACAAACAAACACACACACTCGCTCCACTACACACACACACACACACACACACACACACACACACACACACACACATACACATGTAGGCAATCTCTCTCTCAAAAATCCCTCGCTAGATTTATCGCCCTTGCTTGGGAAAGTCGGAGAAAGAAAACGACACAGCAATAGATTAATGTAAGTTTATCTCCAGTGAAGACATCACTTTATACTGTTTTTATGTTTATTTGCCGCATTTGGGTCTTCCTCTTACTTATATGACATAATTACGTCGGGTGGTCAACTGTTTCTTCAAATTTTTGTTCAACTTTTTTCCTTCAATTTTTTCTTCATCATTAGGAAAAAATTTAAATGGATGTAATGTCAGCCATGACTATATCTCTAAATCTTTATTTCGCGAAAACGTCGCCGAAAAACTTAATGACTTTGTTTTATGCTCCTTGCCACAAGGACAAAAATAGCAATGGCAATAAACCATTTTCATTTTTTTTCAGTTTCTCTTCTCTCTCTCTCTCTCTCTCTCTCTCTCTCTCTCTCTCTCTCTCTCTCTCTCTCTCTCTCTCTCTCTCTCTTCCCCCTTCAAATGGGACTTTGGCCTTAATAAATTTCTGATTCTGATTCTCTCTCTCTCTCTCTCTTTCTCCCTCCCTCTCTGTCTGTCTGTCTCTCTCCCCTCCTCTCTCTCTCTCTCTCATCAAAACCCGCCAGAAATCAACTTAAATCAAAACCCTGCCTTTCTCGCCCTTGCTCATCAATTCACCCACACACTGTCAACTCATTTTTCAGTCTTCCCGTATCAGCGTGTAGGCCTGATTAAGTTTTATCTCCATCATATAACGGTGTTATGTGGTGTGGTGCACGTGTAATCGTCGACATGTTGGGATGGCTTCTAGCGTAGATTGAAAACTGTCTACTTCAACATTTTTTTTTACAATCAAGGGAGGGGAAAAAAGGTAATGTAATGACCAAACAAACAAATAAATAAATAAACGGATAGACAAACAAATGGGCAAATAAATAAATGGACAAACGAATAAATATTCATTTCAACAATTTTGCAATCAAAGGAGGGGGGGGGAGGTAATGCATTATGACTAAACAAAGAAACAAATAAATACGTAAATAAATGGACAGACAGACAAATGGGCAAATAAATGGACAAACGAATAAATATTCACTTCAACAAATTTGCAATCAGGGATGGGGGGGGGGGGGGGGGGGAGGTAATGCATTATGACTAAACAAAGAAACAAATAAATACGTAAATAAATGGACAGACAAACAAATGGGCAAATAAATGGACAAATATTTATTTGAACAATTTTACAATCAAGGGGGAGGTAATGCATGACTAAACAAAAAACAAATAAATACATGAATAAATAGACAGACAAAGAAATGGGCAAATAAACGGACAAACAAATGAATGAATGAATGAATGGATTTTAAAAAAATAAAGAGAATGACTAGATTAGTATTTGTATTAGTTGTGTTTTAATTAAAGCCCAACCAACTGAGCAGAGCCGAATCCAGGCTATAACCATACACGTGGCACCTGTGACGTTAGTGTATATGGAATTCGTTCCGAACGCGGAGACGTCATCTTGAGAAACAAAAACTGAAAAACTCAAAAAACATGCAACATCTCCTTGACCTTATGAGAAAAAAATAAAAAACACTCCTGGAAATGAAAATCAAGCACAAAGATAATGCATTCTCCCTCATATCATCATCATCATCATCATCATCATCATCATCATCATCATCATCATCATCATCATCATCATCATCATCAGGTGCCTTGCCGCATGGCGTTGGCGATCATGGACTTCCATCTGTCTCATGAATTTGTTGCCTCAAGCATTTCTTCCACCCTCTTTGTCCTCAGCAGCCACTCTGCAAGTCCGTCTAGTATCTTCTCCCTGGGTCTACCTGGTGCTCTCTTTCCCTCCAGCTTTCTCGTCGTGACCTCATCATAATTATGCTATGGATAATGCCCCTTACGATGACCATTCCGCACAATTTATCACCAGCGGGGTGTGTGTGTGTGTGTGTGTGTGTTGTGTGTGTGTGTGTGTGTGTGTGTGTGTGTTGTGTTTGTGTGTGTGTTTGTGTGTGTTTGTGTGTGTATGTGTGTGTGTGTGTGTTTGTGTGTGAGTGTGTGTGTGTGTGTGTGTGAGTTTGTGTATGTGTGAGTGTGTGTGTATGTGTGTGTGTGTGTGTGTGTGTGTGTGTGTGTGTGTGTTTGTATGTGTGTGTGTGTGTGTGTGTGTGTGTGTGTGTGTGTGTTTAAAAAACAAACTTGAATACAAACATTTAAACGTAACTCAGCACGCTAAATCCTACGTAAAAACTGGCCCGAATGACCTAAAACTGCATCTGCACATCGCAAAGTCCTTAGAGTAAAAAATCCAGTTAATACGTGTACCCAATTATCAATCCTAATAAAAAAAAAAGTATGTAAGGCTTTATAGAACACATACAGGTGAATGGACCAGCAAGGCAGAACATGACAGGAAGTAATGACAGAAAACAAAGGAACGAGGCAGAAACAAAGCGAGTGACAGAAAAGAGGAAATTTCTAGCACAGAATTTCCAGAAGGTGGGGATGCTATTTATACTGTAAGAGCCCCTGGCATTTTTTTTTATAGAGAAAGAATGAATAAACAAAGAAATAAACAAATAAATCAATGAATAAATGACACTCAAAACGACAAATGGACACATGTCAACTAATCACATAAACCTGATACATATCTGATATGAATATCCATACCGATCAAGGGGAAAGTATTAGAAATACATAATAAACAAACAGACGAATAAATGGCACTCGAACGATCATAAATACATGCTAATTAAACAAATAAACACATTCTGACATTAATATCTTACAAATCAAGGGGGAATAGGTAACAGAAAACAACATATCCTGAAAATGAATAAGTAAACAAATTAACGGCACTCAAACGATATCCAAAACAAGTGTGACTGCCTGCGTTCAAGCGAACAGGAACCAGAAAAAAAAAAAACACACACACACACAAAACCCCCCAAAAAATCAAAAACAAAAACAACAACAACAACAACAAAAACAGAAAACACGTAAAAAGAATAAGAAAGCAAATTTTCGGCCAACTGGCCTTTGTCAAGCGTAAGATCACAAACAAACAAACAAGCACCAGAGACAAAAATTAGGAGAAAAAGACTGAAACTTCCCTGCTGCTCCGTCCAGCGTGAGAAAAGGATTATAAACAAATGTTAATTAAACAAAGAAACAATGAATAACCAGTCGCAGTAGCGTAGTGGTTAACACACATCGGAAGGCAGTGGATCCTGAAGTCGCACCAGTCTCTTCAGAAATTCTTGTGGGATTTTTCGACTCAAACCGGCTCTTCTACCCAGAGTTTTATTTTTTCTTTATAGTTGTTTAAAGCCCAGCCGACTGCGCAGAGCCTTATCAGAGCTACAACCGCTTCAAAACACACAAAACTTCAACAGGAAAAAAAAAATAGGAAAGAAAATTAAGTACACACATATCAATGCATTCGCGCACATAATCTAAGGACATGCCCCAGGCGTAGGACCATTCCGTCCGATTTATCGCACAGGGGAGATTTAAAAAACACACCTGAATACAAATATAAGCATACATAAGGACACCAAAACATATATAAAAAAAGGCATAAATTGCCTAAAATTGCTTCCGCATATCTCACCTCCTCAGAGCCAAAAATGCACTTAATACATGTACCCAATTATCAATCTGAAGAAATTGTACGTAAGACTTTATCGAAAAAATACAGGTGAATGGACCAGCAAGGCAGAAAATAAGTAGAAATGACAGAAAGCAAGGCAACAAGGCAGAAACAAAGACAGTGACAGAAAAGAGGACATTTCTAGCACAGAATTTCCAGAAGGTAGGGATACTATTTATACTGAAAGAGCCCCCAGCAACCCAACGGGGGAACTAACCAGACTTGAGCGTGCTGTGGACTCATTGGGAAGACTGGGACCACACAGTCGAGTCTCATTCACTTTACGGATACGTCACTGAGGGTGCTGCTCAGATCTTCTGACCAATACCGCAGGTGTTTGTTTCTCTCGGGCCTGGTTGATGCCAGAATATAATTATGAAACTTAAAGCGTAGAGTACAGCCCTGTCACGCAGTCTCAATCATAAATGGAACTCCACAGCATCATGATTGTCATTCCCATCATCATCATCATCATCATCATCATCATCATCATCATCATCATCATCATCATCATCATCATCATCATCATCATCATCATCATCATTTTCATCATTGCATTGTAAAAACTGTGCCAGCTTTTGTGGCCATTAAGGTGGCGTAGAAAACGGGACATTTAAATAAATAGATAGACAGATAAACAAACAAATAAATAAATGAATAAATAAACTTTTATTTTTGCTTAAAGCCCAGCCGACTGCGTAGAGCCATATCAGGGCTATAACCTGTTCCATGACATACTACTTCAACAGGAAAAAAAAAAGCAAAAAAAAAGCACATATATCAATGCATTCGCGCATGTAATCTGAGGAGGTGCCCCTGGCGTCGACCACTCCGTCCAATTGATCACACCGGGGATTTAAAAAAACCCAACATACCTGAAGACAAATTTAAATTGTGTCGTTTTCATTGTTTAACGCCTAGCCGACTGCGTAGAGCCATATCAGGGCCATAACCGCTTCAAAACATACAAAACTTCGATAGGAACAAAAACAAAAGAAAAGAAAGGAAAATTAAGTACACATATCTATGCATTCGTGCAGACAGTCTAAGGACATGCCCCCGGTGTTGACCACATCCGTCCAATTTATCGCACAGGGGATTTAAAAAAAGACACCTGAACACCTGAATGCAAATTTTAAGCATACCTAAGGACACCAGAACATATATGCAGGCATAACTTACTTAAATTGCTTCCGCATATCTCACCTTCTTAGAGCGAAAATTGCACTTGATACGTGTATCCAATTAAGAATCCTAAGAGAAAGTACGTAAGACTTTATCGAACACATACAGGTGAATGGACCAGCAAAGCAGAAAATGATAGGAAGAAATGACAAAATGCAAAGGAACAAGGCAGAAACAAACAGAGAGTGACAGAAAAGAGGAAATTTCTAGCAAGATTTTCAAGGTGGAGATACTATTTTTTCTGAAAGAGCCCCCGGCATCCCCATGGGGAGATACTATTTATACTGAAAGAGCCCCCGGCATCCCCACAGGGGGGGGGGGGGGAAACAAATTTAAATATAACTAAGGACACTAAAATACATGTAAAACCACGCCTTAATTTACCTAAAATTTCTTTCCCGGAAGAAATTTTAGGTAAATTAAGGCGTGGTTTTACATGTATTTTAGTGTCCTTAGTTATATTTAAATTTGTTTCCCCCCCCCCCCTGTGGGGATGCCGGGGCTCTTTCAGTATAAATAGTATCTCCCCATGGGGATGCCGGGGGCTCTTTCAGAAAAAATAGTATCTCCACCTTGAAAATCTTGCTAGAAATTTCCTCTTTTCTGTCACTCTCTGTTTGTTTCTGCCTTGTTCCTTTGCATTTTGTCATTTCTTCCTATCATTTTCTGCTTTGCTGGTCCATTCACCTGTATGTGTTCGATAAAGTCTTACGTACTTTCTCTTAGGATTCTTAATTGGATACACGTATCAAGTGCAATTTTATAACATAAATACCTTTCCTATAAATCAAGGGGAACAAATATAGCAGAAAAATAAACAAAACAAGGAAAGAAATATTTAAACAAACGGGCCTGGAACGATGCAGGTATAAAAAAAAAAAAG
>JAPXFY010000031.1:27190618-27200618 GCA_030674185.1 Monoplex corrugatus | reverse complement strand
CCCCCAACCCCTTCTCGTCTTATTACCGTTTCGACCCTATTGCAATCACTTTTGCTCTCCTTCCCTCTCCCCCCCCCCCTACTTCCATAACACCCCCCCACTCTTCCCCGGCCAGCTTCCCAATACGGGCTTTTCCTGATCTCGCTGAAACTAAACTCTTCATGTAGAGTTTCTCGAGAAAGGCGACATAATCACCCCCCCCCCCCCCCGATTTAAAAGCAGCCATTAAGCATCAACTGCAGAGTCAGAACAATAACACCAAGCTACTCTGCGTATTTCACGAATAGATATTGCCATCGTTATCATTATCATCGTCATTATCATCAGCATGATAATTACAATCATTGTTATTATCGTAATCATCGTCATGTCGTCAATATCATCATCGTCGTCGTCGTTGTCGTCGTCATCCTCCTCCTCCTCCTCATCATCATCACCATGATCATCAAGAGCCCTGCCACATGGCGTTGGCGATCATGGCCCTCCATATATGCATTTATCCTTGTTGCCACAAGTACATCTTCCACCCTCTCTGTCCTCAGCCGTCCTGCATGTCCGTCCAGTATTTTCTCCCTGGGTCTACTCGGTGCTCTCTTCCCTCCATCTTTCCTGTTGTGACCAGGTGCTCTAATTCCCGTTTCCTCATAAAATGGTCTATAAATGTTGCCTGTCTTTTCCTAATCTTCCCTAATCAATGATCTTCTTGTGTCTGCCTCCATCAAGATTGTCTCGTTTTGTTTTCTTTGCTGCCCATGGAACTCTCAACATTCTACTTAGAAACCACATCTCGACTGCCTCAATCTTGTTCTGGCTTTGCGTGCTGAATGTCCACGCCTCACAACCGTATAACATTATCGCTTTTATATACATATGTGTGTGTAATAAGACAAAACATTTGACTATGAACTGAATTGCACAGGATTTTCTTTTTTCTGTTTTTTGTTTTGTTTTGTTTTTTTTTTGTTTTGTTTCGATCACTGGTCACATGGTCAAGCCAAATCCTGCGTTGATTGCGGCCATTTATTTTTCTCCTTCCTGCAGGCTGCCATGATGTTTAACCCTTTGATAACTGCATCCTATCCGGCACCAGCCAAAAACTTAACCCTCTGACACCCTCTCCCTTCCTGCAGAGGGAGAAGGAGAGAGGACCTACGAAACTCTAAGCTGACATCATCAAAATAATGTCCCTTTAATTATTCATTTATTTACTTTATATGTATGTACCTTTTTTGAAGGTAAGATACACACATACACATGTTGTTTACACGTAACCAAGATTATTCCTGCGGAAGGCTGATAAAATACCAGTATAAAATATAGACTAGGTAAAACATAGTCTGGGTAGGGCCTCATAACCTGGTCAGCTCATGGGTTTATGTGCAAGGCTTAAAAGGTTTGTGCCATGATCACCATACACGTGGCACATGTGACGTTACAGCATATATGGAATTCGTTCCGAGCGTGGAGACGTCATCTTGAGAAACTGAAACCGACACCACCAAAATGATGAAAACGTTTTTAAGCCGGTCAGCGAACATGCTAGTCTTTATCGTCAATGTCGCGGGCAGGGATTGAACTCGTGGTATCAAGACCTTAATTAACCCTTTCACTCCCGCACCTTTCCAACCAGCTGCAAAAAAAAAAAAAAAAAAAAAAAAAAAAAATCCTTTCACACCCACACTCTATCCACTAGCTTCCTGCAGCAATGAAGCCGGTGGATAGGATGTGGGAGTGTAAGGGTTAAGTTTTTTGTTTGTTTTTGTTTTGCTATCGTGGCTGTACAATGCAGGACGCTGGCGGACGGGGTGAGGGAGTCAAAGGGTTAAACTTCCACGGTTCTGTGGAAAGAAGGACCCACCAGCAGCGCAGTACACTGCGATCCCCTCCGTCTATGAATCGAACTCATGACCAATGCGTTATTAGCGTACACTGCACTGTCCAACTGAATGACACAAGCTATACACGAAATGAAATAAATTGTACAGAAAACCATGATAGATTGTAATGACTAAAGTATCTATCTTCGTGAAGCTGGTAACCAGTAGAATCACACTGAGTAGAAATTCAGAATGATCAATTAAAACTCATTCATCATCATCATCAGGTGCCCTGCCGCACGGCGTTGGCAATCATGGACTTCCATCAGTCTATCTCTCGTTGCCCCTAGCATCTGCCCCACCCTCCTCGTCCCCAGCCACTCTGCAAGTCCGTCCAGCATTTTCTCCCTGGGTCTACCTGGTGCTCTCTTACCCTCCAGCTTTCCCGTTGTGACCAGGTGCTCCAAATCCCCCTTCCTCATAAAATGGCCTGTAAATGTCGCCTGTCTTTTCCTAATCTTCCTTATGAGTGATCTACTTGTGTCTGCCTCCATCAAGACTCTCTCGTTTGTTTTCTTTGTTTATTTTTTAAAACTCATTAACATCCAGAATTAATGGAAAATATGAGAGAGCAATTGACTGCTGCTTGTCAGGCGCAGGAAAACAACTCATCATCAAAAACTCATCTTTTTGATGCATCTACCAGTAACGAAACATGATCTTTGATCTTTCTGATTCAGTAATGTATATATTAGTACTTGCTTGCAACAGATGTACTAGTGTGTGTGTTTGGGGCGGGAGGGGGGGGGAAGGGACTAGGAGTGGGAGTTAGTATGATTGACAACCAGGCATAGGGCTGATTGGGAAAAATGAACTAATTAATGTAAAGCGCAGTGAGTCTTTACCTATGTGTAGGAGAATAGAGCTATATAAAAGGGATTCATTATTGTTATCATCATTATTATTAACATTATTATTATTATTGTTGTTATTATTATTATCATTACTATTATTATTATCATTATTAATATTATTAGCGTAACGCTTTAACCACCTCCATACAATAGGTAAAGAACTCCAGGCCCTGGCCGGCTCAAGGGTTCACAAACAAGCTTTTAACCCTTTGACTCCCGCACGCTATCCACCATTTACAAAAACTTTAAACTTTTTTGACTCCCTCCCCTATCCATCAACTTCCTGCAAGAAAGCTGGTGGATAGGGTGAGGGAGTCAAAGGGTTAAGTTTTTTTTTTTTTTTTTTTTTTTTTTTGCTTTGCTAGCATGGTTGACGATGCAGGATACTGCTGGACAGAGTGCGAGAGTCAAAGGGTTAAAGATTTGTGCCATGATCAAATCTGAAGCTTCTCCATTACGCGGCACCAATGACGTCAGTGCATTATGGAATTCCTTCCCAGCGAGAAGACGTCATTTTGAGAAACCGAAACTAAACTGAAACTGAAACCGAAACTGAAACTGAAACTGAAAAAGCTTTATCACCCGAGCTATCGGGGCCGTAGGGGGATCAAAAGGGAAAATCATATAATTCCCCATCATGTATACATTGCGCCAATCAATGTCATCCGTCACAAACTCGCCGCTATTATCATTATCATTATTGTTTAAAGCCCAGCCGACTAGACTGAGTAGAGCCATATTAAGACTATTGTCATCGTAAAATGTACATGTGCACATCACCTCGATGATCCTGAAAAAAAAAAAGAAGAGAAAAATCTTGAAGAGAAAACTGAGTACACACAGCGATGCATTCGCGTATATAATCTAAAGAATATGCCTCTGACCTTGACCATTCCGTCCAAATTATACCTTAGAGTACAACAACAACAACAACAACAACACAACAACAACAACAACAACAAAACTAAACATAACGAAGGACATCCAAAACAAGTGTGACTGCCCGCGTTCAAGCAAACTGGAACCAGAAAAAAAACACACAAAAAAACAACCACGAAAGAAGAATACGAACGCGTATTTAATACAACTAGACAAGACATTTCTCATTATTATTTATATATCTCCTAACATTTCTTATTATTTCCACATCCTCCTACCATTTCTTATTATCATCTATATATCTCCTAACATTTCTTATTTCATGTATCTCCTAATATTTCTTATTATTATTTATACATCTCCTAACATTTCTTCTTATTATTTATACATCTCCGAACATTTCTTGTTTATCATTTATAATCTCCTAACATTTCTTATTTCTTAGTTACAACTCCTAACATTTCTTATTTATTATTTTATATCTCCTAACTGAAAATTTTCTCCCTTACTTTTATTTTATATTAAAATCCTAACATTTGGTATTTATTATTTATTATCTCCTTACTTTATGTTTTATTATATATGTAAATTATTTATTATTATATCTCCTTACGTTTATTATTTATTATTTATACATCTTATTTACACTCCTAACATTTCTTATTATTACTTATACATCTCCTAACATTTCTTATTTATTATTTATATGTATCCTAAAACATATTACTTACATATCTCCTAACATTTTTATTATTATTTCCATACCTCCTAGCATTTCTTATTATCATCTATATATCTCCTAATATTTCTTATTTTATGTATTTCCTAACATTTGTTCTTATTATTTATACATCTTCTAACATTTCTTATTTATTTTTATATATCTCTTAACATTTCTTATTTATATATCTCTTAACATGTCTTATTTATTAGTTACATATCTCCTAACATTTCTTGTTTATTATTTATATATCTCCTGATATTTCTTATTTATTATTCATATATCTCCTAACATTTCTTATTTATTAGTTACATATCTCCTAACATTTCTTATTTATTATTCATATATCTCCTAACATTTCTTATTTATCATTCATATATCTCCTAACATTTCTTATTTATCATTTTATATCTCCTAACATTTCTTATTTATCTTCATATATCTCCTAACATTTCTTCTTTATTATTTATATATCTCCTAACATTTCTTATGTTTTATTATATATCTCCTAACATTTCTTATTTATTATTTATATCTCATAACATTTCTTATTATATCTATATATCTCCTAACATTTCTTATTTTATATTATATTATATATCTCTAACATTTCTTATTATATTTATATATCTCCCCAACATTTTCTTATCATTATTTATATATCTCCTAACATTTCTTATATATTTCCATATCTCCTAACATTTCTTCTTATGTCTATACATCTCCTAAATTTCTTATTTTATATAATCTCCTAACATTTTCTTATTTATTATTCTAATTTCTTAATTGTTATTTATATATCTCCTAGCATTTCTTTTGTTATCATATATCTTCTAACATTTCTTAAATTTTATTCATACATCTCCATTTCTTATTTTTTATTCATATATTCCTAACATTTCTTATTTTTTATTTACGATATCTCCTAACATTTCTTATTTTATTTATATATCTCCTAACATTTCTTCTTTTCTTATTTAATATCTTCCTAACATTTCGTATTGTTTATTTGTATATCTCCTAACATTTCTTATTGTTATTTATATATCTCCTAAAATTTCTCATTATTTTTATATCTATCATTATTACAGATTACAGAGGCAAATGCCTGGGTCCTTAATCTAAATACAGTCTTTAAGCAGAACGATTCCAGACAAAATTTCAGTGCAAGGGTGTGTACTAAAAGACCAACACAGCATGGTAATAAATATTATCCTCAGCAAGGACGTGTGGTTCTGGGCCAGGCTGAATACAAACGGCATTTATTACTGGCCGTCTTTGACATATCAAGAATACAAACAGATTTGAACTCGGCATCAAAACAAGTTAAGTCACTCCACCGTGATTTTAATAGGAGGCTCTCTTCTTGTGTCTTGGGGGGGGGGGGGGTGGGTCTGTCTGACAGTCGTTCACAGATCTTTTAAGTTTTAGTTATTTCACATCCAAAATATGTTGTCACTCCAGACGATTATTTTCACACATTCTGATATGACTAAATCCTTATTTTTTTTTTTTTTTTTCTTTCGATTTTCAACAAAATTCTTTCTGAAAAACAATTCTGAAAAAAAGAAAAAAAGAAAAGAAAAAGAAGAAAAAAAAAAAAAAAAAAAAAAGAAAGGAAAAAAAAAATCCCTTTGAAAGCAAAACCACTATCATATGTTGAAAGCAAAATCACTAACATAATTATATTGTCTCCCTTAGAATTATTATTACCTTTTTTTTTAATCACATTCTTATCTTTGAAAAAAAACCCCATCACATTTCGCCTGTTTTTTCTTCTTAATAATCTTGAAAGCAAAAACAAAAAACAAACAAACAAACAAAAAACAACAACAACAACAACCAAAAAAAAACAACAAACCCTCCTCCACACCTCTTTGAAATTTGTTGATTAAGAAGTTAAAAAAAATAACAAAGAAGCCAAATACAGCCTCTTCGCACAAATAATTCATTGCCAACAACTTCTACTTCACATGTTCCTTAACTTAAACTGTCGTCTATACGATAGTGATGGCATTGGCGGAGCCCGAGGAAGAAGGGTTACCACCACCACACCACCACGAGGAGGAGGAGGGTTCCCACCCGACGACTGGGGGCCTCGACCAGCCAGCGGGGCGTGGAGGGGATGGGGGTTAGGATGGGAGGGAGCAGGCGGAGGAGGAGGAGGGGGAGGGGGATGAGGATGAGGATGAGGATGGGGGTTACTGCTGCCGCTGCCGCTACCCGCTTTGTTGATGACCTTGTACAGCCCCGTGTCCGCCGCCTCGCTCCTCGAAGCCAGGCCGCGAGGGGGTACCCCTATCCCCCCACCACCCAGCCGGCTCCCCTTAGCAGCCGGGCCGTGGCCCAGGTGGTTGCTGAAGGTGTTGAGAGGGACGGGATAGGGGCGGGGCTGGGGTTGAGGCGGGTGCAGAGGCTGGGGCCGATGGAGCACGTGGGCGTTTTCTGGGTAGGGTAGCGGGTGGGCGGTAGAGGGGAGGGTGGGCGGGGAAGGGGAGGGGTAGTGATGGAAAGGGGAGGACGGATGGGTGGGCAGGGCGGCGTAGTTGTGGTGGTGGTAGGGCTCTCCGGCAGCGTGGGGGTGAGGGTGGGAGTGAGGTCCTCCTCCTCCTCCCCCGATTCCTCCGGAACCTGCTCCTGCTGCTCCTCCTCCTCCTCCCCAAAGCACCAGAGGTCTTCTTACCAGTCTGGGTCGGGGGAGAAGCTTGCCGTTCCAAAGTGCTGGCCTGGCTCATACCTCCTCCTCTGTCTTCTCCTCCACCTACTCCCCCTCCTCCTCCTCTGGACAGCTCCGTCCCTGGAGAATCTTCAGGACCTCCTCTTAATCTTTCACCTGCACCTCCTCCTATGCCACCACCACCACACACCACCAACCACCCTCCTCCTCCTACACCTCCCATTCCACCCCCAGTGCTCGCAGACATCAAGAATCCGTCTCCGGGAATTCGTCCCCATCTTTCCCCGTCTCTCTCTCCAGCTTACGGCTGAGCTTGACCTCGTCCAGGTCGCGAGGCTCCGGAGGCATCGCCGACCTCTGACGGAGCTTGCGGATCCGGAGACGCTGGTAGTACACCGCCGCGAAGATGAGGAGGTTGAGGAAGAGCAAGGTGCAGCCCACGGCCACGGTGATGCTCAGCGAGCTGGTGCCGTGTTCGATCCTCCTGGCTCCTCCTTCCTCCCCCTCCCCCCCTTCCCCTCCGGTCTTTTCGGCGACGGGGGCGGGGATGGTGGTGACCAGCTCGCCCTCCTCAGAAGTGATGCTGTCCTTACCGTTGGGAGATTCTCCCCCTGGGGCGACCTGCTTGAAGCGACCCCGGCCCGGAGCAGAGCCGCGACCCTGATTCGTCTCTTCCCCACCACCACCACCTCCTCCATTGTTGCGGACGAAGGAGGAGGGGGTGGAGGGTTCGTCGTTGTGGAAGGACAAGGTGGGGGCCAGGGGGGGCATGGGGGGCGGGGAGGGGAAGAGGTTGTCGAAGGGCGGGATCAGACGGTGGTAGTCGTCGAACGTGCTGCGGTTGGTGGCGCCACTCAGCTGGTGGGATCCGGATCCGAACCGTCAGCCACGTTGATCTTAGGAATGAGGTCGAGCCACAAGGCCAATTTCTGGCCCCTATGGTGGTGTCTCACTGCCGGCCGTCGACCTGCGACAGATAGAGTGCTCTCAGAAAATGGTGTGTGTGTGTGTATGTGTGTGTGTGTGTGTGTGTTGTGTGTGTGTGTGTGTGTGTGTGTGTGTGTGTGTGTGTGTGTGTGTGTGTGTGTTATTGTTAATGTTGTTTAAAGCCCAGCCGACTGCGTAAAGCCATATCAGGGCTATAACTGCTTCAAAAAATACAAAACTTCAACAGGAAAAAAAAAAAGAAAGAAAAGAAAATTAAGTACACATTCATAGACCATTTTATGAGGAAAGGGGAATTGGAACACCTGGTCACAACGGGAAATCTGGAGGGAAGGAGAGCACCGGGTAGACCCAGGGAGAAGATACTAGACGGACTTGCAGAGTGGCTGAAGACAGGGAGGGTGGAAGACATGCTTGAGGCAACAAGAGATAGAGACAGATTGAAGTCCATAATCGCCAACGCCATGCGGCAAGGCACCTGATGATGATGATCAATGCATTCGCGCACATAATCTGGACAGCCCTGCGTTGACCCACTCCGCCAATTTTATCGCACAGGGATTTAAAAACATGCCTGAATACAAATTAAGCATACCTAAGGAACCAAAACATAATATAAAAACAGGCATAAATTACCTCCGCATATCACTTTCTCCCTAGAGCCCAAAATGCATTAATACATGTACCCGTTATCATCCTAAGAAAAGTATGTAAGACTTTATCGAACGCATACAGGTGAATGGACCAGCAAGACAGAAAATGATAGGTAGAAATGACAGAAAGCAAAACAAAGAGAGTGACAGAAAAGGAATTTCCAGAAGGTGGGGATACTATTATATGAAAGAGCCCCCGGCATCCCCATGCGTGTGTGTGTGTGTGTGTGTGTGTGTGAGTGTGTGTGTGTGTGTGGTGTGTGTGTGTGTGTGTGTGTAGGATGTGGTGTGTGTCTGTGTGTGTTGTGAATGTGTGTGTGTGTGTCTGTGTGTGTGTGTGTGTGGTGTATGTTGTGTGATGCGTGCGTGTGTGTTTTATTATTTCATTTTTTCTAATCATTTCATTCAACTTTTTTTAAAGGGTAAGTATGTTATTCTGTCTCGGCTGGATCATTTTTGTAGAACACAGTTACTCGCTTTAATTTTGTTTGTTTGTTTGTTACCTTTATGGGTAGCTTGTGAAGCTTGTTTGCTTTCCCTCTCGTTTAAGTGGTTCATTTTGGTTTTTATTTCTGATGTTGATTGTTGTTGTTGTGTGATTGCTGTGTTGATGATGAACGTTTTCTTTTTCTTTTTCGTATCTATTTCTTTTGTTTCGTTTGTGTTTTGTTCTCTTGTTTATTTGTGGTTTCTGATTTGATTGCAGTATACTTTTTTTTGGTTCTTTTTTTGGTTCTCGTCTTACATTTTTTATGCTTTATATTTTTATGATTTATATTATGTTCGTTCGTTATTTCTTTAACGTCTATTCACTTATGTGCTTTTAGACGAAAAAAAGAAAAAAAAAAAAGATTGCGTTGAAACAGGGCCCTTTACGGAGTAGAAAAAATCTAACAAGCAAACAAACAGAGCAGTGGGATTTACAGGTATACAACAACCATGCTTAATCAAAGAAACGACCTACAGGACCAGTAAGTGCCTCGCAATGTGTAAATACAGAGTGAAATCAGTATGTATCTGTTTTAGATTTGTAAATGATGCAGGGAAATAAGGTCGCATTCGCTGACAACACAAAAGTGTTTTAACTGTTATGTTATCACTACAGATACATTGGATGGTTTTACTGAATTTAGTTCGAAGTGAATTGAGAGATTATATTTAGGTGTGTGTGTGTGTGTGTGTGTGTGTGTGTTGTGTTGTGTGTGTGTGTGTGTGTGTGTTGTGTGTGTTGTTGTGTGTGTGTGTGTGTGTGTGTGTGTTACGTTTATGTGGGTAGATTGTGAAGCTTGTTTTCTTTTCCCTCGTTAACCCTTGACTCCCGCACCCTATCCACCAGCATCCTGCATTGTCAACCATGCTAGGAAAGCAAAACCTCAACCCTTTGACTCCTTATC
>JAPXFY010000031.1:27175618-27178118 GCA_030674185.1 Monoplex corrugatus | reverse complement strand
AGGAGATTGTTGAGAATGTGTAGTAGGGCAGTTTCAGTGCTATGGCACTGGCGGTAGGCTGACTGGAAAGGATTGAGGAGATTGTTGGCAGACAGGTGAGAGTTCAGCTGGTTGAGGACGACTTTTTCAAGGAGTTTTGACAAGAAAGAGAGATTAGAGATAGGCCGGTAATTTTTCAGTTCATTTGGATCTAAATTGTGTTTCTTGAGGAGAGGGTGAACAATAGCAGACTTGAAAGAATCAGGGACAGTTCCAGTTTGAAGAGAAGTGTTGATGATGTCAGTGATGAATGGGAGGAGAGTAGGGAGACAGTCGGCGTAGAGAGAACCTGGAAGAGGATCCAGTTCGCAGGTTTTGAACGACATGGATCTGATTGTGTTGAGAATTTCTTCTTGTGAGACTGGGTTAAAAGTAGTAAGAGGTGTGCCAGAGAAGGAAGGGTCAGGTGGGCATGGTTGACAGGGTGTCCTGTCAAGCCTGTCACGAAGAGTTTGTATTTTTCCATATGTATCTATCCCTTGCTGCCGCAAGCACATCTTCCACCCTCTCCGTCCCCAGCCACTCTGCAAGTTCGTCAAATATTTTCTCCCTGGGTCTACCTGGTGCTCTCTTTCTCTCCAGCTTTCCTGTTGTGACCAGGTGCTCTAATTCCCCTTTCCTCATAAAACGGCCTATAAATGTTGCCTGTCTTTTCCTTATCTTCCTTATGAATGATCTTCATGTGTCTGCCTCCATCAAGGCTGTCTCGTTTTTTGTGTTTTTTTTTCTTTGCTGTCCATGGAACTCTAAACAATCTTCTAAGAAACCACATCTCGGCTGTCTCAATCTTGTTCTGGTTTTGCTTGTTGACTGTCCACGCCTAACTACCGCCATACGTCTGTACTACACTATAATGTATCGGTACTGAAATGTTTATGTTGCATTGATGTATCAGTATATGTATCCTATCATTTGGAAAGTGCTACGAGCATTATGGTGATATGTATTACATTCTTGCTGTTGACGACTCCGAAGACAGAGCAATGTTTCTAGTCTTTAATGGAAGAGACTGACTGATTCTCAACTGACACTTATACTGTATACATGTTAACATGAACAGCAATCAGATACACGTTCGGTTCACATTTACACGAATATCATATTTACACGAATATCATATTTACACGAATATTTCGTAATTGGGTATGTAAGGCTGCATTACAAATTACAGTCTCAATAGCAAACCTCACAATATGTATGTTTGCCCTCCAGGAAAGCTTGGCTTTCACCGACTCAGAATACCAGTGCTAAAATGTTCCTGGGGGGAGCAGTTATTAGTCAGGATATGTGGGGTGATAAAACACCTGCTCCTGTGCCGTTACGGCTAAGTGTACCCATAAGGCTTTAAAAGTAACGGGCGTGAGGTCAACGACATTGAAGTAACACAGAAGGTAAACATTCCTTTTTTTTTCCGATTCCCTAAAAACTTTCCTCATTCCATCCCCCCCCCCCCTCCCCAACTTGGCACAGAAGGTAAACAGTCCTTTTTTTTTTTAATCCCTCCCTAAAAACCTTCCCTCACTCCATCTCTCTTCCTCACCCCCCACACCTCTCACCCCCCCCCCCATTCTCCACATGTCAATTCCTTCACCTGGCACACAAGTAGGCCCTATCTTGCTTCAGCCTGTCACGTTTACCCTCACCCTCCCTTCCCCTTTCCTCCCCTCTGCACCTTCCCAGCTCCTGTTGAAAAAAACAAAAACAAAACCCCAAAAACCAACCAGGTCGGGTGGTTGGGAGACCTTGAGCATGTCACCTGTCTAATCAAAACTTGGGAAAGAAGATGGGAAGGAAGCGATCCACACCCCCCCCCCCCGTCTCTTCCTCCTTCTCCTCACACACACACACACACAGTGCGCGCGCGTGCACACACACACACTAACGCACTTACACACACATACACACTGACACACTTACATACACACTCACACACAAACACTAACACACTTGATACATACATACACACACACATACTTACACACATGCATACGCACACACACACACACACTAACGCACTTACATACATATATAGACACAAACGCTTACACACACGCACATGCACACACACACACTAATACACTAACACACATACAATATACACACACTAACACAAGCACATACACACATATACACATGCACACACTTACACACACACACACACACACACACACACACACACACACACACACACACACACACACACACACACAAACACACACACACACAAACAAACACACACACACAAACACACACATACAAACACAGACATAACACACACACACACACATCACACACACACACACACACACACACACACACACACACACACACACACACACACACACACACACACACACACACACACACATTTACTCACCCATGATCATAAAACTCGAGAGACCGTTACCTGGTACATTGGAATACCCACTGAAGTAAGTAGTAAAAATCAGCCCCTAGAAAA
>JAPXFY010000031.1:27148118-27160618 GCA_030674185.1 Monoplex corrugatus | reverse complement strand
TGTGCTGTGTGTGTGAGTGTTTGTGGTGTGTGTGTGTGTATGTGTGTGTGTGTATGTGTGTGTGTATGTGTGTGTATGTGTGTGTGTGTGTGTGTGTGTATGTGTGTGTGTGTGTGTGTATGTGTGTGTGTGTGTGTGTGTGTGTGTGTGTGTATCTCTCCAGCTCTCTCTCTCTCCTCCACTTTCTCTCTCTCTCAATCCATGATAAGATTTTGAAAATTTTGAAGTTTAAACTCTCTCTTTCTGTCTCTCTCTCCCTCTCTGTCTCTCTTTCTCTCCCTCCCTCTCTCTCTCTCTCTCCTCTCTTTCCAGTGAAAGACTACAAAACTGCAAACGTCCTCGTGAAGTGAAGTTCTGGATGTTACCAAACTTCTCCCTACATGGCACGATGTAGTGTTGTGTGAGTCTTCAATGCAGTTTCATACCAAAAAACTACACCAACAAACACTTGGGTTGAAGACCACGGGCAAAGCGAACAATTCAAGAGTCCTTAAAAACAATTACCCATTTACAATGACTTCATCGTCCATTGGCTGTTATTTATGGCTGATGATGTTAATAATGGATACCTATACAGATATCAACAAAGTAACATAACTCTTGAGAGTCACGGAGTTATCTCCCATGTAGAATTTCTCAAACCCAACACAGTTTGCGCTAGCCATTCAGCTAGCATAGACGCAGCCACAAAGCATGAAGTGGTAAGCTCAGAACTTTATGCTTTGTGGCTGCGTCTACGCTAGCTGAATGGGTAGCATGAAGTGGTAAGCTCAGAACTTTATGCTTTGTGGCTGCGTCTATGCTAGCTGAATGGGTAGCGCAAACTGTGTTGGGTTTGAGAAATTCTACATGGGAGATAACTCCGTGACTCTCAAGAGTTATGTTACTTAGTTGATATTGAAAAATTCTCCCTGCTTCCCTCGTATTTCCTTTGATACCTATACAGGTTTCTAAGAAGAATGTTGAGAGTTCCATGGACAGCAAAGAAAACAAACGAGACAGTCTTGATGGAGGCAGACACAAGATCATTCATAAGGAAGATTAGGAAAAGACAGGCAACATTTATAGGCTATTTTATGAGGAAAGGGGATTTGGAGCTCCTGGTCACAATGGGAAAGCTGGAGGGAAAGAGAGCACCAGGTAGACCCAGGGAGAAGATACTAGACGGACTTGCAGAGTGGCTGAAGACAAAGAGGGTGGAAGAGATGCTTGAGGCAACAAGAAATAGAGACAGATGGAAGTCCATGATCGCCAACGCCATGCGGCAAGGCACCTAATGATGATGATGATGATACAGAATCCACGATCCAGAACACTGTTGCATAGAGAATTAATCATAAGACACACAAAGCAGATATATGCAATACACATAATATATAACAGTCTACATCATGCCATGGGTTAAGTATTACACATATATACATCAAAACGCACCTGGCACATTTATACATATAGAGATACACACGTACGTTCGACATTGCCAGCAATCGATTCTCACACACTCTCACACTCACTCACACACACACACGCGCACGCACACATGCGCACGCACGCGCGCACACACACATATGCACACACATACACACATACACACACACATACACACACACCATATACACACACACCCAAACACGCACATTCTCTCTCTCTCTCTCTCTCTCTCACACACACACACACACACACACACACACACACACACACACACACACACGAACACACATGCACACACACACACACACACACACACACACACACACACACACACACACACACACACATACACTCACGTACCGACATACACATTTTACTATAATCGCATATACACACACATACTTACAGGCACATTTACATACTCAAACATACTACACACGTGTAGTAGCTCGTGTTGTTAAGATATTTGTTGTTGTTATTGTTGTTGTTTAAAGCCTAGCCGAGTGCATAGAGCCATATCAGGGCTACATGTATAACCGTTTCAAAAATAAAAACTACTTCAACAGGAAAAAAAGAAAAGAAAATTAAGTACACGCATCACTGCATTAGCACAACACATAATCTAAGGAAATGCCCCTGGCGTTGACCACTCCGTCCAATTTATCACACATGAGGATTTAAAAAAACAAACCTGAAGACAAATTTAAACATAGATAAGGACTCCTATCTCATTTCCCTACAGCAAAAAATGCACTTAACACATGCACCCAATCATCAATCCAAAGAGAAAAGTACGTAAGACTTTATCGAATACATATAGGTGAATGGACCAGCAAGGCCTTGTACTCAAAAAGAAAAAAAGCTGACCACATATCTCCTCTCCTGGCACAACTTCACAGGCTCCCTGTATCAAAGCGCATACAGTACAAACTAGACACCATGTGCTACAAAAGCCTCAATAACGCAGCCCCCGATTACCTGTCAAGCCTACTTGAGAACTATGTTCCCTCATGTACCCTCCGCTCTGCCTCCGATCCTCTGACTTTTCGCTTTCCACGCACTAAGCTCAATACCTATGGTCCACGAGCCTTCTCTGTTTCTGGTCCACTCTCCTGGAACAAACATCCTCTCTCAGTCCGTCAGCAACCTACTTTTGTCTCCTTCAAGTCCGCTCTCAAAACTCACCTTTTCTCCTCTGCATAAAATCCTGACCTCACTCAACCCACTCTGCAGCCTGTCTCCACTCGGACGGAAATCACATTGTAATATATAATTGTATATAATATGCTCTCTATAATTTTCCATTGCTTTTATTCTTTCTCCCCATTTATAGCCATGCGTGTGTGTGTGTGTGTGTGTGTGTGTGTGTGTGTGTGTGTGTGTGTGTGTGTGTGTGTGTGTGTACGTGCGTGTGCGTGCGTGCGTGCGTGTGTGTCTGTTTCAGCGCTTAGATTTGATTTTATCAAGATTTTGCGCTATATAAATATTGTAATTATTATTATTATTATTATTATTAGGAAGAAATCACAAAAAGAAAAAAAACAACCAACAAGCACAAACAAACAAAACAAAAAACAAAAGCAAAAACGAAACAAAACAAACAAAAAACACACAAACAACAACAACAACAACAACAACAACAACAACAACAACAACAACAACAACAACAACAACAACAGCAGCAACAACAACAACAACAAGGCAGAAACAAAGAGAGTGGCAGAAAAGAGGAAATTTCTAGCACAGATTTTCCAGAAAGTGGGGATGCTTTTCATACTGAAAGAACCCCAAGAATCCCAAGGCTGGGAGCTCATTCATTCATTCATTCATTCATTCATTCATTCAGTCAGTCAGTCAGTCAGTCAGTCAGTCAGTCAGTCAGTCAGTCAGTCAGTCAGTCATAACTTACCCGGTTTTAGCAAAGTTGGTCCAGTAGGTCATCACAGCCTCGCTCATCATCTTCTCCACGGCAGTGTAGGAGGACGGGAAGGGAGAGGACCCGTCCACCAGGGGAGACCCAAACACGTACGGCAACTCATCACCGTGGATACCCTGTGAAAGTGGAAAGTGGAAAAAAAAAATCAATGAGATAAAATTATGATATGATACCCAGCGGAGAGCGACCTGAAAACATACGGCAACACATCACTGTCGATACCTTATCATCATCATTATTGTTTAACCCTTTGACATCTGCACCCTATCTACCAACTGCAATAAACTTAACCCTTCGATTCCTTCACCCTTTCTACCAGTTTCCTGCAGGAAGCTGATGGAAAGGGTGAGGGAAGCAAAGGGTTAAGTGTTTGTTTTGCCAGCATGGTTGGTTATGCAGGATGCTGGTGGATAGGGTGAGGGAATCAAAGGGTTAAGTGTTTGCTTTGCTAGCATGGATGCTGGTGGATAGGGTGAGGGAATCAAAGGGTTAAGTATTTGCTTTGCTAGCATGGATGCTGGTGGATAGGGTGAGGGAATCAAAGGGTTAAGTGTTTGCTTTGCTAGCATGGATGCTGGTGGATAGGGTGAGGAAATCAAAGGGTTAAGTGTTTGCTTTGCTAGCATGGTTGGTAATGCAGGATGCTGGTGGAAAGGGTGAGGGAATCAAAGGGTTAAGTGTTTGCTTTGCTAGCATGGTTGGTAATGCAGGATGCTGGTGGATAGGGTGAGGGAATCAAAGGGTTAAGTGTTTGCTTTGCTAGCATGGTTGGTAATGCAGGATGCTGGTGGATAGGATGAGGGAATCAAAGGGTTAAGTGTTTGCTTTGCTAGCATGATTGGTAATGCAGGATGCTGGTGGATAGGGTGAAGGAATCAAAGGGTTAAAGTCCGGCCGACCGCTCAGAGCCATATCAAAGTTATAACCACTTCAACATTTATTTGAGCCTGGACAAAACAAAACAAAACAAAACAAAACAAAAACAAAAACAAAAACAAAAAGAAAGAAAAAACTAGAAAGCAAAATAAAGTACACATGTCATTGCATTTGCCCACATAATGTAAGTTTATGCCTCTTGGCAGAAATAGCCAGCAGAATCGGCCAAGCCAAAACAGCATTCAAGAAGATGAAAAAGCATTCTTACCAACAAATGCCTCTCAATTAACATCAGGAAGAGAGTTCTTGAATGTTATACAGACATTCTCAATCATCAACAATCTATCAGTTTATGTTTCTGCTCACTTATTTTCTCCCGTTTTTGTTTTTGTCGTTCGGTTCATACTTCAATTTTACTTCACGAAAATGCGAAAGGCCCTTTCGTAAATAAAAAGAAAACAAAAAAGAGAGAGCGAGAGAGAAAGAGAGAGACAGACAGTGAGAGACAGAGGAGAGAGAGAGAGAAGGAGAGAAAGAGAGAGAGAGGGAGAGAGAGGGAGAGAGAGAGAGAGAGAGAGAGAGAGAGAGAGAGAGAGAGAGAGAGAGAGAGAGAGAGAAACACCTATCTCACATGTGCTTAAGATCTGAACTTATACGACAAATCCTTGTAAAACTGTTGATTGTAACCGATTTTTTTTTCTGCATTTTTAGTTTTGTCCAAAACAAAGTTAAGAAAAACAATACACGCAAACCATTTTAACAATCTCTTCATTTATATGTTATATATTATGTTATAGGCTATTTTTTTTCATAACCTATTACAATCCAGATTTGGTCCTTTTCAAGGTCACCGTGACCTTGATGAACCTTCAGGTTGAGATAAGAATTTGACGAGCAGCAAAAAGAAACATCAACCTCTTCAAAAAATGAGCGATTGTATCAGACAAAGCTCTGGGTTTTTCGTAGACCACACAATCCCATTCAGAACGATCAGGAACAGATTTTCTCTATAGCCATCGTTCTGAGCAGGACGGGCATGTTAAGCTCCGACCCCATCTCATCTACTGTCCAAGCTAAACGCCCTGTTTATGGTCAGTATCTTATAATCAAAAAGCGTTGGGCTGCCATAGATAAGACAACGAGAGAGTAAGGGAGGGACAGAGAGGGAGAAAGAAATGAGAGAGAGAGACAGAGAGGGACGTGGAGAGAGAGAGAGAGAGAGAGAGAGAGAGAGAGAGAGAGAGAGAGAGAGGGAGGGAGAGTTCATTCTGGTTATAGTCCAGCCGAGTACTACAGCGATTGAGAGAGAGAGAGAGAGAGAGAGAGAGAGAGAGAGAGAGAGAGAGAGAGAGAGAGAGAGAGGGAGAGTTCATTCTGGTTATAGCCCAGCCGAGTACTACAGCCATTGAGAGAGAAAAAGAGAGAGAGAGAGAGAGAGAGAGAGAGAGAGACAGACAGACACACAGACAGACACACAGACAGACAGACAGACAGAGACAGAGAGGGAGAGAAAGAGAGAGAGAGAGGGAGAGAAGGGGAGAGAGAGAGAGAGAGAGAAAGAGAGAGAGGGGGGAGAAAGAGAGAAAAAAAGAAAGAGAAAAAGTATCTCACATGTGCTTAAGATCTGAACTTATAATTTACCGAGGCTACAAATCCTTGTAAAACTGTTGATTGTAACCGATTTTTTTTTCTGCATTTTTAGTTTTGTCCAAAACAAAGTTAAGAGAAACAATACACGCAAACCATTCTAACAATCTCTTCATTTATATGTTATATATTATGATCATTGAAAACAGTTTACGCTGCTAACAGTCAAAAACTCCGAGGGCCGGATTCTGGCGTGGAGATCATCAGGAGAGAATGCGTCGCTGTTTCGGGCTCTTCCTCTCTACAGCTTCAATGACGCACCGAGCCCCCTCACCGATGTGAGGTCTCCCTGCCAGTTCGACTGTATGCCTTTGCCATCAACCGTCAGAACTCGCTCCAGGAGGTGTCCTCTCTCTTCAACCAGATCCAATGACTTGCTTTCTCTACGGTCTTCTGTAGAGCTTTTGTCATGGTTTTCACTTTTCGGACCAAGTCCAGCCACTTTCATCCACTTTCTGACGCTATTTGCGATGTAACCTCTGCAGCCGACTTCGACTGGGAAGTGCGTTGCTTTCCATCCCGCCTCCTCGCATTTATCGACAAGAACCTCGTAGCGATTCTCCTTCCGCTCGTGTGCAGCCCTGATATTGTCTTCGTGGGGCACCGTCAGCTCCACAAGGTGCACCTCTCTCTCTTCCTTGCTCCATACCACCAGGTCTGGCTTCTTCGTTGTTGGGATGGGGAAGAATCTCTCGCAGCCCTCAAGGTCTGCGGCTTCCTCCCACAGACCACCACACTGGCCATCCGTGGCCTCGCTTGCCTTCTTTCCATCAGGAACCTTGCTTCCTTGCGGTACAAACACGATCTTGCCCAGTCCTTGTTTCTGCGGCTTAAGAGCGTTTTGTCCAAAACAAAGTTAAGAGAAACAAGACACGCAATCCATTCTAACAATCTCTTCATTTATATGTTACATATTACGTTATAGGTTATTTTTTTTTCATAAGCTATTACAATCCAGATTTGTCCTTTTCAAGGTCACCGTGACCTTGATGAACCTTGAGGTTGAGATAAGACTGTGACGAGCAGCGAGAAGAAACAACAAGCTCTTCAAGAAATGAGTGATTGTATCAGACAAAGCTCTGGGTTTTTCGTAGACCACACAATCCCATTTAGAACGATCAGGAGCAGATTTTCTCGATAGCCATCGTTCTGAGAAGGACGGGCATGATAAGCTCCGACCCCATCTCATCTACTGTCCAAGCTAAACGCCCTGTTTATGGTCAGTCTTTTACAATCAAACAGCGTTGGGCTGCCATAGATAAGACAACGAGAGAGTGAGGGAGGGACAGAGAGGGAGAAAGAAATGAGAGAGAGACAGAGAGGGAGGGAGGCAGAGAGAGAGAGAGAGAGAGAGAGAAAGAGAGAGAGAGAGAGAGAGAGAAAGAGAGATATATAGAGACAGACAGACAGATAGACAGACAGACAGATAGACAGACAGACAGACAGACAGACAGATAGACAGACAGACAGATAGACATAGGAGGACACAGAGAGATACAAAGTAAGAATGAGAGAATAGAGACAGAAAAACACAGAGAGAGAGAGAGACAGAGACAGAGACAGAGACAGAGAGAGATGAGAGATGAGAGAGATAGAGAAAAGAGAGAGATAGAGACAGACAGACAGACAGAGACAGACAGAGAGACATAGAAACAGTCAGTACAGTTAGACGTAGTAGGAGACTGATGTATTAAATGGCAATGTTTATATTGCATTAATGTTTTGGTGTATGCGTTTGACTATGTTTATCTGCACTAACGTATTAACATGGCAATGTTTATATTGCATTGATGCTTTGGTGTATGTGTCTGACTATGTTTATCTGCACTGATGTATTAACATGGCAATGTTTATATTGCATTGATGTTTTGGTATGTGTCTGACTATGTCTATCTGCACTAACGTATTAACATGGCAATGTTTATATTGTGTTGATGTTTTGGTGTATGTGTCTGACTATGTTATCTGCACTGATGTATTAACATGGCAATGTTTATATTGTGTTGATGTTTTGGTGTATGTGACTATGTCTATCTGCACTGATGTATTAACATGGCAATGTTTATATTGTGTTGATGTTTTGGTATGTGTCTGACTATGTTTATCTGCACTGATGTATTAACATGGCAATGTTATATTGTGTTGATGTTTGGTATGTGTCTGACTATGTCTATCTGCACTAACGTATTAACATGCAATGTTTATATTGTGTTGATGTTTTGGTATGTGTCTGACTATGTCTATCTGCACTAACGTATTAACATGGCAATGTTTATATTGTGTTGATGTTTTGGTATGTGTCTGACTATGTCTATCTGCACTGATGTATTAACATGGCAATGTTTATATTGTGTTGATGTTTTGGTGTATGTGACTATGTCTATCTGCACTGATGTATTAACATGGCAATGTTTATATTGTGTTGATGTTTTGGTATGTGTCTGACTATGTCTATCTGCACTGATGTATTAACATGGCAATGTTTATATTGTGTTGATGTTTTGGTGTATGTGACTATGTCTATCTGCACTGATGTATTAACATGGCAATGTTTATATTGTGTTGATGTTTTGGTATGTGTCTGACTATGTCTATCTGCACTAACGTATTAACATGGCAATGTTTATATTGTGTTGATGTTTTGGTATGTGTCTGACTATGTTTATCTGCACTGATGTATTAACATGGCAATGTTTATATTGTGTTGATGTTTTGGTATGTGTCTGACTATGTCTATCTGCACTGATGTATTAACATGGCAATGTTTATATTGTGTTGATGTTTTGGTGTATGTGACTATGTCTATCTGCACTGATGTATTAACATGGCATTGTTTATATTGTGTTGATGTTTTGGTATGTGTCTGACTATGTCTATCTGCAATGATGTATTAACATGGCAATGTTTATATTGTGTTGATGTTTTGGTATGTGTCTGACTATGTCTATCTGCACTAACGTATTAACATGGCAATGTTTATATTGTGTTGATGTTTTGGTATGTGTCTGACTATGTCTATCTGCACTGATGTATTAACATGGCAATGTTTATATTGTGTTGATGTTTTGGTGTATGTGTCTGACTATGTTTATCTGCACTAACGTATTAACATGGCAATGTTTATATTGTGTTGATGTTTTGGTATTGTCTGACTATGTCTATCTGCACTAACGTATTAACATGGCAATGTTTATATTGTGTTGATGTTTTGGTATGTGTCTGACTATGTCTATCTGCACTAACGTATTAACATGGCAATGTTTATATTGTGTTGATGTTTTGGTATGTGTCTGACTATGTCTATCTGCACTGATGTATTAACATGGCAATGTTTATATTGTGTTGATGTTTTGGTATGTGTCTGACTATGTCTATCTGCACTAACGTATTAACATGGCAATGTTTATATTGTGTTGATGTTTTGGTGTATGTCTCTATGTTTATCTGCACTGATGTATTAACATGGCAATGTTTATATTGCACTGATGTTTTGGTGTATGTCTCTATGTTTATCTGCACTGATGTATTAACATGGCAATGTTTATATTGCACTGATGTATTAACATGGCAATGTTTATATTGCACTGATGTATTAACATGGCAATGTTTATATTGCACTGATGTATTAACATGGCAATGTTTATATTGCACTGATGTGTTAACATGGCAATGTTTATATTGCACTGATGTTTTAACATGGCAATGTTTATATTGCACTGATGTATTAACATGGCAATGTTTATATTGCACTGATGTATTAACATGGCAATGTTTATATTGCACTGATATATTAACATGGCAATGTTTACATTGCACTGATGTGTTAACATGGCAATGTTTATCTGCACTGATGTGTTAACATGGCAATGTTTATATTGCACTGATATATTAACATGGCAATGTTTATATTGCACTGATGTATTAACATGGCAATGCTTATATTGCACTGATGTTTTGGTGTATGTGTCTGACTATGTTTATCTGCACTGATGTATTAACATGGCAATGTTTATATTGCACTGATGTTTTGGTGTATGTGTCTGACTATGTTTATCTGCACTGATGTATTAACATAGCAATGTTTATATTGCACTGATGTTTTGGTGTATGTGTCTGACTATGTTTATCTGCACTGATGTATTAACATGGCAATGTTTATATTGCACTGATGTTTTGGTGTATGTGTCTGACTATGTTTATCTGCACTGATGTATTAACATAGCAATGTTTATATTGCACTGATGTTTTGGTGTATGTATCTGACTGTATTTATTTGAACTGATATATTAACATGGCAATGTTTATACTGTTTGTGAAGTGCAACGAGCATTTTGTGACATGTTTGCGCTGTATAAATGGATTCATTTTTATTACAATTACTACTACTACAACTACGACGACGTCAACGACGACGACGACGACGATGAAGAAGAAGAAGAGAAAGAATTGGGCAGAACAGAAATACAGCAACAACAGAAATATTGATAATATAATAATAATAATAATAATAATAATAATAATAATAATAATAATAACAATAATAATAATAATAATAACAATAATAATAATAATAGCAATGATAATAATAATAATAATAATAATAATAATAATAATAATAATAATAATAACAAAAGAAGAAGAAGAAGAAGAAAGAAAAGAATGTAGATGGAAAAGAAGAAGAAGAAGAAGAAGAAGAAATGCGAAAGAATGCGAGAAGGAAGAAGAAGAAGAATGCGAAGAATGCGAAGGAAGAAGAAGAATGCGAAGAATGCGAAGAAGAAGAAGAATGACGAAGAATGCGAAGAAAGAAGAATGCGAAGAATGCGAAGAAGAAGATGGAAGAAGAATGCGAAGAAGAAGAAGAAGAATGAGAAGAAAAGAAGAATGCGAAGAAGAAGAAGAAGAAAGAATGCAAGAAGAAGAAGAAGAAGAAGAAGAAGAAGAAGAAGAAGAAGAAAGAAGAAAGAAGAAGAAGAAGAAGAAGAAAGAAAGAAGAAGAAGAAAGAAGGAAGATGAAGAAGAAGAAGAAGAAGAATCGAAGAAGAAGAATGCGAAGAAGAAGAAGAAGAATGCGAAGAAAGAAGAAGAAGAAGAGAAGAAGAAGAAGAAGAAGAAGAAGAAGAAGAAGAAGAAGAATGGAAGAAGAAAGAAGAAGAAGAAGAAGAAGAAGAAGAAGAAGAATGCGAAGAAGAAGAAGAAGAAGAGAAGAAGAAGAAGAAGAATGCGAAGAAGAAGAAGGAAGAAGAAGCGAAGAAGAAGAAGAAGAATGCGAAGAAGAAGAAGAAGAAGAAGAAGAAGAAGAAGAAGAAGAAGAGAAGAAGAAGAAGAAGAAGAAAAGAAAGAAGAAGAAGAGAGAAGAAGAAGAAGAAAGAAAAGAAGAAGAAGAAAGAAAAAAGAAAAGAAGAAGAAGAAGAAGAAGAAGAAGAAGAAGAAGAGAAGAAGAAAGAAGAAGGAAGAGAAGAAAAAAGAGAAGGAAAGGAGGAGGAGGAGAGAGGAGGAAAAAAAAAAGAAAAAGAAGAAGAAGAAGAAGAAGAAGAAGAAGAAGAAGAAGAAGAAGAAGAAGAAGAAGAAGAAGAAGAAGAAGAAGAAGAAGAAGAAGAAGAAGAAGAAGACGCGATGGATTCTGTTCTGATATCATTCATCTTTGCACCTAGCTGAAACACACATCATAATATTAGTACATACCTACAGACAGACAGGCAGCAAGACAATTTGGGTCGACCTGAATCAGAGTTGCCCTAAGATTAGAGAAAAGGGATAAAAAATAAAAATAAAAGTGTGTGTGTGGGGGGGGGGGGGGAGGGGAGGGAGGGGGGGGACAAAACAAAAACTTTTGGAAACAAAACATTTTACAAGATTCAGTTTTTACCCTATTTTGTCACAATGCAATTTTCCGCGTGTAAATTGGGCTGGCCATCCATGAGACTGGGCGTCTCCAGCGTGCCATGACACAGATGTTTCTGTGTCATGTTATCGTTTTTGTTATTGTTGCTTTAAGCCCAGCCGACTGCGCAGAACTATATCAGGGTTATAAACATCTTAAAAAAATACACCATACCTCACTCAAAAAAAAAAAAAAAAAAAAAAAAAAAATCGAAGAGAAAATTAAGAACACATACCAATGCCTTAGCGTTTGTAATTTAAGGACATGCCTCCCCTGCCGTTGACCACTCCGTCCAATTTATCACACAGGGGATTTTTTAAAAAATATACCTGAATACAAATTTAAGCATGACTAAGGACACTAAAACAAATATAAAATCGGGTCTTAATTACCTAAAATTGCTTTTGCATATCACATTTCCCTTGAGCCAAAAATGCACTTGATACATGTACATAATTATCAATCCTAACAAAAAGTACATACAGGTGAATGACCAGCAAGGCAAAAAATGATAGGAAGAAATGACAGAAAGCAAAGGAACAAGGCAGAAACCAAGACAATGACAGAAAAGAGGAAATTTTTAGCACAGAATTTCCAGAAGGCGGGGATACTATTTATACTGAAAGAGCTCCCGGTATGTTTCGTGGTTTTTCTTGTTGTTGTTTGGTTTAATTTTACTTCATCTATTTTTTTTTTTTATCTGATTTTGTTCTCATCTTGTTTATG
>JAPXFY010000031.1:27125618-27133118 GCA_030674185.1 Monoplex corrugatus | reverse complement strand
AGACCACCAATAAAAAGTCTTGTTTCAAAACGTAGAACAGACCACCAGTAAAAATTATTGTTTCAAAACGTAGAACAGACCACCAATAAAAAGTCTTGTTTCAAAACGTAGAACAGACCAGCAATAAAAAGTCTTGTTTCAAAACGCAGAACAGACCACCAATAAAACGTCTTGTTTCAAAACGCAGAACAAACCACCAGTAAAAAGTCTTGTTTCAAAACGCAGAACAGACCACAAATAAAAAGTCTTGTTTCAAAACGCAGAACAGACCACAAACAAAACTTTCTAAAAAACATGAAAGAAGAATATGAACGTGTATTTAATACAACAAAACAAGACAGGCGCAAATTTTCGGCCAACTGGCGTAAGATAACAAACAAACAAACAAACACTAGATACAAAAAATTTGAGAAAAAGACTGAAACTTCCCTGCTGCTGTCTTCAATGTGAGTAAAGGATGATGTCATCTTAGTCAGTTTGTTCCTTTTCTCACATTGAAGACAGCAGCAGGGAAGTTTCAGTCTTTTTCTCAAATTTTTTGTATCTAGTGTTTGTTTGTTTGTAATCTTACGCTTGACAAAGGCCAGTTGACCGAAAATTTGCGCCTGTCTTGTCTTGTTGTATTAAATACGCGTTCATATTCTTCTTTCGTGTTTTTGTTTTCTGGTTCCTGTTTGCTTGAACGCGGGCAGTCACACTTGTTTTGGAAAACTTTCTAGGCTAATTCTGTGTGCTGGTCCCCTGTCTCGTAACAGTGTCCGTCTGATCTTGCCGTGTTGAAGACTTGCAGATTAAAACCTGTTGGCGTCCCCCCTATCACTATATCACTGTGTCAACTTTTAATGTAAATACATGCATTTCTTGTTACATCAGAACGGACCAATTAAACAAATTCGTTTTAACCACTAAACAATAAAATGACTTAACCTTTCCATGCTACAGAAGAGAATAATAAAGCGCCACCTTTCGAAGTACAAAACAGACCAATAAAATATAATATCACCTGACAGACTATGGATATATTTTGTGACCTTTCACATTACAGAATCAAGAAATCAAATGTCATGTTTCCAAGGACTAGAAGGTCGAAGAAAGGTCACATCGGTATATGTCAGTATTGGATTATGCACTGTTAGATTATAGTATAAACAACACTCGTTACGCAGATGACACCGTGCTAATTGCAGAAAACGAACAAGACCTACAAAACCTTGTTGTGAATGTAATTGAATTAGAAAGCAAAAATAAAGAGCTGGAGCTAAATAGCAAGGAGACTGAAGTCATGGTATTCATTAAAAACATGAAAAACCTTCATGCAAAATAACAGCAAATGGCACAACTTTGAGAAAGGTTGATAAGTTTAAATATCTGCGAACGGTCATCTCACCAGACGGTAGATGCACATCAGAAATAGCCAGCAGAATCGACGAAGCCAAAACAGCATTTAAGAAGATGAAAAGCATTCTTACCAACAAATGCCTATCCGTTAACACCAGGAAGAGAGTACTTGAATGTTGTATAGAACTGATACTGTTGTACGGTTGTGAGACATGGACAGTCAACATGCAAAGTCAGAACAAAACTGAGGCAACTGAAATGTGGTTTCTATGAAGAATGTTGATAGTTCCATGGACAGCAAAGAAAACAAACGAGAAGTCTTCAAACAGGAGGCAGAAACAAGATCTTTAATAAAGAAGACGAGGAATAGACAAGCAACATTTATAGGGCAGTTTATGAGGAAAGGGGAATTAGAGCACCTGGTCACAACAAGAAAGCTGGAGGAAAAGAAAACACCAGGTAGACCCAGGGAGAAAATATTGGACGGACTTCCAGGGTGGCGGAGGACAGAGAGGGTGGGAGATGTACTTGCAGCGACAGGGGCAGATTCGTGTGGAAGGCCATGATCGCCAACGCCACACGGCAGGGTACATGATGATGACGATGATGTGTTCAAAATCAGTGAGTGGAATACCACCATAGTTTAAATTGGACAAAAGAAATACTGCCTTTCTATGCACAGGATGGTTCAATCATTTCTAAGACGAAGGAGATCGAAAATTTCTCACCAGTGCTGAGAATGGACGACGAAACTCCACCTCTGTTCAGATGGAAGCAATATGAGTATGTCATCTATGTCTAAGACGTATCGAGAAACCGACAATTCCTTAGTGAACGATAAGTTAGAAATATTTGTCTGGTAACATTTTTAACGCTGCAGAATGATTACACGTATACACGCAGACGGACAACCTATTCCCTCCCCCCTCCTCCCTTCACATACAGACAAATCACATAAATTCTAGCGGTGTAACAATGGTTCTCTCAGGACAGACAAGTCCTTTGACAGCCATGGTGCGTGACACTGGTGTGGTGATGTGATGCAGACACCACCAGAGACCAGACTAGTGTCACAGCTATGGCAGAGGCCAGTCACATGTCATCCTTCCTGGATACAGCAGGCACCAATGAAATGTCACCTTTCACGCAACTTCGCCCAATGAAATATCACCACCGTAGGCCTCATAAAACGTCTTCTGTTCACACAACATTATCAACTTACCACACTACAGAAGGGACCAATGAAATTTCACCTTTCACACAAGACTATCGCCCAATGAAATATCACCACGGCACAGAGAAGACCAATGAAATGTCACCTTTCACACAAGACCATCGCCCAATAAAATATCACCACGGCACAGAGAAGACCAATGAAATTTCACTTTTCACACAAGACCATCGCCCAATGAAATATAACCACAGCGCAGAGGAGACCAATGAAATGTCACCTTTCACACAAGACCATCGCCCAATGAAATATCACCACACTACAGAAAAGACCAATGAAATGTCACCTTTCACACGAAACCATCGCCCAACAAAATATCACCACGGTACAGAGAAGACCAATGAAATGTCATCTTTCACACGAAACCATCACCCAATGAAATATCACCACGGTGCAGAGGAGACCAACCAAATGTCACCTTTCACGCAAAACCATCGCCGAATGAAATATCAGCACAGAACAGAAGGGACCAATGAAATGTCATGTTTCAGAATGCAGAACAGACCATCAATAGACAAGCCAACAAAAAAAAGAAAAAAAAAAAAAAAAAAGAAAAAAAGATAACATCTTCCTTTAACGAACAGTCGCCCCCCCCCCCCCCCCCAAAAAAAGTATCGATTATATGGGCAAAATGGAAAGCAACGAAATGCAATCTTGCTAAGCAGAGCGGTGGCCAATACCAAACAACAAATCTGATCTTCACGATGACCCAATAAAAATCTGTTGATTAGCAGAGAACGATAGATTTATCACATTCTGTAAATGAGGATGAACTAATGTTTCTTTGTCCTTGAGTGCAAATGCCATGATACCTACAGACACAAGAGACCGATGAAGCATTGCCATTTCGGACTCGCGTGAGAGATCAGTGATTTGCATCTTCATTAAGAAAAGGACAAAGGTCATCATTTTACCATTTCTTGCCTGGAAAGGGATTTGTCGAAATGTTACATCTTGGAAGATGGGAGGGCAGTTACAGAGTGCGAAAGGTTTTAACCTTTGTTTGGTATTTAGCTCTGCCAGAAAACAAAACACAAATGCACATACACACGCACACACACACACACAGACACACACCACACACACACACACAGACACACACACACACACACACACAACACACACACACACACACACACACACACAAACACACACACACACACGCGCGCGCGCGCACACACACACACATAGGCACGCACACAGGGCACACAGGCACACAGGCACACAGGGCACACACACACACACACACACACAGGGCACACACACACACACACACACACACACACACACACACACACACACACACACACCCACGCACGCACACACCGAGGCACACACGAACACACACAAACACATTCACTACGATTGCCTACTCTTGGGAAAACTAAAAGATTCAAAGCCACTCATTACTTTCATGTTATCATTGATGCTGCTGCTGCTGATAATGATGATGATGATGTTGATGATTGTGATGATGGCGATGATGAGAATGATGATGATGATGATGATAATGATGATGATGATGATGGAAAACGATGATAACAGCGTGAACTTTGAAATCAATACCTGTTGAAATCTGAGAATTATGTCACTGTGAGCATAGTCAACTCCGGATAGGAGCCTACTGGGGCAAAAAAAAAAAAAAAAAAAAAAAAAAAAAAGCTCACGATGATTTTGAGAAGGTTGATGGGATTCGAACCAACAATCCCTCAAGTCAGTGTCCCGTTGCGCTAACCAACGCACGACGATGACTAGTTATTGTTGTTATTATTGTTGTTGTTGTTGTTGTTTAAAGCCCAGCCGACTGAGTAGCGTCATATCAGGGCTATAACCGCTTCAAAACGTACAAATCTACAACAGGAATAAAAAAAAAAGAAAAGAAAATTAAGTACACATATCAATGCATTCGCGCACGCAATCTAAGGACATGCCCCTGGCGTTGACCACTCCGTCCAGTTTATCGCACAGGAGATTTGAAAAACATACCTGAATACAAATTCAAGAATACCCAAGGACAATGATATATGAAAACCGGCCTAAATTACCTAAAATTGCTTCCGCATATATCATCTCCCTAGAGCCAAAAATGCACTTAATACACGTACCCAGCTATCAATCCTTAGACTTTATCGAATTCGAACACATACAGGTGAATGGACCAGCAAGACAGAAATCGATAGGAAGAAATGACAGAAAGCAAAGGAACAAGGTAGAAACAAAGAGAGTGATAGTAAAGATGATTGGTGAAATATCATCTCTGTAATAACTGAATCAATAAAATGAGCTCACAGCTTTCCAAGGACAGGCAGCTTGATAAAACATGTTTGTTCTGTTGTTTAAAACAAACAGACGCCCAGTAAAGACTCTTCGATTTTTGAACCGAAAGAAACGTAAACGTTTAATTTGCACGAGAGAACAACTCAGTAAATATTACCCTTTAAAAACGCTCAGAAAACGTCACCCAAAACGAGGATAGACAAATGAAATATAAACGTTTAAAGTTGAAACAAAACAAATCAAAACTTCACTTTCTGTGTTCTATGGGATTTTGGAGGCTGAGAACAGGAGAAAAATGCAAACGCAATGCCATATACCAAAGAAATAAGAGGGAAGCAGGGAGAATTTTTATAATATTAATCAAAGGACATAACTCTTGAGTATCATCTCCCATGTTGTATAGAACTTCTCAAATCTAACACAGTTTGCGCTACCCATTCAGCTAGCATAGAAGGAGATACAAAGTACAAAAACAGTAAGCTCAGAACACTCCTCTGAGAATTATCTCCCATGTTGTACTTCGTGTTAGATTTGAGAAGTACAACATGGGAGATAATTCTCAAGAGCAATGCCACATACGTTCGGAGGTTTTTTTTCCCATGGATGTGTTTCCATTACACAGGACAAAAAGCAGCCATCTTAGACGTGTTCTTAGTTGTACAGTTGAGTTTTTTGTTGTTGTGTGTGCTATATTTCTAACACTTCAAAAAATCAAATATCTGTTGTTGTTTTTTTGTTTGTTTTTGTTTAAGGGTTAACACAAGATTTCTCAGAAAAACATCGAATTTAGAAAGGTACATAACATTCATAATGTTTCTATAACTAAATATCCCGAAACACATTTTTGTATCTAGTACCAAATTGTTAGTGTGCAACTCTGAAGAATCTGAAAATCTTATTTTTACTGCTGTAAACAAGTAGTACATCATCTGCATTTAATTTCACCTAAACACCAAACTTTGCATACATATATTCTTCGACGTAAACCAAAAACACAGCTATTTCTTTACAATTAAAACAACAACAATAACAACAAACAAAATCGTGTTCAATAGGAACAGTTTCATCGCTATGATATTACACTTTGAGCTTTCTGTTATGTCTAGATTTTTTTTTATCAAGTTGTTAGTTGGGCAGTTTCAGTTTCAGTTTCAGTTTCTCAAGATGACGTCTCCGCACTCGGAACGAATTCCATATACACTAACGTCACAGGTGCCACGTGTATGGTGATCATGGCACAAGCCTTAACACATTCCGTACCGCGTCACGATTTGCTCGTGACTCAGCTTTCTCTCTCGTGGACCGCGTCACGAGGATTTCGTGTCCTGAACCGTAGTTTCAGTTTCGAGCATATAAATAGAAAATGGCCGCATTGCTGACGTAATCCTTTTCCGGCAAAGGGAGTATACTATTGTCATTTCCTTTCTGCATTTACACGACGTTTGAAGCGGCAAAAATGGCAAAAAACAGGCGTAATTTGAGTGTTTCTTACGTCATCTCTTAACATTACTTGGTCAATAGTTAGTACGGTGACCTATTTTCTTGGTAGGAAAAGGGTTAAACCTACACATAAACCATGAGATGGCCAAGTACTGAGGCCTATCTAGACTATGTTTTACCTAGTCTATAGTTGGGCAAATATTATAAATGGTTTTCCGTTGTTCTTCTCGCAGTCATGATAGCTACGTTCTAAAGGGACCAATGAATTTGCACTTATGTTCACAACAATGTTTCCTCTGGGCTTGACGGGGACAGAGTTATAAATTGCATCCTTGGTGACAAGACTGAAATATTTGTCTGGTATTGATATTTTCAAGCAAAAAGTTTTTAGTCTTTCAGAAAGCAAGCGCGCACACAGACACACACGCACACACTCATGTACATGCACACATATGCACATACACGCACGCACGCACACTTAAACACACAAACACACATACACACACATGCACATACACTTATATAAACACGCACGCACGCACGCAAACACACACACACACACACACACACACACACGCACACATACGCACAGCACACACACACATACAAATACACACGCACATCGCTTCCAATAAACAGACACAGATATTCATAACTATTAAAGTCACATAAACATTTGTCAAAAGAGCCATCGACTTACAGAAAAACAACATACGTATACAGAGTCTACACAGTAATCCCCAAAGAATAAAATGACATGAAATACAACAGAAGAGAATAGAATAGAATAGAATAGAATAGAATAGAATAGAATAGAATAGAATAGAATGTCAATTTAAAACCATTAAAATATAACAAAAAGAACTCCTATATAGCAGAAAGAGCAGACATCCCAATAAATAAAAACTGTAATGTTTCGCAGTAACACTATGGGATATCCTCTGGACACTGAAAAACTATATGCATCTGCTTATAGCCCAACTGACCACAACACCCACATGGGAGTGAGTGTGTGTGTGGGGGGGGGGGGGGAGGGAAGAATCACATCCGCAGACAATGTGTAGATACGTTTGACAAGACTTATTGTTATTTTTGCTTAAAGCCCTGCCAACTGCTAAGAGCCATATCAGGGCTATTACCTTTTCAAAACACACAATACTTTAACATGTAAAAAATGAATACCCACAAGAGATTTAAAAAAACATACCTGAATA
>JAPXFY010000031.1:27115618-27118118 GCA_030674185.1 Monoplex corrugatus | reverse complement strand
AGTGTGAGTGAGTGAGTGAGTAAGAGAGAGAGAGAGAGACAGAGAGAGAGACGAGAGAGGGAAGAGATAGCGAGAGAGAGAGAGAGAGAGAGAGAGAGAGAGAGAGAGAGAGAGAGATTCATGCCATCATCAAAGAGATTCATAGCATCATCAAAGCATACTTATTATCAATGTCAAATGAAAAACGACCTCCAGTGAAAATGAAAAGCAAAATTCTGTTTACAACGTTCTTCAGAGCAATACCGAGGTCAGCTTGATCTACCTAAGGAGAAAAAGAGCAAGCAAGAAAAACAAGAATGAAAGTAAACAGAACAAAAAAAGAGTCATAAACTTCTATTTAGGCTTTTTGTCAGTATAACTAATGTTGGACTAAACATGAAGATAATGATAATAATAAGAAAAGAAGAAAGAGACTATGAGAGAAGAAGAAGAAGAAGAAAAGGAGAAGGAAGAGAAGAGAAGAAGAAGAAGAAGAAGAGAAGAATGAGAAGAAGAAGAATGCGAAGAATGAAGAATGCGAAGAAGAAGAGAAGAATGGAAGAAGAAGAAGAATGCGAAGAAGAAGAAGAATGCGAAGAAGAAGAAGAAGAATGCGAAGAGAGAAGAAGAAGAAGAGAGAAGAATGCAAAAGAAGAGAAGAAGAAGAAGAAGAGAAGAAGAAGAAGCGAAGAGAAGAAGAAAGCGAAGAAGAATGCAAGAGAATCAAAAGAAGAATCGAGAAGAATGCAAAGAAGAAAAGAAGAAAGAAGAAGAAGAAGAATGCAAGAAGAAGAAGAGAAGAGAAGAAGAAGAAGAAGAAGAAGAAGAAGGAAAGAAGAAGATGAAGAAGAAGAAGGAAGAGAAGAAGAAGGAAGAAGAAGAAGAGAGAAGAAGAAGAAGAAAGAAGAAGAAGAGAAGAGAAGAAGAAGAAGAGAAGAAGAAGAAGAAGAAGAAGAAGAAAGAAGAAGAAGAAGAAGAAGAATGGAAAAAGAAGAGAAAGAGAAGAGAAAATGAAGAAGAGAGAAAGAGAAGAAGAAGAAGAAGAAGAAGAAGAATGCGAAGAAGAGAAGAAGAGAGAAGAAGAAGGAAGAAGAAGAAGAGAAGGAAAGAAGAAGGAAGAAGAAGAAGAAAAGAAGAAGAAGAAGAAGAAGAAGAAGAAGAAGAAGAAGAAGAAGAAGAAGAAGAAGAAGAAGAGAAGAAGAAGAAGAAGCGAAGAATGCGAAGAATGCGAAGAAGAATGCGAAGGAATGCGAAGAAGAAGAAGAATGCGAAGAAGAAGAAGAAGAAGAAGAAGAAGAAGAAGAAATGCGAAGAAGAAGAAGAAGAAGAAGAAGAGAAGAAGAAGAAGAAGAAGAAGAAGAAGAAGAAGAAAGAAGAAGAAGAAGAAGAAGAAGAAGAAGAAGAAGAAGAGAAGAAGAAGAATGCGAAGAAGAAGAAGAAGAGAAGAAGAAGAAGAAGAAGAAGAAGAAGAAGAAGAAGAAGAAGAAGAAGAAGAAGAAGAAGAAGAAGAAGAAGAAGAAGAAGAAGAAAAATGCGAAGAAGAAGAAAGAAGAAGAAGAAGAAGAATGCGAAGAAGAAGAAGAATGGAAGAAGAAGAGAATGGAAGAAGAAGAAGAAGAATGAAGAAGAAGAAGGAAGAAGAAGAAGAAGAAGAAGAAGAAGGAAGAAGAAAGAAGAAGAAGAAGAAAAGAAGAGAAGAAGAAGAAGAAGAAGAAAAAGAGAAGAAGAAGAAGAAAAGAAGAAGAAGAAGAAGAGAAGAAGAAGAAAGAAGAATGCGAAGAAGAAGAAGAATGCGAAGAAGAAGAAGAAAAAGAAGAAGAAGAAGAAGAATGCGAAGAAGAAGAAGAATGCGAAGAAGAGAAGAAGAAGAAGAAGAGAGAAGAAGAAGAAGAGAGAAGAAGAAGAAGAAGAAGAAGAAGAAGAAGGAAAGAAGAAGAAGAGAAGAAAAGAATGCGAAGAAGAAAGAAGAAGAAGAGAAGAAGAAGAAGAAGAAGAAGAAGAAGGAAGAAGAAAGAGAGAAGAAGAAGAAGAAGAAAGAAGAAAGAAGAAGAAGAGAAGAAGAAAGAAGAGAAGGAAGAATGCGAAGGAAGAAGAAGAAGAAGAAGAAGAGAAGAAGAAGAAAAAGAATGCGAAGAATGCGAAGAAGAAGAAGAAGAAGAATGCGAAGAAGAAGAAGAATGCGAAGAAGAAGAAGAAGAAGAAGAAGAAGAAGAAGAAGAAGAAGAAGAAGAAGAAGAAGAAGAAGAAGAAGAAGAAGAAGAAGAAGAAGAAGAAGAAGAGAAGAAGAAGAAGAAGAAGAAGAAGAAGAAGAAGAAGAAGAAGAAGAAGAAGAAAGAAAGAAGAAGAAGAAGAAGAAGAAGAAGAAGAAGAAGAAGAAGAAGAAGAAGAAGAAAGAAGAAAGAAGAAGAAGAAGAAGAAGAAGGAAGGAAGAAGAAGAAGAAGAAGAAGAAGAAGAAGAAGAATGCGAAGAAGAGAAGAGAAGAAGAAGAAGAAGAAGAAGAAGAAGAAGGAAGAAAGAAGA
>JAPXFY010000031.1:27110618-27113118 GCA_030674185.1 Monoplex corrugatus | reverse complement strand
AAACAAAATAAAAAAACAAACAAAACAAAACAAATCAACAACAACAACAACACACACACATACACACACACACACACACACACACACACACACACACACACACACACACACAGAAGAGAGAGAGAGAGAGAGAGAGAGAGAGAGAGAGAGAGGCAGTAACAACATCTGTAGCCATCTGATGCAAATAGCGTAGGTCAGAGGTAAAGGAAATAAATGGGATCAAAGAGTAAGCGTGTCAAGAACAACAACTCTTCCCCTGTGCAGTTGAAAGAATTCTGTTTCTTGGCAAAAAGCAAGGAATGAAAGTACTCCTCCTCCTCCTCCTATCTCTCTCTCTCTCCAAACACACACACACACACGAAAGAAAAAAAGCAAAGATGAAAGCCAGCAGCTATGGTTGTAGTGTTACGAAAAGAATACAACAGAAAGAACAATAATGACAAAGACAACAAATCCAAAAGGAGCAGGACCGCCAGCGTTCAAGCAAACACGAACCACAAAAATGCAAAAATAGAATCAGAACGTGTACTTAATATATAACGAGACAAGACAGGCGCAAATTTTCAGCCAACTGGCCTTTGTCAAGCGTAGATGCGAAATAGCAAAGAACAAGCGACAAAAAAAACAAAACAACAACAACAAAAACAAACAAAACAAAACAAACAAAACAAAACACCCCCCCCCCAAAAAAAAAACACAAAAAAACAAAACAAAAACAAAAAAAAAACAAAAGTAGAAAAAAACCTCTGATATTTTACTGAGCAAAAGAAAACGAAAGCTTTAGATATAAATTGAACACAATTTAATGAATGTTTGAAAGGTGACGTTAAAAGAGAGAAAGAAAAAGAAATCAACGAAGGAGAAAGATGGGAAAAAAGAATTCAACAGCACAGTCAGCAACAAAACAAAACAAAAACCCAACAAACAAATAAAAACAAAAACAAAAAAGAACAAAAACCCAACAACGAGAATATAAAACTTAAAGAAACAATGGACTAATATCTATTTCATGAACACATAAAAATTACAAGAGAAGACGAAGTGGAAGAAGACATACCGGGTGATGTACCTGGTGCTTTAGAATTTAGAAAACACAGGAAAGAGCCAATAGCAACAGCTGTAGCCACCTTATGCAAATAGCATAGGTCAGAGGTAAAGGACGTAAGTGAGGAAAAGAGGTTATAAGACAATAAGCGTATCAAGAACAACAACTCTTCATTGTGCAGTTTACAGAGTTCTTGTTCTTGGCAAAAACAACGGTGAAAAGCTCTTTCTCTCTTGCTGTCTGTCTGTCTGTCTGTCTGCCTGTGTCTGTCTGTCTGTCTGTCTGTCTCAATCTCTCTGCCTCCCACCTCTCTCTCCAAGTATCTCAGCAGAAGTACACACTATTGAATACTTTAGCGGATTTCAGTTTCTACAAATAATATTGAACATAATTCATGTCATTATCTGTGAGTGGTGCGTGCGTGCATGTGCGTGCATGCGTGTCCGTGTGTGTGTGGTGCGAGTGTGTGTGTGTGTGTGTGTGTGTGTGTGGGTGTGTGTGTGTGGGTGTGTGTGTGTGTGTGTGCGTTGGCGTGCTATATGTGTGTGGGGGGGGGGGGTTGTGAGGGTGGGAGTGGATGTGTACGTGGATCGTGTGTGCGTGCATACACCCTTTAATATCTGTACATAAACCACATGCTAAACTGAAACAAGAGCATGATTGCTGTTTGACTTATGCTGTGGTGAGACTGGTCTTGTCATGGTTAAACTTGTCTGTAGTTGAAAACATCATGAGAAACCTAGAGGAAGACCCTGGATTAAAGGTTGGAGGAAAAATGATAAACAACAGTCGATACGCAGATGACACCTTGCTAATTGCAGAAAGTGAAAGGGACCTACAAAACCTTGTGAATATACTTGAAACAGAAAGCAAAGGCAAGGGGTTGGAACTAAACAGCAGGAAGACTGAAGTCATGGTGATCAGTAAAAAAAACATGAACCCCCCCCCCCAAGCAAAATAACAGCAAACGGCAAAACCTTGAGACAGGTGGATAAGTTTAAATACCTGGGAACGATCATTTCACCAGACCGCAGATGCACATCAGAAATAGCCAGCAGAATCGGCCACGCCAATACGGCATTCAAGAAGATGGAAAGCATTCTTACCACTATCAAATTAACATCAGGAAGAGAGTTCTTGAATGTTATATAGAATCAATACTGATGTACGGTTGCGAGGCGTGGACAGTCAACAAGCAAAGCCAGAACAAGATTGAGGCAGCTGGAATGTGATTTCTGAGAAGAATCTTGAGAGATCCATGGACAGCAAAGAAAACAAACGAGACAGTATTGATGGAGGCAGACACAAGAAGATCATTGATAACGAAGATTAAGAAAAAAACAGGCAACATTAATAGGCCATTTTATGAGGAAAGGGGAGTTAGAGCACCTGGTCACAACAGGAAAGCTGGAGGGAAAGAGAGCACCAGGTAGACCCAGGGAAAAATATTGGACG
>JAPXFY010000031.1:27090618-27103118 GCA_030674185.1 Monoplex corrugatus | reverse complement strand
CACGCACGCTCGCACACACACGCACGCACACACACAAAACACACACACACACACACACACACACACACACCCACACACACGCATGGCTATAAATGGGGAGAAAGAATAAAAGCAATAAAAGCAAGAATAAAAGCAATGGAAAATTATAGAGAGCATAGCATACAATTATATATTATAACCATGTGATTCCCTCCGAGCGGAGACAGGCTGCAGAGGGGAGGGTTGAGTGAGGTTAGGATTTTATGCAGGAGAGAAAAGGTGAGTTTTGAGAGCGGACTTGAAGGAGACAAAAGTAGGTTGCTGACGGACTGAGAGAGGAAGTTTGTTCCAGGAGAGTGGACCAGAAACAGAGAAGGCTCGTGGACCATAGGTATTGAGCTTAGTGCGTGGAAAGCGAAGAGTCAGAGGATCAGAGGCAGAGCGGAGGGTACGTGAGGGAACATAGATCTCAAGTAGGCTTGACAGGTAATCGGGGGCTGCGTTATTGAGGCTTTTGTAGCACATGGTGTCTAGTTTGTACTGTATGCGCTTTGATACAGGGAGCCAGTGAAGTTGTGCCAGGAGAGGAGATATGTGGTCAGCTTTTTTCTTTTTGAGTACAAGGCGTGCAGCATTGTTTTGAATGCGCTGTAGGATGTGAATGGTGGAGGCAGGAAGACCAGACAGGAGTGAATTGCAATAGTCAATGCGAGACATTATGAAGGAGAGAACGAGTTTTGCAGTTGTTTCCACAGAGAGATACTTCCTGATCAGCTTTATACGATGGAGATGATAGTAGCAGGATCTGGCAGTTTGAGAAACAAAGTTGTTCATGGAGAGGGTAGAGTCAATGCAGACACCAAGGTTTTTAGCTGAATCAGAAATTGGGACTGATGTGTTACATAATGGGAGAGAAAGAGGAGGCAGCTGAGAAAGTTTCTGACGGGTGCCAATGAGGATAGCTTCTGTTTTGTCGTCATTAAGCTGAAGTCTATTGTGTGTCATCCAGTTCTTAATGTCTGAGTAACACTCAGTGGTGCGAGTCAACAGGCGCTGTATATTATCAGGTGAGTCACTGTCTTGAAGTTGGGTGTCATCAGCATAGAAGTGGTGTTTTATAGAATGGGAGTTGGTGATGGTGGACAGGGGGGAGGTGTAAAGAGTGAAAAGAACAGGGCCAAGGACAGATCCTTGTGGAACACCACAGGTCAGGTATGCAGGTTGAGAGTAAGTGCCATTGATGAGAACGGTTTGTTTTCTGTTTGATAGTGCGTATGCGTGGTTGATAAGTTGAAAGGTTGGTAAGTTTAAATATCTGGGAACGATCATTTTACCAGACGGCAGATGCACATCAGAAATAGCCAGCAGAATCGGCCAAGCCAAAACAGCATTCAAGAAGATGAAAAGCATTCTTACCAACAAATGCCTATCAATTAACATCAGAAAGAGAGTCCTTGAATGTTATATAGAACCAATACTGTCGTACGGATGCGAGGCGTGGACAGTCAACAAGCAAAGCCAGAACAAGATTGAGGCAGCCGAGGTGTGGTTTCTAAGAAGAATGCTGAGAGTTTTTCCATGGACAGCAAAGAAAACAAACGAGACAGTCTTGATGGATGCAGACACCAGAAGATCATTGATAAGGAAGATAGTAAAGACAGGCAACATGTATAAGCCATTTTATGAGGAAAGGGGAATTGGAGCACCTGGTCACAACCGGAAAGCTGGAGGGAAAGAGAGCACCAGGTAGACCCAGAGAAAAATATTGGACGGACTGGCAGAGTAGTCGGGGACAGAGAGGATGGAAGATGTGCTTGCGGCAACAAGGGGCAGATGCATATGGAGGGCCATGATGTCCAACACCATGTGGCAGAGCACTTGATGATGATGATGATGATGATGATGATGATGATAATGATGATGATGATGATGATGATGATACGTGTGTGGGCGTGCATGTATGTATGTATGTATGCATGTGTGTGTGTGAGTGTAAGTGTATGTGTGTGTATGCTTGCGTTTATGTGTGTGCGTGTGTGTATGCGTGTGTTCGTATGTTTGCGTGTGCATATGTGTGTTGTGTGCGTATGTGTGTATGTTAGAGAGAGAGAGAGACGGGGGGATAGAGAGAGCTAGAGAGAAGAGAGAGAGAAAGAGAGAGAAGATAGAAAGAGAGAGATACAGAGAGAGATAGTGTGTCTGTGTGTGTTAGAGAGAGAGAGAGGCAGAGACATAGACAGAGACAGAGAAGAGAGAACGAGAGATAGAAAGAAGAGAGAGAAGAAAGAGAGAAAGAAGAGAGAGAAGAAAGAGAGAGAAAAGAGAGAGAGAGAGAGAGAGAGACAGACAGACAGACAGAGACAGACAGAGACAGAGACAGACAGACAAACAGACAGAGAGAGAGAGAGAGAGAGAAACAAAGAGAGGGAAGGTATGTGAAAACACGCGCTTGGCAAAACACACCGGCACTTCATGTGATGGATATAGACAAAGGCTTCTTCGCCATTCTCTCCGAGCACCCCCCCCCCCCCCCTACTTTACGGAAACACGAAACTATTCACAACACTCACTGACATTTGACATGACGGACCCGTAGGCAAAAGGCCCTGACATTCTCACTATAGCCGTGCCGCCCCAAAACAGTTCTACACCCCACCCATCCCCACCCCACTTACCCCACCCCTACCCTATCCCCACCCCCCTGCACACCTGTGTCCATACACAAACCCTTCGCACGCTGTTACTCTAGCATCACATGCCAGACAGCACCACAATTTCCAGAACACGTTTTTGCAGTTTTGCCCACTGTTTTAGACAGTAATTAGAAATTACATAGAAAAGAACCAGAAGGCGTATTTGATATAATTAATTAAAAGACGAGACAAGACGTGCACACATTTTTGGCCGACTGGCATGACCTTTGTGTTTGCATCTTTCAAGGCTGTCTCGTTTGTTTTTTTGTTTTTTTCGCTGTCCACGAAACTCTTTGACATTCTCCTTAGAAATCACGTTTTCAGCTGCCTCTGACCTTTGCGTGTTTATTTTAGAACTATTACGAAAAGAGCATCAATGTTTTAGTGCCTAGTGAACTCTGCTTTAAAGTGTTTCTCTACAGTTAATGGTACTAAACTGCTAATCCACCACTCTTCGTTTTTAAAGTTCGTTTCGGTTTGTGTGTCAAAGGGGAATAACTATAAAGTCCCTTAAAGCTGAGTCGTTGAAAGCGACGGGGAATTCCATAACTCGCCACTAGTGGAGTGCTGACTGTGTTGAGTTTCAGTTTCAGTTTCTCAAGATGACGTCTCCACGCTCGGAACGAATTCCATATGCACTAACATCACAGGTGCCACGTGTATGGTGACCGTGGCACATGCCTTAATAAGCCTGTACAAAAACCCATGAGCTGGCCAGGTCCTGAGGCCCAACCGAGACTATGTTTTACCTAGTCTATATTTTATACTGGTATTTTATCAGCCTACCACTGGAATAATCTTGGTTGCATGTAAATGACATGTGTATGTGTGTATCTTATCTTCAAAAATGGAACATATCTATATAAAGTAAATAAATAAATAAATAATAAAAGGTCTGAATCACAACATAACAAGCTATTCTGTATAAATTCGTCTCACACGACAGAGCAATGCCAATGCCAAAATGCTCAGCCATGTATCAACTATGTGAAGCCAATATTTTCTTAATCATAGATAGGTAGGTAAGTAAATCAGTAAGTAAGCAAGCAAGTAAGCAAGCAAGCAAGCAAGCAAGCAAGTAAGTAAATAAATAAGTAAGTAAACAAATAAGTAAGTAAGTAAGTAAATAAGTATGTAGGTAAGCAAGCAAGTAAGCAAGCAAGCAAGTTGAGCTCAGTGTGTGCAAACAACAGTCCTTCATGTAGTCATCGTTTATTTTGCAGAGCGTAGGGGGGACAGGTTTGTCCTTTGAACTCTGCCGAGCGAACAGACACACGCAGGTTCGATAGTCTCTCTCTCTCTCTCACACACACACACACACACACTCACTCACACACACATACACGCTCGCACACACACACATACACACACACAAACACACACACACACACAAATACAACACGCACACACACAGATACAACACACACATATACACACACACACACACACACACACACACACACACACACACACACACACACACAACACACACACACTCAAATACAACACACACACATAAACAAACAACACACACACACACATCTGGTTCATTACCATCCCCTCTCAAAACCGCTGTTGTGAAACCCCTTCTTAAAAAGCCTTCTTTGGATCCTGACTCCCTGAGAAACTACAGACCCATCTCTAACCTATCTTTCATTTCTAAAATCTTAGAGAAAATTGTTCTGAAACAGCTTCTTACCTATTTGGATGAAAATAATCTGCTCTGTGCTTCACAGTCTGCCTACCGCCCACATCACAGCACGGAAACTGTTCTACTCAAAATTACCAATGATCTTCTTCTGTCCCTTGACTCTGGAAATGTTTCTGTGCTGACCCTATTAGACCTGTCAGCTGCGTTTGACACTGTTGATCATAACATTCTTCTTAATAGACTCTCCTCTCTGTATGGTATTTCAGGCACCGCTCTTTCTTGGTTTCAGTCGTATCTCACGAACAGGACACAATCAGTCCTTGTCATCAATCATTCCTCCCCACCCACTGATCTCCTTTTCGGTGTTCCACAAGGTTCCGTTCTGGGACCTGTGTTCTTTGCTCTTTACACAAAGCCACTCTCCGATTTGATAAAATCACATTCCATTGAGCATCAATCCTTTGCAGATGACATCCAACTTGAAATTGATTCTCCTCCTTCTGATATCTACTCTGCTATCCCAGTCTTAGAAGACTGTATCTCAGATATCAAGACCTGGATGCTAGAAAATAAATTAAAGTTAAATGATGACAAAACTGAAGCTCTCTTTTTGTCCTCTCCTTTCAAAACCTCCCCATCTCCCAAACCTACTACCATTACCATTGATCAGACTGAAATGCCTTTCTCCTCCTCAGCTAGGAATCTTGGTTTCTACTTCACTGACAACATGAGTGTTGAACTTCATGTAAACAACACCTGTCGCACTGCTTACATCAATCTCCGCCAAATCAGTTCCTTGCGTCATCTTCTTTCTGTTGATGCTACAAAAACTCTGGTTTCTGCTTTCATTCTCTCAAGACTGGATTATTGCAATTCACTTCTTTCTGGATGTTCAAAAGATCAAATAGATAAACTACAGAAAGTGCAAAATTCTGCAGCTCGGCTTGTTTTTAAATCCCGTAAGCGAGATCATGTCTCTCCTCTGCTAAAACGCCTCCACTGGCTTCCTGTACAAGCTCGTATCGAATTCAAACTTGCGATTCTCTGTCATTCATTTTTCTCTGGAAAGTCCCCTTGTTACATTTCTGATCTCCTATCCGTCTACTCACCTTCCAGAAATCTTCGCTCCTCTTCTGACTTAAGACTACTGTGCATTCCCAGAGTAAGAACTAAAACCTTCGGTCACTGCACCTTTTCATATTCAGCACCAACTTTTTGGAATTCTCTGCCCCGTGAAATTCGCTACATTGAATCTATTACTTCTTTCAAGACTGCCCTCAAAACTTTCCAATTTAAATCCTATTTTCCCGACTAGGTAGTAACTGTGTGGACACTCTTTGTTCTCGTGCGCACGCGCGCGCGCGTGTGTGTGTGTGTGTGTGTGTGTGTGTGGGTCCGTGTGTGTGTGTGTGGTGTGTGCGTGTCTGTGTGTGTGTGTGTGTGTGTGTGTGTGTGTGTGCCTGCGTGTCTGTGTGTGTGTGATGTTATTAGTGTGCAGCGTCACGAGCTCCGGCCCCGTACTGGAGGTTTGCGCTTATAAATGTTCATTATTATTATTATTATTATTACACACGCACAACACACACACACACACACACACACGCACACAACACACACACACACAAATACAAACACACGCACACACACACACACATGCACTGTCTCACACACACACACACATACATAAATACAACACACACACACACACACAAATACACGCGCGCACACACACACACACACACGCACGAACGCACGCACGCACACACACAACACACACACACACACACACACACACACACACACAACACACACACACACACATACACACACACACATACACACACACACACACACACACATACACACACACATACACACACACACACACACACACACACACACAACACAACACACAACACACACACACACACACACACACACACACACACACACACACACACACACACACACACACACACACACATACATACTTCTCTCCGGTCGGTACAAAACAATCACCACCATTTTCAAGAAGAGGAGACTGATAAAAAACGACATAAAAAACAAAACAAAACCAAAAACCAAAAACCACACACAAAACCCAATATCACGGACTTTCCCTGAAACCTGCAGGACTGGAGAGAATAATAGTGTTTGACACACAAGTTATCATCACCATCATCCCCTCAGCTTGAGTGTTAGCCGAGTGCGACAGATGGTTCTGACACTACCGAGGAGGTGTGGGGGCGTAAAATGGATTGTCGGGGGGAAACAGGTAACGTCAGGTAATGTTTCCACACAGTGAAACAGTCTCCTGCTTGAAATATACAGGAGGATGGTTCAGATCAACCCCTGTCTAGTAAAATGGATTGTCGAGGGAAACAGGTAACGCCAGGTAATGTTTCCACACAGTGAAACAGTCTCCTGCTGAAATATACAGGAGGATGGTTCAGATCAACCCCTGTCTAGTTATTCCTGTCGCTATATGTATGTCTTCTACCCTCTCTGTCCGAATCCACTCTGCAAAACTTTAATATTTTCACCCTGGGTCTACCTGGTGCTCTTTTTCCCTTCCAGCTTTCCTGTTGTCAGCTAGGTGGTCAAATTTCTCTTGCCTCGTAAAATCTGCTTTAAATGTTGCTTGTCTGTTCCTAATCTTCTTTCAGTACTGATCTTTTCTTGTGTCTGCCTCTTTCAAGACTATCTCGATTTTTTTTTGCTGTCCGTGTAATTTGTAACATCTTTCTTTGAAACTACATTTTAGCTGCCTGTCTTGTTCTGACCTTGCGTGTTTACTGTCCACGCCTCACATCCGTACAACAGTACAGGTTCATTGAAGAATTGAAGAGCTCTCTTCCTGATGTTCACTGACAGACATTTGTTGTTAAGAATGCTGCTCATTTTCTTGGTCAGTTCTGCCGGGTATTTCTAATGTGCATCTGCCGTCTAGTGAGATGGCTGTCCACAAATATTTAAACTTATCAACCTGTCTCAATGTTGCACAATTTGCTGTTATCTTGCATAAGGGGATTGCTTGTTTTTTCAATGATTACCACGACTTCGGTCTTCTTACTTTTTAGCTCCTGTCTTTTTTTTTCTGCTTTCTATTTCTATTGTATTATATTCACAAGATTGTGTGGTGGTTTTTTTTTTCATTTTCTGCAATTAGAACGGTGTCCTCTGCTAATGAAGTTTTTTCTTATAATTTTTTTTTCGGGTTTCGCTGTCTCTGGGTAAACTCGAATATCTTAACAATCAAAGAGTCCTGAGACAACGGAGATGGTTCAGATCAGCCTGTCTGTCTGTCTGTCTGTCTGTCTGTGTCTGTCCTAGCCACGTGTCTCTGGGTAAACATGTAATGTTTTAATCTAACAGTCCAGGAGGAAAAACAAAGAGGGGGTGGTTCAGATCAGCCTCTGTCTGTCTGTCTGCCTGCCTATCTGTTTAACTTAGATAATATTTTGACAGTTCAACAGTCCTGTAGAAAAAAAAAGGAATACTGCTTCAGATCAGCCTCAGTCCGTATGTCTGTCTGTCTATCTACTTGTCTGTTGGAAAACTCGAGAAACGTTGGTAAATATTTTTTTACGGTACAACATGATTTAAAAAAAGAGAATGGTTCAGATTAGCCTCTGTCTGTCTGTCTGTCTGTCTGCTGTTTTTCTGTGTATCTATTTACCTATTTCTAGGTAAACTCGTTGTATATTTCAATCCAACAGTCCGTAAAAAAAGGCTGGGTGGGGTGGGGGGACTGGTTCAGACAAAACAACAACAACAACAAAATCGTAATGATTAGGATAATAGTAATAATAATAATGATAATAAATGATAACGTAATAATAATAATAATAACAATAATAACAACAATAATAATAATGATAACAATAATAACACAATATTGATTAAAATAAAATGCATTTAAAGGCATCAACTTGATTCAAAACAAATCAAGCGCGCACACACACACACACACACACAACACACACAACACACACACACACACAAAACACACACACAACACACACACACACACACACACACACACACACACACACACACACACACACACACACACACACACACACACACAACACACACACAACACACACACACACACACACACACACGAACACAGACACAAACACAGACACACACACACACACACAAACACAAACAACACACACACACACAAACAAACACACACACACACACACACACACACACAAAGCGAAGACACCTGCAAAGCAGGTGGCAACGCTATAATTATGTTGACCATCTTTTTCAATGAACGCTAAACGGTTAAGACGCTGTGGCTTACGGCAGCAAGATGTTAGGTCTGCACTCTTGGGTGATAAGTGGTTAAAATATTCCGCAGGTGCAGGAATGTCAGGCAGAAGGCGAGGGCGATTGATTCCCTCCATTACCATTCCTCTCCTGCTTTCACGCCCATCCCCCACCCCAACTACCCCCCCCCCCCTTAATTGTTTTTTGGTGTAATGAATGTTTCCAGGTGGGCGAAAAAATATTTTCTTGATCTTGTATGGAACACGTCGAAGTTATACTTTTATCATGTACAACTTTTGTAGTGCATACAGGGGGGTGCAAAAGTAGGTTATACAATTATGAAAAAAGAAAACACGTACAATACTCATTGCATTTATAATACAAACAAATGAATATTGCATATACATGTAATAACAGGCACAGCCTTAATCCCATCAGATACTCAAACTGCTTGCTGTCGGTATTCACACACTCCTCTAATCGAGAGCGGAATCAAGCATTATGATAATGATGCGATACTTACTGTATACCTACTTTTGCACCCCCTGTATATCTGTTTTTTGTGCCCCTATGATTTGATATACAACAGCAAAAAAAAAAGAAAAAAAGAAAGGTATATGCCTATAATCTGATAGAGAGGGGTTTCTATGATAATAACTATCAGCTACTACCACTATATATACTACACTACAGCTACTCTATACTAGACTGTCTGCTATACACTACTATAGCATGTCTTGCTGCTGCTGCTTGCTAATACTACTATGCGCGCGCTGAACAAACAAAACTATGCATACTATACTAACTAATTACATAACCAAACAATACAAACTGCATAGCGCAAAGCATGATCATTGCATTGAAAATTAACAAAGAAAACAAAACAAAACAGAGGAGGGGGTCTTGCCATGTCAATACATAGATGCAGTATTGACACAGTCGGATACGTACATACATGCAGTCAAATATAGTCAGTCATCAAATACAACAAGATAACATGAAATAAAAAATCGATCATAGTAACTCTATCTAAATTTAAAAATAACACACACTCACACAGACATTATGTATATAGTGGTTATATCTATAATTAGTATATACATATATATATATATATATATACACATGTTATATATATATATATATATATGTGTATATATGATATGCATATATGTATATATGGATATGATAACAAATACATATATGAATATATATATATATATAACAGTATAATTATGTTATATATATGTATATGTATATATATGTACATACATATGTAATATATATATATGTGTGTGTATAACATATATAATTATATATATATATACACGCACATACAACGCACATTTATATATATAATATATATATATATAATATATAAAATATATAATATGAGAATAACGACGAAACAAAGAAAGAAACAAACAAACAATCAAACAAAAACACTACTACAACGAACAACAACAAAGACAACAACAACAAAAACAACAACAACAAAAAGACAACAACAGCAACAGAACAAGACGTGAATGACAACACAACCTATAGCCAATTCCCTTCCCCTTTGGCCCGAAGGTGTACACATAACTACATACCCCGAGTTGCAGCCTATTACCGTCTCCGCAGTGATACTCAGCTGGAGACCTCACTTTTTCTCCTCCAGGGCCGTCTCTCTCTCTCACTTCTAGCAGAGAAAGGACCTCGAGTAAGGGAGGGAGGGAGGGGGGAGGGGGGAGAAGTGAAGATGGAAGTCAAGGGGGGGGGGGAGAAGTGGAGATGGAAGTCAGACTAAAGGTTAGCCGTCTCGATAGTCAAGTGGGTTAAGGCGTTGCCCTTCTAACCAATAAGACGGTCGTGGGTTCGATTCTGTCTCGGTGGGGTGGGTTAGTGCCTTCTAGCTAAGTGCGATAAAGGGTGGAATTCTGACTCTGTCTGTCTCTGTCTCTGTCTCTGTCTGTCAGTCTGTCTGTCTGTCTGTCTCTCTCTTTTTCTCGATCTCTCTCTCTCTGTGGTTCCTATTTTATGGCACTTTGCCGTCTGTCTGTCTCTGTCTGTCCGTCTGTCTGTGTCTGTCTGTGTCTGTCTGTCTGTGTCTGTCTGTCTGTGTCCGTCTGTCTGTCTGTCTGTGTCTGTCTGTCTGTCTGTGTCTGTCTGTCTGTCTCTGTCTGTCTCTGTCTGTCTGTCTGTGTCTGTCTGTCTGTCTGTGTCTGTCTGTGTCTGTCTGTGTCTGTCTGTCTGTCTGTGTCTGTCTGTCTGTGTCCGTCTGTCTGTCTGTCTGTGTCTGTCTGTCTGTCTCTCCATCTCTCTGTCTCTGTCTGTCCGTCCGTCCGTCCGTCTGTCTATCTGTTTTTCTTTCCCTCTCTCTCTCTCCCTCTCTCACTCTCTCTCCCTCTCTCACTCTCTCTCCCTCTCTCACTCTCTTTTTTTTTAACTTCCATGGTCCATATGTGTGCAGAGCATATTACATGTAGTGCCTAAAACCCACTTCGTGTGCACAAAATATTGTTGTTTTAAGCCCACCCAACTGCACAAATCCATACCAGGGCTACAACTATCTCAAAATGTACACCATACCTCATGACAAAAAAAAACAACACAAAAATTAACTGGGAAAGAAAATGTAATCCACATATCATTGCATTTGTGCACGTAATTTAAAGATACGCGCCTAACGTTGATCGCTTTGTCCAGTTTATCACAAGACGATTTAAAAAAAAAAGCAAACCTGAACACAAAGGTAAAATTCTACTAAGGACATTAAAACGTGTATAAAAACCGGGTCTGGATCACCTGAAATTGCTTCTGCACATCATATTTCCGTGGAGCCAAAAAATCCACTCATTTTATGTATCCAAGTATCAATCCTAAGAGAAAGTACAATGAGGCTTTATAGAACATGTGCATGTGTATGGACCAGTAAGGCAGAAAATGATAGGAAGAGACGACAGAAAGCAAAGGAGTAAGGCAGATACGAAGAGAGTGAAAGAAAAGAGGAAAGATCTAGCTCGAAGTTTCCAGAAGGTGGGGAATACTATTTATACTGAACTGGTATCCCCACGATGACAGGGAGGGGCGGGTGAGGTATGTGCACACGCAGTCAGGATTACATCAAAACGTTGAATGTTCAAGACTCTTTTAACCCTATGACTCCTGCATCCTGTCTAACAGCATCCTGCATTATCAACCACGCTAGCAAAACAAAAACTTAACCCTTTGACTCCCTCACCCTATCCCCTAGCTTCCTACACCTACAATATTGCCAGTGGAGGGTTTAAGGAAGGGAGGAAGAGAGAGAGAGAGAGAGAGAGAGAGAGAGAGAGACAGATGGAGAGAGAGAGAGAGAGGGAGAGAGAAAGAGACAGACAGAGAGAGAGAGAGAGGGAGAGAGAAAGAGAGGGAGAGAGAGGGAGAGAGAGGGAGAGAGGAGGAGAGAGAGAGAGAGAGAGAGAGAGAGAGACAGACAGACAGACAGATGGAGAGAGAGAGCTTCCTGCAGAAAGATGATCGATAGAGTGAAGGAGTCAAAGGGTTAAACATAGCTGTGTCCGGTGGGTTATGGAAACATGAAAAAACACCACATAGCATACATCATCATCATCAAATGCCTTGCCACATGACGCTGGCGATCATGACTCTCTATCTGTCTCTGTCTCTTGTTGCCTCGAGCGCCTCTTCCACCCTCTTTGTCTTCAGCCACTCTGCAAGTCCGTCCAATATTTTCTCCCTGGGTCTACCTGGTGCTCTTTTTCCCCTCCAGATTTCCTGTTGTGACCAGGTGCTCCAATTCCCCTTTCTTCATAAAATGACCTTTAAATGTTGCCTGTCTTTTCCCTAATCTTCCTTAGGAATGATCTTCTTGTGTCTGCCTCCATCAAGACTGTCTCGTTTGTCTT
>JAPXFY010000031.1:27078118-27080618 GCA_030674185.1 Monoplex corrugatus | reverse complement strand
GTGCAAGGCAGAGACAGAGCGAGAGAGAGAGAGAGAGAGAGAGAGAGAGAGAGAGAGAGAGAGCGGGAGAGAGTGAGAGAGAGAGAGAAATGATAATAATAATAATTACAATATTTATATAGCGCAAAATCTTGATAAAATCAAATCTAAGCGCTGAAACAGACACACACGCACGCATGCACACACACGCACAACACACACACACACACACACACACACACACACACACACACACACACACCACACACACACACACACGCATAGCTATAAATGGGGAGAAAGAATAAAACCAATGGAAAATTATAGAGAGCATATTATAAGAAAGAGAAAAGAGAGATGGAGAGACAGAGACAGAGACTGAGACAGACAGACAGAGTGTGGAGACAGAGAGAGACAGAGAGAAAGAGAGAGAGAAAGAGAGAAGAGAGAAAGAGAGAAAGAGAGAGAAAGTCCTTTCTAGAATTACTTGGTCAAGCAAAGATAATCTCGAGGGATGGATGGAATTACTTCCCTTCTTTGCGGCATTATCTGTACTACTGATTACCTCTCTTAGTTTTTGTCTTATCTACGTCTGTTGTTTGGTCTGAACAGTCTATTTGTGTCTTTGTTACTATACACAGAATTTTTGGGGGGTGTGTGTGTGGGTGGGTGGGGGTGGGGGATGGGTGTGAAAGAGAGAGAGAAAGAGACAGAGACAGAGAGGGAGTGAAGAAGAGAGGGAGAGGGGGAGAGGGGGAGGGGAGAGAGGGGGACAGAGAGGCAGAGAGAAAGAGATAGAGAGGGGAGAGAGAGAGAGAGTGAGAGAGAGAAATAGAGTAAGAGAGACAGAGAGAGAATGAGACAGACAGACAGACAGACAGACAGACAGACTGAGAGAGAGGGACGGAGGGAAGCAGACAGTCAGAAAGAGAATTTTCATTTATATCCCAACCGTACAGATAATATCATATCGTGCTGCTGCTAATCTGTTTATATCGCGCTATGCGCCCATTCTGGCAGAGCAAACAAATGGTGAAACATGTCCTGAGCCCATGCCAAGCAGCTCTAATTTGAGGAAAGTCTCATCATCATCATCAAGTGCCTTGCCACATGGACTTGGCGATCATGGCCCTTCATATGCCTCTGTCCCTTGTTGCCGCAAGCACATCTTCCAACCTCTCTGTCCTCAGCCACTCTGCAAGTCCGTCCAATATTTTCACCCTAGGTCTACCTGGTGCCTCTTTCCCTCCAGCTTTCCTGTTGTGTCCAGGTGCTCTAATTCCCCTTTCCTCATAAAATGGCTCATAAGTGTTGCCTATTTTTTCCTAATCTTCCTTATGAATGATCTTCTTGTGTCTGCCTCCATCAAGACTGTCTCGTTTGTTTTGTTTGTTTGTTTTTTTGTTTTGCTGTCCATGGAACTCTCAACATTCTCCTTAGAAACCACATTCCCGGCTGCCTCAATCTTATTCTGGCTTTGCTTGTTGACTGTCCACGCCTCACAACCGTATAACATTATCGGTCTATATAACATCCAAGAACTCTCTTCCTGATGTTAATTGATAGGCATTTGTTGGTAAGTCAATGGAGGCACAATTAAGTGCTTAAAGACATGACACGAGTGGATCAGTACTGCTGGTGGGAAAACTAAGCCATCAGAACTTCTGGCAACGTTCTCCATGGCAGGAGGCAGCAAACTGATGAGGCCTGGAAAAGCTGCCACATCCAGAGTATGGAAGCAGGTTGTGCTGTAGGACGGAACAGATGACTGGGACTGCACAGCAGATCTTCCAGAATGAGAGAGAGAGAGATAGAAACATCCAGAAATCATCAGCAAGAGTGGAACGAGACCAGATAATTTATAATAGTAGTCAACTCATGTTCATCGAACTCATTGTGGCAAATGAAACTAGAACGAAGGAAGCCTACATCCCCAAGACTGAAAAGTATGCCAGCCTAGCCAGCAGTTTGAAAAAAAAGTCTGGCTTTGGGGTCAAAGTTTGGCTATAGACGTTGGACCAAGAGGCTGGTAGGCACATCTGCTGATTACTTTATGAAACAATTCTCAGTTTCAAGGAAGAAGAGGACCAGAGCTCTAATCTGATCACGGAGGAACAGTAGTGAGCTTCATCAGGCTTAACATTTCTCTACCTACAACAGTTGTCTGATACTTACGTGGTTAAGACATCCGTCACGAACGTCACTCGGCCTTGAAGCATCTGGCCGCCTTGGAGCCAGGGGCTCAAATCCATGTCATGGAAAAGAAATGGCAACAGCAGAAAAGCATCCAAGCACCATGTTTTGGATGCGGCCTGGCCCCTTGAGGAGTGTAGGGTCAAAACACTTGCTTGAAGAGATACCTTTTCTCTGAGGACTTTCTGCTGTCCAGCTCTTCCAAAAGTTTCTTGCTACTTAAACAAACTTATCTTAAAGCATCTTTACCAACAAATGTCTATCAATATCAGGAAGAGAGTTCTTGAATGGTGTAGAACCAAACTGTTATATGTTTGTGAGGCGTGGA
>JAPXFY010000031.1:27060618-27073118 GCA_030674185.1 Monoplex corrugatus | reverse complement strand
GACATTAAGAACTGGATGACGTTCAACAAACTTCAGCTTAATGACGACAAGACAGAAGCTATCCTCATTGGCACCCGTCAGAAACTTTCTCAGCTGCCTCCTCTTTCTCTCCCATTATGTAACACATCAGTCCCAATTTCTGATTCAGCTAAAAACCTTGGTGTCTGCATTGACTCTACCCTCTCCATGAACAACTTTGTTTCTCAAACTGCCAGATCTTGCTACTATCACCTCCATCGTATAAGCCTGATCAGGAAGTATCTCTCTGTCGAAACAACTGCAAAACTCGTTCTCTCCTTCATAATGTCTCGCATTGACTATTGCAATTCACTCCTGTCTGGTCTTCCTGCCTCCACAATTCACATCCTGCAGCGCATTCAAAACAATGCTGCACGCCTTGTACTAAAAAAGAAAAAAGCTGACCACATATCTCCTTTCCTGGCACAACTTCACTGGCTCCCTGTATCAAAGCGCATACAGTACAAACTAGACACCATGTGCTACAAAAGCCTCAATAACGCAGTCCCCGATTACCTGTCAAGCCTACTTGAGATCTATCTTCCCTCACGTACCCTCCGCTCTGCCTCCGATCCTCTGACTTTTCGCTTTCCACGCACTAAGCTCAATTTCCTATGGTCCACGAGCCTTCTTTGTTTCTGGTCCACTTTCCTGGAACAAACTTCCTCTCTCTGTCCGTCAGCAACCTACTTTTGTCTCCTTCAAGTCCGCTCTCAAAATTCACCTTTTCTCCTCTGCATAAAATCCTGACCTCACTCAATCTCCTCTGCAGCCTGTCTCCACTCGGAGGGGAATGACATTGTAATATATAATTGTATATAATATGCTCTCTATAATTTTCCATTGCTTTTATTCTTGCTTTTATTGCTTTTATTCTTTCTCCCCATTTATAGCCATGCGTGTGTGTGTGTGTAGTGTTGTGTGTGTGTGTATGTGTGTGTGTGTGTGTGTGTGTGTGTGCGTGTGTGTGCGTGCGTGCGTGCGTGCGTGTGTGTCTGTTTCAGCGCTTAGATTTGATTTTGTCGAGATTTTGCGCTATATAAATATTGTAATTATTATTATTTATTATTATTATTATTATCCTCCTCCTCATCATCATGGCGTTGTAAAAACTATGGAAGCATCTGTGTCCATTAAGGTGGCGTAGAAAATGGGATAAAAAAAAAAAAAGAAAAAAAAAAGAAAAAGAAGGTGAATACAAAGGAACTCTTCCTAAGTGCGATCATCCTATTAAAATATTTTCTCTACTGAGTTGTTATTTTCAGTTCAACATTCCAATCTTCATTCCACAGCTGCCTAATGTAATGAACGTTTACCACTCAGTTTTTCTGCTGGTCCATCTCTTTTTCAATGGACATATCTAGTTTTGAAATAACTTTGCATAAAAGAATCCCCATATACACAGAAATTTCAGACAGAAACGGTCTTTCAGGACTGATTACTATTGACTCTGAAAGGTGTGAAACTGTTGACTCTGAAAGGTGTGAAACTGTTGACTCTGAAAGGTGTGAAACTGTTGACTCTGAAAGGTATGAAACTGTTGACTCTGAAAGGTGTGAAACACAAAGCATTCTTAAGGGGCTCAGGGTGAGTACTTTAGTCTGCACTCATTATTAACTTTTTGACTGCCGAAGCCTGTCCACTAACATCTTTAAATTGTCAACCATGTTAACAAAGCCCGTTTGGTGGCGAGGGTATAGGTGGAGAGAGAGAGGCAACAATTTAACAATAAGGAAATTATCACAAAAAGCTACCATAACCGACAATTTAAACAATAAACTTGCTAAACGTGTGTGTGTGTGTTTGTGTGTGTGTGTGTGTGTGTGTGTGTGTGTGTGTGTGTGTGTATGTTTTGCGTGCGTGTGTGTGTGTGTGTGTCCATGTGTGTGTGTGTGTATGTGTGTGTCCATGTGTGTGTGTGTCCGTGTGTGTGTAATCCCTGAGACAAAAAAACATCCTTTCCCAATTTCAACACCACCGATCTTTACAATGTTACTCTGGCCCCTCTCCACCACCCCTTTATCCCCCTCCCCAATCTCCCTCCCCCCTCCCACGCCTTTATCCTCAGGCAGTAACAGAAGAAGAGGGGAGGAAGCAGAGTTATTGGCCTTGGTGATGGGTCTGAGCCTCCTACTTTTCTGGCCGTCAGCAGATGGCGACACTCGTCGTGAGCGGAACTTTTGATTGGTGGTTGTGACAGCAAACGCTTTCCTGGAGGGTCGTATATAATGGGAAAACTCGTTTTGTGCTGTTGTATGTCTCTGGAATAGAGTATGGCAGAGACTTCCTTCGTATCTAAGAACAAACAGCTTTGGGCAGACTCTTACTGAGTTTTTTCCCTTGCGTGGAAAAACGAATTACATCTAACAGAATGCGTATGATCAGCAGATTCATACTTCACGGTGTTCATTACAATACAAAGAAAGAAAAGACAGAAGGAAACAAAGAGAGAAGTAAACAGACAAACACAGGAAAATGCTGGAACAAAGACATATAGTTTCTTCCTGTGCATAAATATGACGATAATATGAGGAATATTAAAGTAGCTGAGTAAAGATGTATTTATGGCTCTATGCTAATCTACCCACCTGATGACTATTGGCTTTAAAATTACTATCAAGAATACGAAATATATACAATTTTTGTTGCGTCTGTAATTAACACATAGGATTGTTTCAGCTGAAACGAATGCAAAGTGACTTATTGTTGTTAAAATGAACACGAGATCTTCGATTTTCAAAAACAAGCTAACAAAAGATTGTTCTTTGAGTCATTAATTTCGAGACACGCGCGCGCACACACACACACACACACACACACACACACACACACACACACACACACACACACACACACACACACACACACATACACATACACATACACACACAACACACATGAATACACCCTCGTATGCATGTACATTTCGAGGAAATTTAAATATCTATTTTTTTTCTACCGAATCTCTACAAACCAGTGATCCACAAATCTCTCCATCTGTCTGTCTTTCAGTCTCTTTATCTATCTATCTCTTTCTCTCTCTCTCTTACTCCTCCTTCTCCTCTCGACTCTATCGTGTGTGTGCACTCAGTCACTCCCTGTTTGTCTTTCTGTCGTTGCTGGCAACAAATCCTTTTATGTTAGTTATTTTTGTTTTCATTTGATTGTTTGTTCGTCTTTCATGACCAGTCTCTCTCTTCTCTACAATAACAATGCTGTACCTTCTCTCAAAACAGATGTAAACAGGTCTCTTATCTATCTGGCATCGAGAAGAAGAAACACCAGCCCAAGATAGCTGGGTGGGGCCCAGAGCAGCAATGACTCATCACTGACCAGTCAATCATCTTCCAGCTCCTGACGCCAACTGGTTGCCATTTCGCCTAGTGTTGGGTGGGTGGGGGGTGGGGGGAGGCTGTCCATGCGCCGCGTGACCCATTCGGACCCAGTCATCAACTATATATATGTGACCTCCCACCACGAAATCAGTCTTAACTAGCATTTGGGGCATTTTGAGATATACATATCACTGGAAAGTGTGCATTCTGCTGATTATTTTGGTACTTGGAATAAATTAAAGCTTGAACTCAAAAAAATGTAGAAGTTGTGTATGTTTAAAGTCATTAAGCTGTATGACGGCCATTTTGAGAAAACGGCCTTTTAAGTTTTTGTGTGCTCTCCTACACATTTTCCTTAAATTTCTTTATTTGGTGGCTTTGACCCAGTTTGTTTCTAATTTTTGCTGTCAATATCTCAAAGGTGCATCAAAGAGCTTTCCGTCAGTATATTACATGTGCGGGTACTGTACAGGTTACGGTTCATAATAAGAGACAAAAAGGTACTTTTGGTAAGAAATTGCGTTCAGTGCATTAAAATACCATTTTAAATTGATTAATATTTTTTCAAGAAAAAAAATTTCTGTGGGGGATAGATTATGGTCTACAGAAATCAATTTTGAGAAAAAGTCAAAACACCCCAGGTAGACCTTCAGTCACCTTTTCAGCTCCTAGTGCTGTTCGACTGACTGCGATCATCGCGCTCAGGGAGGTTACCTTTACGCTCACCTTTTTTTTCTTCCCAATTTTTTGCGGCACCTTAATGGCCACAGAAGATGGCACACCTTTTTTTATAATGCAATGATGATGATGTCGATGAGGATGATAATCATGATGCTATGGAGTTAGTTCCATCTAGGATTGAGACTGCGTGACAGGGCTGTACTCTACGCTTACTATCGTAATATATCCTGGCGTCCACCAGGCCTGAGAGATACAAACACCTGCGATGCTGGTCAGATTTGAGCAACACCCTCAATGACGCATCCGTGAAGTGGATGAGACTCGACTGTGTGGTCCCAGTCCTTCCAATGAGCCCATAGCACATCCGACTCTGGGTAGGAGCCGGTTGGAGCCGAAAAATCCCACAATGATTTTTGAAGGTACTGATGGGGATTCGAACCCACAACCTTCCAGTCAGTAGTCCGTTGCGTTAACCACTACACCACGGCGACTGGTCGGTCATCAACTATCTAGTTTACAAACCGAATGGTCAGGCGCGGAGAGGAGACAGCAAACCTTAGGACAAAGCCACGCAACGCACTCCGTACCAGCCATGACTAGCCAAGCTACTGGACCAAGAGAGAAACAAAGGATGTTCTTACTCCTACTCCTACTCCAACTACTCGTCATCATCATCAGGTGCCCTGCCGCATGGCGTTGGCGATCATGGACTTCCATCTGTCTCTATCTCTCGTTGCCCATAGCATCTCCCCCACCCTCCTCGTCCCCAGCCACTCTGCAAGTCCGTCCAGCATTTTCTCCCTGGGTCTACCTGGTGCTCTCTTTCCCTCCAGCTTTCCCGTTGTGACCAGGTGCTCCAAGTCCCCCATTCCCCAACTACTACCAATACTAAACCGTTCTAATGTAGCACTATTCTCCAATTGTTCATCATAATGCATGAGCAGAAGCACAAAACTGTATTTCTCACTTCTTGTTTTGCTTTTGTCACAAAGGATTTAAACATGAAATCAAGTGAATCTTCTGCCCTGGTATTTTCTCTAAGCCAAGAACTACTTACCCTACGCCATCAAGAAATTTTGGGCAATATTATCATGACAAGACGAAGGAGAGGTTTAGGGCACATCATTCGGTCACGGAGCCAGATTGCGCGAAAATCCCGCCAGTAAGACCACCACCATTATCACATCTCCTTAACAGCATCAATAACCAAAAACATCAAACCCATCTGGAATCTATTTCAGACATGGATGTGGGCCAATACTGTTGTACGGTTATGAGGCGTGGACAGTCAACAAGCAAAGCCAGAACAAGATTGAGGCATCCGAGATGTGGTTTCTAAGAAGGATGTTGAGAGTCCATGGACAGCAAAGAAACAAACAAAACAAAAAAAAACAGTCTTGATGGAGGCAGACACAAGCAGATCATTCGTAAGGAAGATTAGGAAAAGGCAGGCAACATTCATAGGCCATTTTATGAGGAAAGGGGAATTGGAACACCTGGTCAGAACGGGAAAGCTGGAGGGAAGGAAAGCACCAGGTAGACCCAGGGAGAAAATTCTAGACGGACTTGCAGAGTGGCTGAAGACAGGGATCACAAACACCAAACAATGGATAATAAAAACGGGACTAAAAACTTCCCTGCCGCCTCGTCCAATGGGATTGATTCCATTTCTTACCCACTGGACGAGGCGGCAGGGAGGTTTTTAGTCCCGTTTTTATTATCCATTGTTTGGTGTTTGTGATATGTTTGTGACCGTGCGTTCGCGCTTGACAAAGGCTAGTTGGCCGAAAGTTTGCGCTTGTTTTGTTTTGTTTTGTTGGATACGCGCTTATATTGGTTTTCTTGTTCTTCTGGTTCATGTTTGCTTGGGCGCGGGCAGTCACACTTGTTTTGGATCTTAACTCTAACAATTAACTTCAACAATATGAAGGGAAATTGTAACACTAATACACAAACCGCATAAAGTTAAAGTAATGCGTTAATAGGACTGTGATCTAAAGATTCTGAAATTTTAACTAATAAAGATTGATCTGATGTAACTTTTTGGAAATGAGCGTGCGTGCGTGAGTGTGTGTGTGCACGCTGTGTGGTGCGTGCGTGCGTGCGTGCGTGTGTGTGGTGTGTGTGTGTTGTGTGTGGTGTGTGTGTGGTGTGTGTGTTGAGTGTGTGTGTGTGTGTGGTGTGGAGTGTGTGGTTGGTTGTTGTGTGGTTTGAGTGTGTGTGTGTGTGTGTGTGTGTGTGTGTGTGTGTGTGTGTGTGTGGGGCGCGCGCGCGTGTGTGTGTAAAAGAAATGCACTCAGTCTCTTCTTAAATTTGTTTCCCACGCATACCCGTCTAAGTTTACATGTACCTGAATGAGTCGGTGCAAATGCAAGCACGTTCACTTCAGATTCTACAGATTAAAAAAATAAAAAGAACGGGAGTGACGGGGGGTGGGGGGAGGGGGGCTGTCAGGGGGTAAATTGAATTACGGGAATCTTCATTCAGACGTTGACTTTTTTAATATTGATTCTTGAATGAAGTAAGTTCAGCAGAAAAAAAAAAAGAAGACGGTGATGCCAGTCTCCTGTTCGCAGGCAAATATTTGACACCACTGCCCTTTCTAACGTTGTCCAAAATGCCCTGAAGTGAAAAATTGGGATGTGTGGGGTTCTTATGTTTTCCCCCTCGATATCTTGGACTGGGGACTACTCCTTCAGGTTTGCTCTAAGCTCATTGGAAAGGACAGATGGACGAACAGGCGAGCAATTTTCAGGTGTATAAGAGCAAGAGCATGTGAGAACTGCATCATACATACTTCGTCTTTGTCGTCTTCTCCTTCTTCTTCATTTCTGTCTCTTTCTTCTTCTGCTTCATCATCATCATCATCATCATCATCATCATCATCATCATCATCATCATCATCATCATCATCATCATCATCATCATCATCATCTTCTTCTTCTTCTTCTTCTTCTTCTTCTTTTTCTTCATCTCCCTTTACCCCATAAAGATTCACCAGGAACTGTACTGAAGAACTATTCACCAGATTCCTCCAGTTCTGTCAGTTGTGTGCCAAAGCCTGGATCTGTGTGAATGATTTTCTGTTGTATGGCGTGTTTTGGGCACAGCACATCCCTCTTCAAGTCGGATTTGATTTTGTTCGTTTGTTTGTTTGTTTTGTGGTGGGTTACATCATAACATTATATCCTACCTCGAATACAAAGACCAATGAGTATGTATACAGTACAAGATGAACATCTTGAATGACTGATAGAAAGTGCTTGTAATGACCATGAAGCAAAGCAAGCTTGGTCAGTTTAGTCACATCACCCAACAGGACACACTGTTCAAGACTATCTTCCAGGATACCCAGAAAAAGATGTCATCATCAGACGAAGAGCTAAGTGGCAAGTATCGAAGACTTTTTTTCCAATAAATTTTTTTAACTCACATTTTGCTCCACACCAAACGGACACAAAACGTACAATATGGCATCGAAAAAAACGATAAAAACTTACTGCATAGAGCCATGTCAGGACTATAACCATCTCAAAATAATCATACCATGTCGTTGACCATGGTCTGGGAAAAAATTGGTAAAGACAATTAATTGCAAAATTTAAAGCATTCGCGCACATGATCAAAGGATATACCCCCTGGCGTTGACCATTTCGTCCAATTTATCACCAAGGGATTAGAAAAATAAACACGAGTACAACATTTAATACAAACACAACAAAGTACACTAAAACATATACAGAAATTGGCTTAAACTACCTAAAACTGCTTCTGTACATCAGAGTTCCTTACAGCCAAACTTGCAGTCATTAAGTATAGCCAATTATCAATCCAAGAAGTCCAAGTTCATATTGCTTAAAACACAGCCTAATATTAAAGCCATATTAGGGCTTCAATTCTGCATATGTACGTAAGGCTTCCAGGTTAATAAGTTCAAATACCTGGGAACGGTCATTTCATCAGACGGCAGATGCACATCGGAAATAGCCGGCAGAATCGGCCAAGCCAAAACAGCATTCAAGAAGATGACAAGCATTCTTACCAACAAATGCCTGTCAATCAACATCAGGAAGAGAGTCCTTGAATGTTATATAGAACCAATACTGTTATACGGATGTGAGGCGTGGACAGTCAGCAAGCAAAGCCAGAGCAAGATTGAGGCAGCCGAGATGTGGTTTCTAAGAAGAATGTTGAGAGTTCCATGGACAGCAAAGAAAACACACGAAACAGTCTTGATGGAGGCAGACACAAGTAGATCACTCATAAGGAAGATTAGGAAAAGACAGGCAACATTTATAGGCCATTTTATGAGGAAGGGGGATTTGGAGCACCTGGTCACAACAGAAAAGCTGGAGGGAAAGAGAGCACCGGGTAGACCCAGGGAGAAAATGCTGGACGGACTTGCAGAGTGGCTGGGGACGAGGAGGGTGGGGGAGATGCTAGGGGCAACGAGAGATAGAGACAGATGGAAGTCCATGATCGCCAACACCATGCGGCAGGGCACCTGATGATGATGATGATGTAAGGCTTCATAAACCACACACAGGCAGGTGGACCAACGCGGCAGAAAATGACAGAAAGACTAACAGAAAGCAGAGGAGCAAGGCAGAAACAAAGAGAGGGACAGAAAATATGAAATTTATAACACGATTTCCAAAAGGTGGGTGTACTATTTATAGTGAAAGAGCCTCCAGCACCCCAATGGGCGAAAACGACACTTGTTATGGGATTAGGTGATGATGATGATGATGATGATGATGATGATGATGATGATGATAAAATCATCTTCCTCCAGCTGACTTTTTTGAATCCCCATGTTATTTCTGTCTTTCCTTCGACTGTTTGTCTGTCTGTCTGCCTGGCTTATGAATCCAAACCTACACATTTTCATCCTCCATCATTTCCTTGAAATTTCATTGTCTTTAAGAGCTCTAGAGACAGCAGTTTTACAAGTGATCAACCAGATGGGTTTGCTTTTGTTTTGACCGTCATTTGATGTCATTTGCATGTTTTCTAGACGCGACTTTCCAACCACAACCACCACCACCACCACCACCACCACCACCACCACCACCACCACAACAACAACAACAACAACAGCAACTAAATTGTCGATCTCTGGGACCACAGTGGTTATGATTGCTAAAAGCGTACACAATCGTCAAAGCTTATTACAATATTTTTCTCTACACAGACGGTGAGGAAAGAGTGGTGGAATCCTAAGGGGATTAACAGCAAGACAGAGACAAATGAAAACTGGTCACTGGCATGAATCGTCCCACACTTGTTATTACAGAGTCACACGAAAAGAAAAAGAAAAAAAAGATGCTGATTGAGTAGTCATAAAAAGTCGTCTGCTTTGAGCTTTTATAGCCTAAGTAACATAACTTAACAGAATTATTAACAGAGGAGTGTTCTGAGCTTACTGTTTTTGTACTTTGTATCTGCTTCTATGCTAGCTGAATGGGTAGCGCAAACTGTGTTAGATTTGAGAAGTTCTAAAACATGGGAGATAATTCTCAAGAGTTATGTCCTTTGATTAATATTATAAAAATTCTCCCTGCTTCCCTGTTTATTTCTTTGGTATTAACAGAATTGGCCAGGATACAAAGGACTGGATGAAGAGAGACATACCACACGTAGACGATGATATGGGGTTGGTTTGCATGAGATGTGTAATGGAAATTGAAGTTAAAAATCTGTACGTTTGATGTTTATTTGTTTTTTCTCCTCATTTTTTTGTACGTGTATGTTATGCAGATGCTCCCAGGATTCACCGAAAGGGGAGAGAATGATGAATCCATCGGCACTGACTCCATCACGACTGGAAACGCACAACGGACCATGATTAATGACCAGTTGGAATTTCCGTGTGCGTGTGGAAGGAGATTCACCACCAAACGCGGCATGAAGATCCACAGGACAAAAATGGGCTGTTTGAAGACACATACGAACCAGCAGCAGCGCACTGCGATAGCAGGTGAGACGTTGGATGACCAAGGCCAGGAATTAAACCATAGTGCCAAGGACATCCACGCTGACGGTTCTGATGCGGATTTTGCACAAGCTCTTAACGCCAAACGTGGAAAACTCAATTTGCCGCCTGCCGGTGCAAAAGAACAATGGGAGAAATTAGATGAGGAACTTGTCCTTAAGCTGAATGCGCTAATAGGGAACAGTACGCTGGAACACAAACTTGACACATACGGAGACATCATATACTCTATCTGCAGGGACACTTATGGAGTGAAGCAGCCAAAGACAAAAACGCCTCCCCAGAAATCCAGAAGACAGCAACAGATGGAGAGCATCCGGAGGGAGAAAAGGAAGCTTAAAAAGCGAATGAAAACTGCCTCAGAATTCGAGAAGCAAGGGCTCCTGGAACTCTGGAAAGATCTGAAGGCCAAACACAATGCTCTCAGCAAAGTGGAATCAGCAAGGCGAAGAAAGAGCAAAAAGAAGAAGACTCAAGATCGTTTCTTCAAAGATCCCTTTGACTTTGCAAGAAAGCTGTTTGAACAACCCAAATCAGGGACTCTCACAGTGGGCAAAGAAACCCTAGAGCAGCATCTCAGGGAAACATATTCCGATTCTCAGCGCGAGGCACCACTTGAAATCCAGAATCTGGTTTGGCCTGCAGCGCCAGAAGGAAAATTCAATAACAAACCACCAACACTGGATGAAGTGAAGAACGTAGTAAAGAAAGCCAGAGCCAAGTCAGCACCTGGACCAAACGGAATACCATACCTGCTCTACAAGAAATGCCCAAAAGTGCTCGAGTGGCTCCACAAGATGATTCGATCAGCATGGAGGAACCAGAAGATCAGCGACCAATGGATGAGAGCTGAAGGAGTGTACATTCCGAAGGAGCAGAACTCCAGCAGCATCAATCAATTCAGGCCAATATCACTTCTGAACGTCGAGGGGAAAATCTTCTTCTCTGTTATGGCAGCAAGATTGACAAAATACCTGACTGAAAACAAGTATCTGGATATGTCAGTCCAAAAGGGAGGCATACCAGGAATGCCTGGATGCTTGGAACATGCCACGTTGATTTGGGATGCCATCCAAAAAGCAAGAACAGAGAAGAGAGACATTGACGTAGTTTGGCTTGATCTGGCGAATGCATATGGATCAGTTCCACACGATATGATCCAGCTGGCTCTTGAAATGTATCACATCCCAGAAAACATCCGAACAATGCTGAGAAAGTATTTCCAAGGGTTCTCAATGCGGTTCTCTACCAAAGAATACACCACGGACTGGATAGACCTAGAGGTGGGCATTGCAATGGGCTGTGCAATCTCTCCCATACTGTTCGTGTTGGCAATGGAAGTCATCTTGAAAGCTGCAATGAAGAGTTCAGGTCCAGTGAATCTGGGAGATGGATACCAGATGCCTCCTCTGAAAGCTTTCATGGATGACACAACAGTCTTGTCCACGGATGAGGAAGAGACACACCAAATCTTAAAGCAGCTGGATGAGCTGGTGGCCTCTTCAAGAATGAGGTTCAAACCTAAGAAATCCCGAAGTCTCTCACTGCGAAAAGGAAAAGTGGCAGATTCAGTCAAATTCATGGTAGCCAACCAAGCCATCCCCACTGTCACAGAAGAGCCAGTAAAAAGTCTCGGAAGATGGTATGATGACTCCCTGAAAGACACACAAAGGGGATGTGAAACCAAGCAAACAGCAGAAGAAGGCCTGAAGAAAATAGATAACTGCGGACTGCCAGGCAAATACAAAGTCTGGTGTCTACAGTTCATGCTGATACCAAAGCTGCTGTGGCCACTGCTAATCTATGACATTTGCACCAGCACAGTCGAAGCAATGGAAGCCAAAATCAACAAATACACAAGAAAATGGCTCGGTGTCCCACCTGGTCTCACTGATGTTGCATTCTACTGTCGTCAAGCAATGCTGAAGCTACCTCTCAAATCCATAGTGGAGGAATACAAAGTTGGAAAAGCAAGACTGTTGAGCATGCTGGAGGAATCGGAAGACAATATCGTGAGATCAGTTCATCCAAAGCTGAGAACTGGCAGAAAGTGGAAAGTCCAAGAGGCTGTAAACAATGCCAAGAGAAACCTCAGCATCAAAGAAATAATTGGACACACGCAAACCAACAGACAGGGACTGGGAGCAACAAAAATGCAGTGGTGGTCCAAAGCCAAAGGGAAGGAAAAAAGAGACATGATCATACAGGAGTTGAAGGAAGAAGAAGATGTCAAAAGAGTGCAGAAGGCAGTCCAGCAAGGTCAACAGGGGCAATGGACAACATGGGACAGTGCACTCCAAAGAAGTCTCAGCTGGAACGATATGTGGCACATGGCTCCTCTAAGGATAAGCTTCCTCCTCAGATCTGTATATGACCTGCTCCCCTCGAATGCAAACTTAGTGAAATGGGGGAAAGCAGACGACCCAGCATGTCCGCTCTGTCAGAAGAAACAAACAGTGCAACATGTCCTA
>JAPXFY010000031.1:27053118-27055618 GCA_030674185.1 Monoplex corrugatus | reverse complement strand
AGATAAGTAGCAAGCAAAGCACTTTCTTTGCCGCGGGCAAAGGGCTTGGATTTGGACCTCTATCATGCTGAGATTATTGTTCTGCCAACAGAGCCATTCACTCCCTTTGAAATATGATCATGACACACTTGTGGGCTACTGCATTGTCTGTTGCAATGCTATCTACGTCTTGTAAGTAAGAAACGATGGGATGTATGGGAAACATCTGCAAGCTTCTTGCACGCAAGTCACGTACACACACACACACACACACACACACTCACACACACTCACACACACACACACACACACTCACACACACACAACACACACACACACACACACTCACACACACACCACACACACACACACACACACACACACACACACACACGCACGTACGCGCGCAAGCAACACACACGCAACACACACACACATATATATGTATGTATATATACATATATACTTCTCTCTCTCTCTGTGAGTGTGTGTGTGTGTGTGTGTGTGTGTGTGTGTGTGTATATGTACGTGCGTATGTATGTATGTATGTATGTATGTGTGTATGTATGTATGTGTGTGTATGCATGTGTGTGTATGTATGTATGTATGTGTGTGTTTGTGTGCGCGCTCTCACGCGCGTGTGTGTGAAAACCAGATCCAGTTATCAGGCCTTGAAATCCACAGGCAGGATGCTTTACAATTTTCGACAGCAACCACCTGTCAGTTACACAGTTTATACGAGTGTTCTTTGTAATGTAGTGTGCGTAATGTTCCAACACCAGCAACTCCAATCAATACCAGCCCATAATTTTCACATGGGAATGACTTCGAGTGGTAACAGCCTGACCAAACAACACCTATACTAGTGTAAATCTGCTATAAAAGTCTATTTAGATCCTTCCAAACTCTGTCCAAAGGTTAATCTGTAGATTTTACCAAAAGCAGAAACACGTACAATGATATTCTATGGCAGATTCATTCATGCACAAACCCGCCTCCACACAACATTATCAAGATCACCTGCACGATCAGCCTTTCTTTCAGTCTACACAAATGCCTTACAGAACTGCCATTCCAGAAACAGACTTCTGAACGTTACATTCTCTGTTACCTAGAGAAGTACTTTACCATCGCTACGATCCTGCAACTCACAGACCCTTCCAATTCACCAATCCAATACATTCATAACATCATTCTCATTTCGATTCAGACATGCGGCAATCATTCTTCGGTTCATTCGCACAGCACATAGGTTTTGTCCACGTCTCTTTCTCAAAATCCCTGTCACTATCTCCCTAGGTCTTATTTATCAGGATGTAATTAGTTTGATTTCTCGTGCTGTCTTCTGGACTCATAGAATCCATTAGGTTGCTCAAAGCAAGTGTTTCTTATTACGAATTCATTCACTTGTGCCCATTCAACAAATTTCTCTTCTCTTTCATTTCGCGTGCCAAAGTCATGAGGTCCAACTATATCATCTACTTTTTCTTGTCCCACTTTACCATTGAAAATCTCCCATTATGTTTGTAACGTCCTGCGATTTAAATTAAGCTTTGCCTGTCTCTAATTCTACACACAAGTTATCAATTTCTTTCTCAGTACTTGTGGATGCCGGGGAATAGACTTTGGTGATGATAATATCAAATGTCTTGCCCTCCAATCTAACTAGTAAAACGTGGTCTGATAGGCCTGGTATCCTTTCACAGACTTTGCTTGTCATTGTCCATTATGATAACTACACCTCTTTCATGTGTGTCTCCTCCAGAATATACCTGATCTTGTGCTTGTATGATGTTATCATGCCTGCTCCCTTCCATCTCGCCTCTCTTGTCCTGAAATATTGATGTTCAATCTTTCCATTACTATCTTGCCATATTTTAGTTTTCTCTTCCAGAGCACTGTTCTAACAATCCATGATGATAACAACAACAACAACAGTAATATTACTACTACTACTGCTACTAATAACAACAACAATAACAGTAATAGTAGTGATAGTAGTAGTAACAACAACAACAATAATAATAATGATAATAATAATAAAAAATAATAATTATAATGATGATGATAATGATCCTGATACTACTACTACTAATACTACTGCTATGCTACTACTACTACTATTACTAACAATAATAATCATGACAATAAAATAACAACAACATTGAAAATGATAATACTAATAGCAATAAATCATCACGATTTAGAGAGCCTTTCAGCACATAAATGCAGCTCAAGACTAGTCAATGTTACAACGAGTTGAGATTTCTGACTTACTGTTTTCCAAGACATAAAGCGCTTTGTGCTCGGTGTTACTTGCTAATGTTTGCCACAATGTTATCTACACAGTGACTTGATTCTGTCAGAGCTGTGGACTCAAGATCTGATATCTCGAGTTCAAACCCAGCCTGCAACATTAAAAACTGGCCCGTTCGTTACCCATCTTAATGTTTCCATCGTTCTGGTGGTGTCAGCTTAGTGTTTCAAAAGTCCCTTACCCCACTTCCCCTATTTCAAGACC
>JAPXFY010000031.1:27035618-27048118 GCA_030674185.1 Monoplex corrugatus | reverse complement strand
ATGGTTAGTTGGGTTTTTTTTTGTTTTTGGTCAAGTCTGAACTGCTTTTTAAAATTCTTCCATTGGATCACATAAGATAAAATCTCTTATATATATATATATATATTATATATATATATATATATTAATATATAATATATAAACTAAAAATTACATCCATAGGAACATATCTGAAGAGTTTCTTTAACCCTTTCCTACCAAGAAAATAGGTCACTGTACTAACTATTGACCAGTAATGAGAGAGACTTCAGAACACTCAAATTCGCCTGTTTTTTTGCCAGGTTTTGCCGCTTCAAACGTTATGTAAACGCAGAAAGGAAATGACAATAGTATACTCCTTTGTCGGAAAGGATACGTCAGCAATGCGGTCATTTTCTATTTATATACTCGAAACTGAAACTACAGTTCAGGGCACGTAATCTCGTGACGCGGTCCACGGAGAGAGAAAGCTGAGTCACGGAATCTCGTGAATCGTACTAAATGTGTTAAGGGGTCTGCTGTATAGTGCTTGTGCTTCACATCGTACATGTCCCAAACATTCAACAGTTTCAGTTTCTGAAGATGACGTCCCCACGCTCGGAATGAATTCCATACGTACTAACATCATAGGTGTCGTGTGATAGAGAAGTCCAGAATGACCACGACACAAGCCTTAATTAACACATTCCGTACTGCGTCACGAGATCCTCGTGACTCAGCTTTCTCTCTCCTTGACCGCGTCATGAGGATTCGTGCCTGAACCGTAGTTTCAGTTTCGAGTATATAAATAGAAAATTACCGCATTGCTGACATAATCCTTTTCCAGCAAGGGGAGTATACTATTGTCATTTCCTTTGCATTTACACGACGTTTGAAGCGGCAAAATGGCAAAAAACGGCGTAATTTGAGTGTCATCTCCTAACATTACTTGGTCAATAGTTAGTACAGTGACCTATTTTCTTGGTAGGAAAAGGGTTAAGCCTGCACGTAAACCCACAAGCTGGCCAGGACCTGAGGTTCCACCTAGATAGTTCCATAACCCTGGGGTCGTAAGGATTGAAGTGGCAGAGACCTCAACTTTTCCTGGGGCCAGCACCATGAGGGCGGCGCCCATCCTTTCTAAAGCATTCAACGAAAGGCGTTTAATGTTGAGTGTTTCCTCACACTGTAGGCACCGTTTAAAACGTGGGTAAAGGTCGACACACATACAACAATGCAGGAACACAGAACAAGTCTGGTTGTCTTTGGCCAAATTGTGTAATTTTAGTTTGACTGAGCAAAATTTAAACGAGACAGTCTTGATGGAGGCAGACACAAGTAGATCATTCATAAGGAAGATTAGGAAAAGGCAGGCAAAGTTCATAGGCCATTTTATGAGGAAGGGGGATTGGGAGACACCTGGTCATGGGGAAAGCTGGAGAGAAGGGGAGCACCGGGTAGACCCAGGGAGAAGATACTAGACGGACTTGCAGAGTGGCTGAAGACAGGGAAGGTGGAAGAGATGCTTGAGGCAACAAGAGATAGAGACAGATGGAAGTCCATAGTCGCCAACGCCATGTGGCAAGGCACCTGATGATGATGATGAGCAAAATTTTGTTTATATTAGGAGGGGGGGGTTGAGTAAAGAATTTCGTCACCTATCTATTTGTCGTGTGTCGGAAGGAAAGGAAAAGATGTAAGGAAGAGAGGGGGAGGGGGGGGGGGAGTTTTAGAGGATGAAGACGTAATTCAGCGTCATCATTGGCTATGACATGTTCGTTTTTCCCTGCTAAACGCAAACTTGGTGTTGAACTGCATTAAAGTGTTGAAAATCCCACGATTTCTGACGAGTTTATATTCGTTTACGAGATTGTAAACTCATTGTACATGTAAGACTGTAAAAAATGAAGTGTTGGATAAGAGCATGTCCAACAAGCACACGTAGGTGTGTGTGTGTGTGTGTGTGTGTGTGTGCGCGCGCGAGAGCGTACGTGGGTGTGTATGTGTGCGTGCGTGCGTGTTTCTGTGTGTCTGTGTATGTACGTATGTGTGTGTGTGTGTAAGAGAGTGTGTGTGTGAAGGAGAGGGAGAGAGAGAGAGAGAGAAGAGAGAGAGAGAGAGAGAGGGGGAGAGAAAGAGAGAGAAAGAGAGAGGGAGGGAGAGAGACAGAGAGAGAAAAAGAGAGAAAAAGAAAGAAAGAAAGAGAGAGAGAGAGAGAGAGAGAGAGAGGAGGTGTGTGTGTGTGTGTGTGTGTGTGTGCATATATATATATGCATATGTGTGCACGACATACTGACGCCATCGTAGAAAAAGAAGAAGAACAGATACTGTCCAGATTTTCGCTTCACCAGCCTACTGTATGTACTCAGGATTTACCCTGCACCCTCCTTTCTACTTGTATCTTATCTTCAGAAAGTAACAGAAGAAGATTAGAGGAAACGAAATCATCAGCCTCCCTGATGGCTCAGAGCCCTTTGCTCGTCTAGCTGTCAGCAGAAAGTGGGGACTTTTTGATTAGTGGTTATTGTTGGGAAACAATTCCCTACAGAGTCGTTAGCCATCGGAAACTAGATGGGGCTGTATGTTTCTGGGATAGGAAAAGACCATACTTTTGACACAGTCTGAGAACGAACGAGTTTGAATATACTCTTGCTGAGGGTTTTTGCTTTTCAAAAATAAAACCCAAAAGCCTTCAAAACAAAACAAAACAAAACAAAACAAACAAACACAAACAACAAACAACAAACAACAACAACACCAACAAAACAAATTAAAAAACAAAAAACAAAACATAGCCAACAACAACAACAAAACAAATTAAAAACAGAAAACAAAACAAAACCAACAACAACAACAACAACAACAACAAAACCCCAAACAAACAAACAAACAAATAAAAAAACGAAAACAACAACAAACAAACAACAACAACAAAAAACAAAAACAAAAAACAAAACCAACCAACAACAAAAACAAACCCCCAAACACAAACAAACAAACAAACAAACAAACAAACAAACAAAAACTGGGTTTCATTAAAAAGCGGTTGTGATAAGCAATGACACCTAGCAATCTATTTAACCCTTTTGACTACCGCACCCTGTTCCCCGACTGCAAAAACTTAACCCTTTAACTCCCTCACTCTATCCACCAGCTTCCTGCAGAAAGTTGGTGGATAGGGTAAGGGAATCAAAGGGTCAAGTTTTTGTTTGCTATCACAGTTGACAATAGAGAATGTTGGTGGACAAGGTGGGAGTCAAAGGGTTAATCAAACAAACACTTACACAGAAGAAGCCATCAAACAGCCATGGCGAGATTGTGAGACAAATATATACCATATATTTGTTTCTTTTAACATAATCAAAACAATGCGAAAATTGAGCAACTGAGTTTATATCTATTTAGCTTAGGGCTCCATGTTAACCTACCTTATAGAAGAACATCTCTTCTGAATTTATCATTAAGAATGCAAACAAAATCACTTTAAACAGTTTCTATAGTTTTAAGTCTGTAACAACCAGCTGTGGGGTCAACCCAACTTAAATGTTTACAGTAACTACTTTCCACTGTAATCCAAATGAACAACAGATCTTGGGGAACTGGTTACGAGAAAGAATGTTTTTGTCTTTTCTTCATATGATTATTTTGAACACACACACACACACACACACACACACACACACACACACACACACACAACACACACACACACACACACACACACACACACACACACACACACACACACACGCACACAAATGCAACACACATCACACACACACACCACACACACACACACACACACACACACACACACACACACACACACACACACACACACACACAAGCATGCATAACGCACACAACAGCTTTCTATACATTTGCTTTCGTGGCCCTAAATTTCTAAAATCTCGTGCCTTGTTGCTAGTCCTCCAGCGCCATTTTGTTTGTTTTTTTTGTTGTTGTTGTTGTTGTTTCGTTAATTAAAAGACCTGAATTTTCGTTAATTAAAGTAAAGCACCTGTTTAGTTTAGTTCGTTAATCATAGTGCCTGTGTTCGTTTATTATGTGAAGCATCTGTCTTTTTCGTTATGTTTCGTTTGAATTAAAGCAATTCTGGTCTTATTAAAGAAAATGCCTGTCTTGCTTTGTTAATTAAAGCTCTTGTTTTATTTCATTAATGAAAGTTTTTGTTTGTTTTTTTTTCCTTAATCAAAGGGCCTGTCTTGTTTTGTTAATCAAATACGTCTTCTCCTTCTATTCTAATGTGTTTTTCTAACTAACCCTGTGGCCCTGACTCCAATGTTTCAGAGATTTGTAAATTGTTTTTCATTCACTGAGCAGTCATTCTACAAATTTGACCTCCCACCGCGAAATCAGACTTAACTAGCATTTGGGCATTTTGAGATATATATATATCACTGGAAAGTGTACATTCTGCTGATTCTTTTGGTACTTGAATAAAGCTTGTACTAAAAAAAATGTAGAAGTTATGTATGTTTAAAGTCATTAAGTTGTATGACGGCCATTTTGAGAAAATGGCCTCTAAAGTTTTTGTGTGCTCTCTACACATTTTCCTTAAATTTCTTTATTTGGTGGCTTTGACCCAGTTTATTTCTCATTTTCGCTGTCATTATCTGAAAGGTGCACCAAAGAGCTTTCCGTCAGTATATTACATGTGCGGGTACTGCACAGGATACGGTTTATAATAAAAGACAAAAATAGGTACTTTTGTTAAGAAATTGCGTTCTTTCTGCTGCGATCAGTGCATTAAAATACCATTTTAAATTGATTAATAATATTTTTTCAAGATAAAAATGTCTGTGGGGGATAGATTATAGTCTACAGAAATCAATTTTGAGAAAAAGTCAAAACACCTCAGATAACCCTCAGTCACCTTTTCAGCTCCTAGTGCTGTTCATCTGACTGCGAGTTAAGACTGATTTCGTGGTGGAAGGTCACAAGTACATTCAGACTGCTCTGCTACCCACTATTGAGCATGTTTTTAACGTAAGGTTTTCTCATATTCTCAGGTCCGACCAATGCCACCAGCTTCAGTTTTAGTCTCAGTTTCTCAAGATGACGTCTCCGCGCTCGGAATGAATTCCATATCCACTAACGTCACAGGTACCGTGTAAATGGAGAAGATCCAGAATGATCACGGCACAAGCCTTAAATAGGCCTGCACATATACCCACGAGCTGGCCAGATCCTGAGGTCCTACCTGGATAGTCCCATAACCCTGAGTCGTAGGGGAGTCAGGTGGTAGAGACGAGCCACCAGCGCCAGGCTAATCACTATGACTCCTAACTACGCTAACAGCCCCAAGTTACGCATTATAGCTCCACACTACGCAACCCAGCTTTCTGGCTCCACAGACAGAAAGCAAAGGAATAAGGCAGAAAGCAAAGGAATAAGGCAAAAACAAAGAGAGTGACAGAAAAGAGGAAATTTCTAGCGCAGAATTTCCAGATGGTGGGGATACTATTTGTACTGAAAAAGCCCCTGGCATCCCCACGGAGGGAGGTCCTGCACTGCCACCAATCCCCAAGTTCATCAAGGCGAAGTATCAGAGCCAGGAAGTCCCACGAGCGTCAGGAAAATGTCACACCAACATAGGACCAGCCACTGGAAAAGGTCCTGCACTAATATTGTTATTGTTGTTTAAAGCCCAGCCGACTGTATACAGCCATATCAGGGCTATAACCGCTTCAAAACGTACAAAACTTCCAGAAGAAAAAAAAGGAAAGAAAATTAAGTACACGTATCAATGCATTCACGCACACAATCCGAGGACACGCCCCCGGCGTTGACCACTCGGGCAAATTCATCGCACATAGGGATTTAAAAAAACATACCTGAATACAAATTCAAGCGTATCCAAGGACACCAAAATATGTCTTAAAATGGGCATAAATTACCTAAAATTGCTTCCGCACATCTCACGCCCCTAGAGCCCAAACCGCACCCACTACATGCACCCAATTATCAATTCTAAGAAAAAATACGTAAGACTTTATCGGGCACATTAATGCGAATGGACAATTAAGGCAGAAAATGATAGGAAGAAATGACAGAAAGCAAAGGAATAAGGCAGAAACAAAGAGAGTGACAGAAAAGAGGAAATTTCTAGCACAGAATTCCAGAAGGTGGAACTTTTTTACTAGAACCCTGCTCCCATTGGAAGTCCTGCACTGTCGCAAGGTCAGCTGATGGAGTTTAACAACGCCTGTGCTAATCCCTCTCACTAAGACACTGCCTATCAAACAACTTACTATCGACAATAATCGCTCACTTGCCTTCCAGTTGTTTTGTATTCGCCGCTGCTTTACATCAAATGTAACGAGTTGCCTTTATGAGCGAAATAGAAGAAGCAAACGGATAAACAGACACAGACGACAATTCTGACCCGTCTATGCAACAAAAAAAACAACAACAAACAAACAAAACAAACAAACAAACAAACAAACAAAAAAACTATAATAATAAAGAGTTTGATGGATTGTGTGAATCTACACACACACACACACACACACACACACACACACACACACACACACACACACAACACACACACACACACACACACACACACACACACACACACACACACACACACACACACACTCACACACACACATTTTTCATCAGACATCACAACCTACGATGGCACCATCGCTTGACACGTCAGGAGAGATAGCGAGATAGCGGATTTCACAAAATGAAGAACGTGACTGGTGTGCTCTTGTGAACCTGGTTTGCATGTTTTCTGGAAGTCGGCCGGTCCAGCCATTCAGTCAGATGGGGGGCTGTCGATCTGTAAGGTGAAGCGTGGTTATGATTGCTACACGTTCCCAAGCTTATCGCAGCATTTCTGTCAAGACAGAGTGATGGTAGTGGTCATGGCAATGGCTCATTCCCCCCCACACACCGTCCCATTATTACTCTGTCAGATGAAATCAAAGTTGATGCGGCAAAGTTACCACAAGTTGTCTGCTCCGTGTCCGTAAATAACGTTGCCGTCGACAGGGATACATTTCAACACACACACACACAAAGATAGCTTTACCTTCCGGCTATGTCGTTACAGTCTGTGTTTATTCATGATTGCTTTGCCATGCTGCAGCCAACATCATCTTAAGTTTCTAGCACTTCACCATCTTTGACTGTCATCAACAAACCAGGAAATCATGACTGCAGACAAATTCTGGTACTTTGTCTTTACAGTGAGAGGTAAAAAAATGACATCAACAAACCAGGAAACCATGACTGTAGACAAATTCTGGAACTTGGTCTTTACAGTGAACGATAAAAAATATGACCTATTATTCGCCGTGGTGTAGTGGTTAACGCAACGGACTACCGACTGGAAGGTTGTGAGTTCGAATCCCCAACAGTCCCTCCAAAAATAAATCATTGTGGGATTTTTCGGCTCTAACCAGCTCCTACCCATAGTTGGGCGTGCTATGGGCTCATTGGGAAGACTGGGACCACACAGTCGAGTCTCATCCACTTCACGGATGCGTCATTGAGGGTGTTGATCAAATCTTCTGACCAGCACCTCAGGTGTCTGTATCTCTCGGGCCTGGTTGACGCCAGGATATATTATGATAGTAAGCGGAGAGTACAGCCCTGTCACGCAGTCTCAGTCCTAAATGGAACTCTATAGCATCATGATTATCATTCCCATCATCATCATCATCATCATCATCATCATCATCATCATCATCGCATTACAAAAACTGTGCCAGCTTCTGTGGCCATTAAGATGGCGTAGAAAATGGGACAGGAAAAAATATATCATCAACAAACCAGGAAATCATGACTGTAGACAAATTCTGTCACTTGGTCTCTACAGTGGGCGGTAAAAAATTGTTATCAACAACCAGGAAATCATGATTGCAGACAAATTCTGTCACTTGGTCTTTGCAATGAGCAAAAAAACCCCCAAAAAACAACAACAAAAAAAAACGTTATCAACAAACCAGGATATCATGACTGTAGACAAATTCTGTCACTTGGTCTCTACAGTGGGCGATAACAAATGTCAACAACAACCAGGAAATCATGATTGTACATGTAGACAAATTCTGTTACCTGGTCTTCACAGTGAGCGGTAAAAAAAAATGTCAAAGAATAAATGCACAACACTTACTCCCCCCCCCCCCCCTTCTGCAAAAAAAAGAAAGAAAAGAAAACAACCCAGTCCCCCATCCTCTCTCTCCCTCCCCCCCCCCCCATAAAAAAGTAGACAACTTCCCAAACGTGGCGTACTTTTAGACGGGGTGGGAAAAAAATTGAGGAACGGATGTATAATTGAGCGATTATTCTCAATGGTTGTGACATGTTGATGTTTCCTGTTTATTTCAGCGTAAAGCGTTTATTTTAATACGGTTTTTGCCGTTGAACAGCGCAAAAGGGCTAAAACTCCCATGTTTCGTTGAGGATTGCATCGACGTTCACCAGATTACGAGAGCAGTGACACTGCCAACATGCTGTTGAACAAGTTTGTGTGTGTGTGTGTGTGTGTGTGTGTGTGTGTGTGTGTGTGTGTGTGTGTGTGTGTGTGTGTGTATGTGTGTGTGTGTGTGTGTGTATGTATGTGTGTATGTGTGTGTGTATGTATGTGTGTATGTGTGTGTGTGTCTGTGTGTATGTGTGTATGCATGTGTGTGTATGTGTGTGTGTATGTGTGTGTGTGTGTATGTGCGCATGTGTGTGTGTGCATGTGTATAGATACATGCGTGTGTGTGAGGTGTGTGTGTGTGTGTATATGTGTGTGCGTGTGTGTATATGTATGTGTGTGTGCATGTGTGCTTGTGTGTATATGTATGTGTGTGTATGTGTGTGTATGTGTGTATGTGAGTGTGTATGTGTCTGTATAAGTGTGCGTGTGTATGTGTTTGTGTGTGCGTGTGTGTGTGCGTGTGTGTAGATACATGCGTGTGTGTGAGTGTGTGTGTGTGTGTGTGTGCATATATACATGCACGCGTGCGTTTGTGTGTGTGTGTGTGTGTGTGTGTGTGTGTGCATGCATGTGTATGTATGTGTGTGCGAATGTCTGCGTGCTTGCGTACGCGCGTGCGTACGCGCATGCATGTGTTTGCATGTCAACCCCAATGGAAAATACACTTTCCAGATTTTCACACCATCAACCTTTACCCTATCACCGAAGTCTTAGCACAACCATCTCTCAACTCCTCATCGTTTTAGCTTTCTGAACTCACAAAAGAATAGACGACACAAAATCATCAGCACTATTCAAGAACTTAAAGCCCTTGGTCATCTGTTCATGGTGAAAATCGCAACAAGCAGGACCTTTGATTAGTGAATATGGTAGGAAAGCTTTCCCTGCAGGCTCGTTTGGGATGTAACACTAATTCGCTCTTCATAATGAATAGATACACATGGCGAGAGAAATTAGAGCACCTAGTCACAACAGGAAAGCTGGAGGGAAGAAGAGCGCCAGGAAGACCCAGGGAGAAAATATTGGACGGACTTGCGGAGTGGATGAAGACAGAGAGGGTGGGAGATGTACTCGCTCGCAGCGACAGGGGATAGATTCGTATGGAGGGCCATGATCGCCAACGTCATGCAGCAGGGCACATGATGATGATGATACTGATGATGATGATGATGATTATGGTGATATATATATATGTATGTACGTATGTGTGTGTGTGTGTGTGTGTGTGTGTGTGTGTGTGTGTGTGTGTGTGTGTGTGTGTGTGTGTGTGTGTGTGTGTGTGTGTTTTACTATTTCAATTACATTTTAATCACAAACACGCATGACTCAAGAGCTCTGACGCTTTTCTTCCATGCAAAAACATTTAGAAAATCATGACTAGTGATGCTCACTGCATCTGCACACAAACAAACAAACAAACAAACAAAAGAAAGGAAACAAGCAAGCAAACAAACAAAATACACAACAAGAACGAAACAACAACCACAATAACAACAAAAAACTGCAGTTCATTTCTGAATCATTGTAGTTTTGGTGTTTTAAATGGTTCATTCCGTTTTATCCAAAACCTAAATAGAGTGTTTGTGTAGCATGGCTATTCTACTGCCATGTATTGTAAGACAGGTTGACTGCTGTGTATCTTAAGACAGTCCTACTGCCATGTATTTTATGACAGTCCTACTGCCATGTATTTTATGACAGTCCTACTGGCATGTATTTTATGACAGTCCTACTGCCATGTATTTTATGACAGTCCTACTGCCATGTATTTTATGACAGTCCTACTGCCATGTATTTTATGACAGTCCTATTGCCATGTATTTTATGACAGTCCTACTGGCATGTATTTTATGACAGTCCTACTGCCATGTATTTTATGACAGCCTTACTGCCATGTATTTTATGACAGCCTTACTGCCATGTATTTTATGATAGTCCTACAGCCATGTATTTTATGATAGTCCTACTGCCATGTAATTTAAGACAGTCCTATTGCCATGCATTTTATGACACCCTACTACCATGTATTTTATGACTGCCCTATTGCCATGTATTTTATGACTGCCCTATTGCCATGTATTTTATGACTGCCCTATTGCCATGTATTTTATGACAGTCCTACTGCCATGTATTTTATGACAGTCCTACTGCCATGTATTTTATGACAGTCCTACTGCCATGTATTTTAAGACAGTTCTGCCATGTATTTTAAGTCAGTTCTGTCATGTATTTTCAGTCAGTTCTGCCATGTATTTTAAGTCAGTTCTGTCATGTATTTTAAGTCAGTTCTGCCATGTATTTTAAGTCAGTTCTGCCATGTATTTTAAGTCAGTTCTGCCATGTATTTTAAGTCAGTTCTGTCATGTATTTTAAGTCAGTTCTGCCATGTTATTTTAAGTCAGTTCTGCCATGTATTTTAAGTCAGTTCTGCCATGTATTTTAAGTCAGTTCTGTCATGTATTTTAAGTCAGTTCTGTCATGTATTTTAAGTCAGTTCTGTCATGTATTTTAAGTCAGTTCTGCCATGTATTTTAAGTCAGTTCTGCCATGTATTTTACGACAGTCCTACTCCTATGTATTTTAAGATATTCATGCTGCCATGCATTTCAAGACAACACTACTTCCATGTATTTTAAGAAAGTCCTACTGCCATGTATTTTAAGATAGTCCTTCTGCCATGTATTATAAGATAGTGCTACTGTCATGTATTTTAAGAAATTCCTACTGCTTTGTATCTTAACACAGGATGGCAAAGAGATGAGTCAGAAACTAATGCACATGTGGGCGAATTGAATTTCAAAATGATTTTGACAACTTGAGGTATGTTTTCATTTCACAAAGTGCTTCTTTTCCTGCACTTCAATTTTGCTGTTGAGAGACACACACTTGCCAGAATGCCCATGTCTTACTGAAGAGTTGATTGACACTTTAAAAGATGTTGAGCCACGAAAACTGCAAAAAAAATTGTTGCTTTGGAATAGTACTGGACAAGAGTATACATAAGTACACGAACGTGCGTGGACTCTGTGTGTGTGTGTGTGTGTGTGTGTGTGTGTGTGTGTGTGTGTGTGTGTGTGTGTGTGTGTGTGTGTGTGTGTGTGTGTGTGTGTGTGTGTGTGTGTACCCAAATGCCCACGTCTTACTGAAGAATTAATTATTATTTTAAAACTGTTGAGCCACTAAAACTGAAAAAAAAAAACGAACAAAAAACAACAACAACAACAACAACAAAAACAACAAACAAACAAAAAACAAAAACAAAAAACACCTTTCTTTAAAATAGCACTGGACAAGAGTTTATATAAGTACACGGACGTGCGTGGACTCTGTGTGTGTGTGTGTGTGTGTGTGTGTGTGTGTGTGTGTGTGTGTGTGTGTGTGTGTGTGTGTGTGTGTGTGTGTATGTATGTGACTGTTTCAGAGTGCGCACATGTGTGTGTGTGCGTGCGTGCGTGTGTACATATGCATGTGTCTGTGTGTGTGTACGTGGGTGCGCGCACGCGTGTGTGTGAAAACGGTTTATGTATCTGATCAGTGACTATTTCAGCCTTCAAACCCAAACCTGTCTGTGTTTACACTTATCCCCAGACGGGCTGTCTAAATACTAGCACGCATCAGCATCACATCTGACTGATCGAGACAGAAAATATCAGGGCACACTGAGTGAACGAAATCTGGTAAAGACGTAGACTTTATTGACTTTCACTGAAATGCGTTCCATGTTGTTCCATTTCCAGAAGAGTTATGCAGGAAAAAAAAAAGTTTTATTTATAGAGGACCCTTCCCTATTCAGGCGTATTATTCGACACCACTGCCTTCTTCAATCTTGTTCAAATTCTCTGAAGGAAAGTTTGGTGGTACGGTTCTCCTGCACCATTTGGAGAGGAAATGGCTTCTGCCATGTTTGCTCTGAGCTCATTGAAAGGACGTGACAGTCGAGTCAAACAGAAGAAAACTTTCAGGCCTTTGACACCAAGCACCTGGAGAAACATTTTCGTATGTCCTGTATGGGGAATTTTTTTTAGTACATCCTACCTGGGGAAACTTTCGTATGTCCTACTTTCAACGTCGGGTA
>JAPXFY010000031.1:27000618-27018118 GCA_030674185.1 Monoplex corrugatus | reverse complement strand
CTGTCCTTCTCCTTCACACACTGACAGCAGAAGACAAGAAACTGATGGACCCTGTTGATAGCTCTAACCCCATTGCTTATCTTATCTGACCATCAAACAGATGACGACTCCCTTCACAAGCTGGATTTCTGATGGGGGGTGGGGGGTGGGAGCTGGGGGGTGGGGAGTTATGGCAGACAACAATTGCTTCTAGGATCATCAGGGATGAGAACTCTGTTTGTGTTTCATGCTTCCGTACTTAGACAAAGGTAATGGTTGTTTGTTTGTTTGTTTGTTTGTCATCTAATGACGAATGATTCTGAATCATCTCATGCCAGATCTATTTGCTTGTTTGTTTGCTAAAATAAGAAAAAAGATGTTTTACCGTTTGTCTGCATTGTGTTTGTTTGTGAAACATCTCTCAAACAGGATCTATCTGCTTGCTTGTTTGTAAAAAATAAAAACCGTTTTATTGTTTGTTTGTCTGCATTGTGTTCGTTTGTTTGTTTGCTGTTTGGTTTGTTTGTGAGTTTGTATCCCCTGTGTGTGTGTTTCTAGTGCTTGTTTTGCTGCTGTTGTTACTGCTGTTGTTATTGCTGTTGTTACTGCTGTTGCAACTGGTATTGCTGTTGTATCAGGCATAGCTTTCGTTTCGTTTATAGTGGCAGGTTAACTTAAGGAAAAGAAAAAAGAAATGCGAGTTTATCAACACAAATAACAATCAATGTCTAGATCTGTTAATCTGAACTTCTCATCCTTCTCTACAAGATAATAACACATACACACACACACACACACACACACACACACACACACACACACACAAACACACACACACACATACACACACACAAACACACACACACACACACACACGCGCGCGCGCGCGTACACACACACACGCACAACAAACAAACAAACAAAAAACAAACAAGCAAACAATCAAACACACAAACAAACAAACAAACAAACAAACAAACATTGCAGAACATTTCGATGATCACCAGATTGGGGGGCAAACTTGTGAGACTCTTATTACAACTCAGACATCTATCTATATTCCCCCACTGAGGATAACGATGATTGCAATACCGTAAAGTCCTTTACATACAAATTGAAGCCATCAGCCGTTATGTCAAAACTGTGTACATCCAGCCTGTGTCTTACAACCCTGTGTTTGGGTTCTGATGGCCAACACAATAATGTTCTGTCCTTCTCCTTCACACACTGACAGCAGAAGACAAGAAACTGATGGACCCTGTTGATAGCTCTAACCCCATTGCTTATCTTATCTGACCATCAAACAGATGACGACTCCCATCACAAGCTGGACTTCTGATGGGGGGTGGTGGGTGGTGGGTGGGAGCTGGGGGTGGGGAGTTATGGCAGACAACAATTCCTTCTTGGGTCATCAGGGATGAGAACTCTGTTTGTGTTTCATGCTTCCGTACTTAGACAAAGGTAATGGTTGTTTGTTTGTTTGTTTGTTTGTCATCTAATGACGAATGATTCTGAATCATCTCATGCCAGATCTATTTGCTTGTTTGTTTGCTAAAATAAAAAAAAGATGTTTTACCGTTTGTTTGCGTTGTGTTTGTTTGTGAAACATCTCTCAAAGAGGATCTATCTGCTTGCTTGTTTGCAAAAAATATAAAAAGCGTTTTATTGTTTGTTTGTCTGCATTGTGTTCGTTTGTTTGTTTGCTGTTTGGTTTGTTTGTGAGTTTGTATCCCATGTGTGTGTGTTTCTAATGCTTGTTTTGCTTCTGTTGTTACAGCTGTTGCTACTGGTATTGCCGTTGTAGCAGATACTTGTTTCGTTTTATTTACAGTAGCAGGTTAACTTTAAAATGATGATAAATAAATGCGTGTTTATCAACACAAATAACTGTCAAGATCTGTTAATCCAAACTTCTAGTCTCTGTCCATAAGATAATCACAACACACACACACACACACACACACACACACACACACACACACACACACACACACACACACACACACACACACACACACACATACACACACACACACACACACAAAGAAACGAAACACACACACACAAAGAAACGAAACACACACACACAACGAAACGAAAACCACACACACACACACACACACACACACACACACACACACACACACACACACACACACACACACACATACACACACACACACACAAAGAAACGAAACACACACACACAAAGAAACGAAACACACACACACAACGAAACGAAAACCACACACACACACACACACACACACACACACACACACACACACACACACACACACACACACACACACACACACACACACACACACACACACACACACACAAGAAAACAACAAAAACAATAACAACAAGGTATTAAGCCTTAATAGCATTTTTTTTTTGTCTTCCAACGTTCGAAAAAAGAAGGCTTAAAAACACACATTTAGGAATCTGGCAACTTTCTTCTATAAAGCATTCAACAGAAAAGATTGCTATGTCTGAAATTTACATGTCTAAAATTGTGACTATATACAGGGGGGTGCAAAAGTAAGTATACAGTTATGAAAAAAAGAAAACACGTACAATACTCATTGCATTTATCATACAACAAATGAATATTGCATATACATGTTATAACAAGCACAGCCTTAATCCCTCAGATACTCAAGCTGCTTGCCGTCGGTATTCACACACTCCTCTAATCGAGAGCGGACATTCATGCACACTCTAGCACAAAGATCTTTATCAGCATCAATTTCTTGACAAGCCTGCAAGATGAACTGAATCATGTCATTAACAGTACGCGGCTTGCGTGCGAAAACCCTTTCCTTTACATATTCCCCCAAAAAGAAGTCCATCTGTCTTCCAGTATTGTTTTAAAATCCATTTGCGCTCCTCGTCTGTCAAATTACCAACCATGGTTAAATTAAATTGCCGCTTAGATCTAAATTAAATTGCTGCTTTACCTGCAAAAACTAAAAGAATTAAAAGTTAGGATAAAAGTACATGCATATTATTAGTTACGATAAAATATAATTAATGGCACTGAAAATATCGAAAATAAGGCCAACTAACTTAATGTGCTAATAATTTTAATGAATTAAGCATTATAATAATGATGTGATACTTACTGTATACCTACTTTTGCCCCCCCCCCCCCCTGTATATTTTTCCCAAATTATAGGTTTTTGTTATGTTATTGAAGAATGACTGTAGCCAGTAGTGTGTTCTCATAATGTTTTACACATGCATAATCGAAGGACAGCTATGCAATTTAAGTTACGTCTCCATAATGTTTATAGAATATTCATGCCATTTGAAATGAGATTTTGGTCTTTTCTGCCGAAAGTGTTTTTATATATTATAAATTATCTTTCTTAAGTAACTTGGTTTTAATAACATAAATGAGTTAAAAGTATTCATGCGCGCGCGCGCGTGTGTGTGTGTATGTGCGTGTGTGTATGTGTGTGTATGTGTGTGTGTGCGTATGTGCGTGTGTATATGTGTGTGTATGTGTGTATGTGTGCGTGTGTGTGTGTGTGTTGTGTGTGTGTGTATGTGTGTATGTGTGTGTGTGTACGTGCGTGTGTATGTGTGTGTGTGCGTGCGTGGGTGGGGGGTCAGAAAAAAAAAACGAAAAAAACCCAACAGCTCCACTGCCCTACTCATCAGATCAGATTTCGGGTTCCCCTGGCTCTCTCTCTCTCTCTCTCTCTCTCTCTCCCTCCCCCCCCTTCCCCCCCCCCCGGAGAAGAAATCAGTCAAAAGTCAGGAACTGACAAATCAATCATTCTTTTCAAAACTACCCAGGTCACCCCAGTCTTATACCTCCTCCCCCCAACCCCCCCTCCCGATGCCACCCACCAATTTCCTCATTATCTACTTCCCACCCCCTCCTCTTCTGCCCCGTGGCGTTTAATGAACCATGCCAGCCCCACAGACGAAGCAACAATCACAACATGACTCACTGGCCCTAATGGGAAACAGGGCCCTGTGCTCATTTTGTTTTCACACTCCCAATAATTACCTACCATTCTTCTTTCTTTCTTTCTTTCTTCTTGCTTCTTTCTTTCTTTCTTCGTTTTCTTGTTGTTGTTCTTCTTTTTTCTTTTTTCTTCTTCTAGTTCTTCTTCTTCGTTCCCTTCTTCTTCTTCTTCTTTTTCTTCTTTCCTTCTTTCTGTCTTTCTTTTTCTTTCTTTTTCTTCTTTCTTTTTTTCTATCTCTTTCTTCTTCTTCTTTCTTCTTCTTGTTCTCCTTCTTTCTTCTTCTTCTTTGTTCTTCTCCTTCTTTCTTCTTCTTCTTTTTCTTCTTTCTTCTTCTTCTTCTTTCTTCCTCTTTTTTCTTGTTCTTCTTGTTCTTGTTATTCTTCTTCTGCAGGCTGGGAGCTCCAGACAGCAACTCCTAATCTCAGTATATTACTTCTTACAAACCTGCCTACCTACCTACCTATCTAGCACAGAGAGCGAGAGAGAGAGAGAGAGAGAGAGAGAGAGAGAGAGAGACAGACAGACAGACAGAGAGACAGATAGACAGACAGACAGACAGACAGATACAGAGACAGTGAGAGAGAGAGACAGAGACAGAAACAGACAGACAGAAACAGACAGACAGAAACAGACAGAGACTTCAGACTTCAGAGAGAGAGAGAGAGAGAGACAGACAGACAGACAGACAGACAGACAGAGACAGAGGGACACACAAAGAGAGAGAACGCAGTGTTCTTGCGAATATGGGCAATTCAGCAAAAACACACATTAAAAGCAATCATACTCTTCCACTAGGGAGCTACTAAGGAAAAGACATTGGAAGCAATGCAGATAAATGATATGGAAAGACGAAACAAGAATGAGTGTTACGAGGAAAAAAGACGAGGAGTATAAGAAAAAAAAAAAAAAAAAAAAAAAAACAACAACCCCCCCCCCCCCCAGGAACCCTCAACTATCTAACTGCAAAAGTAGAGTCCAAAACAGGAAATGACCTTAATTTCTGTGTCTGCCCTACCCCACTGCGGTAATCACCTTGTTATTGCTATTGTTATTGTTGTTTAAAGCCTAGCCGACAGCGCAGAGCCATATCAGGGCTATTACCATCTCAAAATGAACATCAGGCCTCAACGGACAAACAACAACAACAACAACAACAACAACAACAACAAATGGGAAGGAAAATCAAGTAGACGTATCAATGTATTCGTGTACACAATCTAAGGATATGCCCGTGGCGCCGGCCACTCCATCTAATTAACTCTTATCCACCAGCATTCTGCATTGTCAGCCTTGTTTAGCAAAGCTAATACTTAACTCTTTTACTCCCTCGCCCTACCCACCAGCTTCCTCAAGAAGCTGGACTTTATGAAAACACCTACTCGCTACACACTAGCTCCATCTCACCGTAGGAAGCTGGTGGACAGGGTGAGGGAGTCAAAGCCCTAAGTTTTTTGCTGTTGGTGGATAGATTGCGGAAGTCAAAGGGTTAATCGCCAGGAGATTTAATAAATCAAACATGAATAGAAATATAACTAAACATTAAAACATTCAATAAAAACGGGCCTCAATTACCTAAAACTGCTTCTGCACAACACATTTCCTCAGAGCCAAAAATGCACTTCATCATCATCATCAGGTGCCCTGTCGCATGGCGTTGGCGACCATGGACCTCCATCTGTCTCTATCTCTCGTTGCCCCTAGCATCTCCCTCACCCTCCTCGTCCCCAGCCATTCTGCAAGTCCGTCCAGCATTTTCTCCATGGGTCTACCCGGTGCTCTCTTTCCCTCCAGCTTTCCCGTTGTGACCAGGTGCTCCAAATCCCCCTTCCTCATAAAATGGCCTATAAATGTTGCCTGTCTTTTCCTAATCTTCCTTATGAGTGATCTACTTGTGTCTGCTTCCATCAAGACTGTCTCGTTTGTTTTCTTTGCTGTCCATGGAACTCTCAACATTCTTCTTAGAAACCATATCTCGGCTGCCTCAATCTTGTTCCGGCTTTGTTTGTTGACTGTCCACGCCTCACATCTGTACAACAGTATTGGTTCTATATAACATTCAAGAACTCTCTTCCTGATGTTAATTAACAGGCATACATGTTCATACATGTACAAAAAATATCAATCCTAAGAGAAAGTATGTAAGATTTCGTAGAACACATACAGGTGAATGGATCGGCAAGGCAGAAAACGATTGGAACAAATGACAGAAAGCAAAGGAACAAGGCAGAAACAAAGACAGTGACAGAAAAGATAAAAAATTTCTAGCACAGAAATTTCCAGAAGGTGGGGATACTATTTATACTGAAAAGATCCCCCTGCATCCCAACTGCGTTTCAAGCCACGTGCCACCCTTTCACAATCCTCCCTAAGAAAATACACACATACTTAAAAAAAAAAAGCAAGTGTTTACAACAGGAACAATTAGTCCTAACGAACGCCAGACACATCCAATACACACAGCCACGGATGTGTAGTGCCTTCAGAGGAGGACGTGTAATACCTTCAGAGGAGTGTCCAATGCACTCAAAGAACGCTGTGTACTTTAAAACAAACAGTGGTTTTGCAATCCACACAACACAAAGAGGGGTGAGTAATTTACGTAAAAAATAGTATCTAAACCATGAAAAACCATGAGTGCGTAATAATAATGATAATGATAATAATGATAATAATAATAATAATGATAATAATAACAACAATAATGATTATAACAATAACAATAAACAATAATAGTAACAACAAAACAACATCAACAACAACAACAATAACAATAATATGATAATGATAGTAATAATAATAATGATAACAATAATAATGATAATAATAATAATATAGTAATAATGATAATAATGACGTCGTTATAAAACGCTGAATCTTCTTGATTCAAGAATCAAATCAAGGCAGGCGCTCTCATCATTCACCAAAGCTATCATCAACAACGACGAAAACTCCAGTGCACAATACACACACAAACTGTCGGGGGAGGGAGGGGAGGAGGGGGGTGAAGGGAAGACAAGAAGGGATTAAAATGTATGACCATGACCCAAGAGTCATCTTCTCTCTGCCGCGCACACACACACACACACACACACACACACACACACACACACACACACACACACACACACACACACACACACACACAAACACACACACACACACACACACACACACACACACACACACACACACACACACACACACATACACAGTTGTTTTCTGGTTCATTTCTTTTTCCTGATGATTAACCATTTCCATGTATCCTCTTCACTCCTCATGTATCCTCACATTTGGATTTTTTGTTTTTGTTTTTTGTTTGTTGTTGTCTAAAATCACTTTAGTGAATAAACATTAAATGAAAGACCACACAGAAGGAAGGAGGGAGGGAGAGAGAGAGAGAGACAGAGAGACACACACACACACGCACGCATGCACACACACACACACACACACACACACACACACACACACACACACACACACACACACACACACACACACACACACATCAAGGCCATCCCCGTTTCAAAACATACACAATACTTAAACAGGGAAAAAAAGAAAAGGAAAAGAAAATTAAATACACATATCAATGCATTCGCGTGCATAATCATTCGCGTGCATAAACTAAAGAAATGCCCCTGATGTTGATCACTCCAAATTATCACACAGGGGGTCAAAAAACGTTCCTGAATACAAATTTAAACCTAACTGAAGATACTAAAACCAATGTAAAAACGGGCCTAAATTACCTAAAATTGCTTCCGCATATTATTTTCCCTAAAGCCAAAAATGCACTTAATACATGTACCCAATTAACAATCCTAGGAGAAAGTACGTAAGACTTTATCGAACACACACAAGTGAATGGACCAGCAAGGCAGAAAATGATGGGCAGAAATGACAGAAAGCAAAGGAACACGTCAGAAACATAGAGTGTGACAGAAGAAAAGGGAATTTCTAGCGTAGAATTTCCAGAAGGTGGGGCCCATTATTTATACTGAAAGAGCCCATGGCATCCCCACAAGGGGGGGGGGGATGTTAGGGGGTGTTATTATCTATGCTGGGAAGATTTACGAGAACTCCAGTTACTAGGTTCGAAACTGAAGATGGCTTCAGCAGCTGGTTCCAAATCCTCACTGACTGAAGACAGGACTGTGGCCTCTCTCTTCGCTTGTTTGTTGTTTGTACTGATGGGTGCTACGGCTTGCAACGAAAGACACAGACTTTGCATGGATTGAGGACAATCATCTCTCTCACCTCGACATTGCGGCCTTGGCAGACAACACTCATACCTCACAAGATCTAGTTAGCTCAATCAACGACAGTAGCGAAAGACTTGATCTTAATATCAGTACCAAGAAAACAAACGACACGCTGGTAGGCAACCATCACTAATGTACAAATTCCACTGTTGATCCTGTACAACGTTGGAGGGTTCACCTACCTTGGAAGTTCCACCCAACAGTAAGGGGATATGGGGAATGAACTCAGTTGTCACATCAGTAAACTGTCAGCAGGAGACAACTAGCTTGGGAAAATTTAGAACAGCAGTAAGTTATTTTTTTTTCTTTTTCTTTCTTTTTTCTTTTTTTTTTTTTTCTTTCTATTTCTCTTTTTTGACTCAAGTTTCAATTTTACAACTCGAAAGTGCTGTCAGTATTATTGTACGGTTGTGACATATGGTACCCAAAATCCAGCTATGACAAGAAACTTGACGTATTAGACATGAGATGCCCAGGCAAGAATTTGACATCCACCGGAACCACTTTATTCCCAACAAACACATTATACAGCAGTCCGTAACAGCCCCCAGTAACATTCACAATCCGCAGATGAGGCTTAAGCTGGTTGGGCCATGCATCGAGGCTTCCTCAGTCATGACACGTCAAAAACCAATTGGCGTTCGCTGGAACGACCTTGCTCCAAACGAACAAATGAGAGAGCAGTCAGTAACAGCCCCCGATAACATCCACAATCCATCCGCAGATGACGCTTGAGCTTGTTGCACCAGGCATCAAGGCTTCCTCAGTCAAGACCCGCCAACCCGGTTCTACACTGGACTCCAAAAGGCTGCAGGAAAAAGGGTGAAAGGCCGAAGATGAACTGACGGCAGAACATTGACCGGGACCTACGACTGGTGAACCTCCGATAGAGCGATGTGTCTTCCCTTGCTTAGAAAAAAACGTGATTGGAGCATCCTGACTGCTTCATGTGTCTTCAGACACACACGAGACTTCATCGAATCTAAGTTGGCAAAAATTGTTATTTCAGCAATTCAACATTTTAGATGTACTTTTCTTCTCTCTCGAAAATGTAGACCTTGCATTAAAGGTTCGATGGTGAGCAAGAGCTTTTGGCAGTTTCAATAATCGTCACGTGTAATGGTGTTGGTGGCTGAAACTACTTCAACACACTGCTGCCTGATGGGGAAAAAAAGTTAGTGTTGCTGAACGGTTGAACGAATATGTTGGTTTTCATGATCACTAAAGAAACTCCCCTGTCATGCCAGCTAAAAGTGTGTGTAAATGAATGAGAGGAGAGAGAGAGAGAGAGAGAGAAAGAAAGAGAGAGGGGGAGAAAGAGAGAGAGAGACAGATAGACAGACAGAGAGAGAGACAGACAGACAGAGAGACAGAGAGAGAAGACAGAGAGACAGAGAGACCTAGAGACAGAGAGACAGAGAGAAGAGAAGAGAAGAGAGAGAAGAGAGAGAGGAGAGGACAGAGACAGAGACAGAGACAGAGAGACAGAGAGACCTAGAGACAGAGAGAAGAGAAGAGAAAGAGAGAGAGAGAGAGAGAGAGAGAGAGAGAGAGAAAGAGAGAGACAGAAAGAGTGTATGTATGCGTGTGTGCGTGTGAATGTGCTGTGCGCGTGTGTGTACGTGCGCGCGCAGGCGCGCGTGTGGGTGTGAATGTGTATGTGAGTGGGCGCGCGAGTGCGTATTTGAATGTATATACATGTACATGTGTGAAGGTGTGTGTGTGTGTGTGTGTGTGTGTGTGTGTGAATGTGTGTGTGCGTGTGTCCGTGCGTGTGTGTGTGCGTGTGTGTGTGTGTGTGTGTATGTGTGCGCGCGCGCGTGTGTGCGTGTGTGCATGTGCACGGATGTGTATGTGCGTTGTGTATGCATGGGTGTGTATGTGCGTGTGCGTACTTGTGTATGTGTGTGTGTGTGTGCTTGTGTATGCATGGATGTGTATGTGCGCGTGTGTGTGCATGGGTATGTATACGCCTGTATGGAGGATGGGTGGGTATGTGTGCACGCGTGAGTGAGTAGGGAGGAGGGTGGGCGAGGAGAGGAGGGGTGCGTGGCTTCAAAATAAAACTTCAAAAATAAAACTTCAAGTAAATAAAACAGTAAGTAGCCTTTCACTGAGAGACAAGTTTAGCCAGGTAGCCATTAAAACTTCAAAAATAAAACTTCAAAAATAAAACAGTGTACATTTTGCCGGAGCAGCCTGCTGTGAAAATGCCATTTTTGCATCAACGAGTTGTTTTTCTGGGTGAGTGTTTTTCGGCTGACCTATATTGGTTATATTCACTGTGGTGATGTTAGTGGTGACAGCTGTCTTACACCAGGCGGTCTGACGAATATAAAGAGTTAAAACTTACACCAGGCGGTCTGACGAATATAAAGAGTTAAAACTTACACCAGGCGGTCAGACGAATAGGAAAGTGCTGTTTGTTCATTGATGTATGGTCAAAAGTTTTGAGTGGGCTAGCTTCATGATAAAAAGTAGAGGAATCCATTTCAGACTGACGGGGTTGAATGTGTGTGTGTGTGTGTGTGTGTGTGTGTGTGTGTGTGTGTGTGTGTGTGTGTGTGTTGTGTGTGTGTGAGTGTGTGTGTGTGTGTGTTCTGTGCGTGCGTGTGTGTGTGTTAGTGTGTGTCTGTGTGTGCGTGTGTGTGTGTTAGTGTGTGTGTTTCTCTCTCTCCCTCCCACCCTTCTTTCTCTCTGTATATGTGTGTTTCTATGTGTATGTACATCTCTCTGTCTGTCTGTCTGTGCGTGTATGTTTGCGTGCGTGCGTATGTGTATGTGTGTGTGTGTGTGTGTGTGCTTGTGTGTGAGAGTGCTGTGTGTGTGTGTGTGTTTCACTGTGTATATGTGTGTATGTGTGTGTATGTGTGTGTGTATGCGTGCGTGTGTGCGCGCACACACATGTGCATATATATATATATATATGTGTGTGTGTGTGTGTGTGTGTGTGTGTGTGTGTGTGTGTGTGTGTGTGTGTTTATGTGTAGCCTTTGAAGCGGAAAAAAAACCCAACGCCTTTGGCATTTATATCTGTAAGATTCATTTTTTGTAAAAATGTATGTCTTGCATCACATATTCTCCTCTGGGCGAGTGTTTTTTTAGCGTTTTCAATAATCGTTATGTTCGGTTTGTTGGTGTTATTGGTTGTAGCTGTTTCCCCACATGGTAAACTGATGTATAAAATGTTACAGTGCTGTTTACTGATTGATGGCAACATTTCGATAGGTTATGTTGTATGGGCAGTACAGGTCTTTCTATCAATCCAGCTAATGTGTGTGTGCGTGTGTGTGAGTGTGTGTTGTGTGTGTGTGTGTGTGTGTGTGTGACTGTGTGTGTGTGTGTGTGTGTGTGTGTGAGAGTGACTGTGTGTGTGTGTGTGTGTGTGTGTGTGTGTGTGTGTGTGTGTGTTGTTGTGTGTGTGTTGTATGTGTGTATGTGCGTTCGCCTATACGTGTGTGTGTAAATGTGCCTGTGTGTGAAAGAGAGAGTGAGAGAGCGAATGTGTGTCTATGTGACAGAGAGAGAGAGAGAGAGAAGGAGAGAGAAAGAGAGAGAGACAGGGGAAGACAGAAAGATAGATAGAGAGAGGAGAGAGAGAGAGAGAGAGAGAGAGAGAGAGAGAGAGAGGGAAGGAAGAAGAGAGCGCGAGAAGGCGAGAAAGATGGGGAAGAGAGAGAGGGGGGAAATGGAGAGAATGTGTGTGCGTCCGTGTGTGTGTGTGTGTGTGTGTGTGTGTGTGTGTGTGTGTGTGTGCGCGTGAGCATCCGTCTGTGTGTATCCGTGCGTGTGTATGCTTATGCGTAGGAGCGTGGTATCTAAAAAGTTTTGAAGTGTTTGTTTATTGATGGATGGCACCATTCAGACTGGTTACCTTTTGGGGTCACTAGACGACTTCGTTTCACTCTTGCTGAAAATGTATGTGTGGTTTTACACACACACACATACACACGCACGCACGCACACACACACACACACACATATACACACTCACACACACACACACACACGTACACACACACACACACACACACACACACACACACACACACACACACACACACAACACACAAAGGAAAACAAAAATAGAGACGTGATGTGTATGTGTGTGTGTGTATGCGCGCGCGCGCGCGTGCGTGCGTATGCGTGTGCGTTTGCGTGTGTGCGTGTGTGTGATGTGTGTGTGGTGTGTGGTGTGTGAGCGTGTGTGTGTGTGTGTATATGTGTGTGTGTGTGTGTGTGTGTGTGTGTGTGTGTGTGTGTGTGTGTTTGTGTGTGTTCGTGTGCGCACGTGTGTGCGTGGGAGAAAAGATGCATAGAAAAAAATCTGTTCTTAAGTAGTGTTGAGACTGCAAAGAATCCAGTTGGAAAGAGAGAGAGAGAGAGAGAGAGAGAGAGAGAGAGAGAGAAACAGAGATATTCAGATATATATATATATATATATATATATACATGTACATGTATATATATATATATGTATACATATATATATGTATATATACACAGAGATAGATAGATAGAGAGAGAGAGGGGGGGAGAGAGAGAGAGAGAGAGAGAGAGAGAGAGAAAGAAAGAGGAAGAGAGAATGAGAAACAGAGAGATTCGGATATATATATATATACAGAGGAAGGGGGAGAGATGAAGGAGGAGAGGGGGAAAGAGAACAGGAAAAAGAGAAAGGAAAATAGACCGAGAGAACAGACAGAAAGACAGAGAGAGAGAGAGAGAGAGAGAGAGAGAGAGAGAGAGAGAGAGAAAGACAGACAGACAGACGACGGACAGACACAGACAGAGCGAGAGATAAAGAGACAGAGAGACAGAGAGACAGAGAGAGACACAGAGAGAGAAAGAGAGAGAGAGAAACAGACAGACAGACATATAGACAGACATACAGCCAGCCAGACAGACAGAAACAGAGACAGACAGGGACAGAGAAACAGAGAGAGAAAGAGAGGGGGGAGTTGCAAGAGGGAAAAATCACTGAACACACAGCTGAAATAGACAAAAACTACAAAGCAAACAGAAATACTCGTAAAATGGACACCAAACGACAACGAAAGGTTTCAAACCCTAGACACATGAAAAGCATGGGGATTGGAAAGAAGACACACAAGTACAAGCGCACCATCACCACCATCCTCCCCCAAGCCACTGATGGATGCTGGAACAGAACTGAAAACAAAATAACCACGAGGCGTTGTGTGAGATAAAATTGATCAAAGCGGATAATGTTGTGTGAAATAAAATTGATCAAAGCGGATAATGTTGTGTGAAATAAAATTGATCAAAGCGGATAATGTTGTGTGAAATAAAATTGATCAAAGCGGATATGTTGTGTGAAATAAAATTGATCAAAACGGATATGTTGTGTGAAATAAAATTGATCAAAACGGATATGCTATATAAAGAACTTGAGGGAGGGAGAGAGAGTGAGATTGAGAGAGAGAGAGGAGAGAGAGAGAGAGAGAGAGAGAGGAACAGACAGACAGACAGACAGAGAGAGACAGAGAAAGAAAGAAAGAGAGAGAGAGAAAGAAAGAAAGAAAGAAAGAAAGAGAGAGACAGAGAGAGAGAGAGAGACAGAGACAGACAGACAGACATACAGACACAAAAAGACAGACAGACAGACAGACATACAGACACAAAAAGACAGACAGACAGACAGACAGACACATACAGACACAAAAAGACAGACAGACAGACAGACACAAAAAGACAGACAGACAGACACATACAGACACAAAAAGACAGACATAGAGACAGACAAAGACAGAGAAGCAAAGAAAAAGAGAGAGAGCTGTATGTGAGTATGTGTGTGTGTGTGTATGTGAGAGAGAGAGAGAGAGAGAGAGAGAGAAAGATAGAGAGAGTGTGTGTATGTATGTGTGTGTGTGTGTGTATGTGTGTGGAGAGAGAGAGAGAGAGAGAGAGAGAGAGAGAGAAAGAGAGACAGAGAAAGAGAGAGAGAGTGAGTGAGTGAGTGTATTTGTGCATCTTTGGGGTCTCGTACTTGGTGTGTGTGTGTGTGTGTGTGTGTGTGTGTGTGTGTGTGTGTGTGTGTGTGTGTGTGTGTGTGTGTGCGTGCGCGCGCGTGTGTGCGCGGGTGTGAGCGTGTGCACGCTTGTTTGTGTGTGTGTGCACGCGCTCGCGAGTGTGTTACAAAAATTTTTTTTTCTTTCTTTCAAGTTTGTGAACAGCAAGGAAACTTTCTTCACAGAAGACAATTTACGTACGATGTCAAAAGTCCATACATTACTTAGGCTTAGCAACTACTGCTGTGTCTGACGACACACGAGACAGACACAGTGTTCCAATCACGTCTGTTCTTAGCAATGGGGGGAGGGGGGGTGCAACACATCGCTCCCCCTCCTCCCCACCCCCACCCCCATATCGGCGGTTTCACCAGTCGTAAGTTCTCGGTCGATGTTCTGCCGCCACGAGTTCATCTTCGGCCTTTCACCCTTTTTTTCCCGAGACCTGTTGATGTCTGGCGTAGAATCTGGTATGCAGGTTATGGCTGAGTTTCAGTTTCAATTTCTCAAGAAGACGTCTCCCCGCTCGGAATGAATTCCATATGCACTTACGTCACAGGTGCCATGTGATGGATAAGATCCAGAATGATAACGGCACAAGCCTTAAGTCTGCACATAAACCCATGAGTTGGCTAGGTCCTGAGGTCCTACATACATAGTTCCCTAATCCTGAGGGAGTAGGGGAGTGAGGTGGCAGAGACCTCAACTTTTCCCGGGGTCAGCACCACGAAGGTGGCGCCCATCCCCTCTCCCTCGCTTCAAATTCATCTGCACTTTTTTTTTTTAAAACCAAGAAGGGTAATTGGTCTTCAAGGGATGGGGACTTGGGAAATCAACCTATATCTCCAATGATTTTTACCAAGGCAGCCGGGCAATGCCCTGCTCTTTACAAAATTCAACTGCTGTGGGATCTTTAGCGTGCGCAGCCAGAGGGCACACGGGTCCGACCCGTTTTTCGTCCCCTTCCGAAAGACTAGATGTTCAGTTCGATTTTCCGGTCAAACCGAGGAATAGGTCGAGGTCTCTACGGAGAGCGATCCCTGGAACCTCGAATTTAGTTATTGGCAGGCGAACGTCTGAACCATTCTGCCACTCTTCTCACTCATGGCTGAGAAAGTCTTGACATAATTATGGACTCAACCAGCTGTCGGATTTTTAACTGCTGGTACATTTGGGTGGAACGGAGCGCTTACGGAACACCCCCATGTTACTGTTATTGTTATTTTTTGTTTAATTTAAGGACCAGCCGACTCCGTAGAGCCGTATCAGGGCTATAACCAGTTCCAAAACAGACACGATACTTCAACAGGTAAAAAAAAAAAAAAAAGCAAAAGAAAATTAAGTACGAACATCAATGCGTTCGCGTACAAAATCAAAGGATATGCCCCATGGCGTTGACCACTCCGTCCAGTTTATCACACAGGGGATTTAAATATACATACATGAATACAAATTTGAACATAACTAAGGACCCTAAAACATGTAAAAATGGGCCTAAATTACCTAAAATTGCTTCCGCATATCTGATTTCCTTAGAGCCAAAAATGCACTTAATACGTGTATCCAATCATCAATCCTATGAAAAAGTACGTAGGACTTTTTAAACACATACAGGTGAATGGACCAGCAAGGCAGAAAACGACAGGAAGAACTGAAAGAAAGCAAAGGAACAAGGCAGAAACAAAGATTGTGACAGAAAAGAGGAAATTTCTAGCACAAAATTTTTAAAAGATGTGGGGATACTATTTATACTGAAAGAGCCTCCGGCATCCCCACCGGAAATGTCCTCGTGTGATGAATCCTTCTTGAACAAGGTTCAAATCTCCCGACTCCTGCAAGTTCTTTTACAGGGCAGGAAGTCAACATCCTGGAATAAAAACAAACACAAAACAAAAAGCTGTCTTTCTGTCTGTCTCCCTTTCTCTCTCTCTTCTCTCTCTCTCTCTCTCTCTCTCTCTGTCTGTCTGTCTGTCTGTCTCTCTCACTCTTTCACTCTGTGTGTGTGTGTCTCTCTCACTCTCTGTATCTCTCACTGTATCTCTATATCTGTCTCTCTCTCTGTCTCTCTCTCTCACTCATTCACTCTGTGTGTGTTTCTGTCTCTCTCACTCTGTATCTCTCACTCTATCTATATATCTCTGTGCCTCTGTATCTCTGCATCTCTCTCTCTCTCTCTGTTTTGGAAAACAAAAAAGACTTGGTTTGGAAAGAAAGAAAAAAAATACCGAAAAGGGAAACATACATGGCTTTGTTTGTCGTCTAATGCTTTGCTTCCCTATTACTTCTTCTTTAAGTTTGTCAGTCAGGATTTTATCGGCGCCGTTTTCTTTCGTTTACGTCCGTTTTCTGAATGTATGTCTTATCTGTGTCCTTGTTTTCTTTCGTTTTTCTGGTTGGCACATGCTTTTGGTCTAAAACTTGAGACAAGGTGAGAGAGATAGACAGACGAACGGGCGGAGACACAGACCGGGAGAGAGAGAGAGAGAGAGAGAGAGAGAGAGAGAGAGATAGGACAGAGAGAGACAGAGAGACAGAGAGACAGAAAGGACAGAAAGAGAGACATAGACAGAGAGACAGAGAGAGAGACAGAGAAAGAGACAGAGACAGAAACAAGAGAGAGAAACAGAGAGAGAGAGAGAGACAAACAGACAGATAGACAGACAGACAGACAAAGATAGAGAGACTGAGAGAGACAGAGAGATACAGAGAGTGAGAGATACACACATGCACACAGTCTGTGAGTGAGTGATAAGAGAAAGAGAGATACAGAGAGGGGAGAGAGAGAGAGAGAGAGAGAGAGAGAGAGAGAGAAGACAGACAGATAGACAGACAGACAGACAAGATAGAGAGGCTGAGAGAGACAGAGAGATACAGAGAGTGAGAGATACACACATGCACACAGTCTGTGAGTGAGTGATAAGAGAAAGAGAGACACACAGAGAGAGATACAGAGAGAGAGAGAGAGAAGGAGACTGAGAGAGACACAGAGAGAGGCAGAGAGAGAGAGAGAGAGAGAGAGAGAGAAGAGAGAGAGAGATAAGAGAGAGAGAGAGAGATACAGAGAGAGAGAGAGAAGGGAGAGAGAGAATACAGAGAGATACAGAGAGAGAGAGAGAAGAGAGAGAGAGAAGGAGAGAGAGAAACACAGACAGACAGACAAGAGGAAGAGAGGAAGAGAGGAGAAGAGAGGAGAGCAGATGAGAGAGAATCTAGCGAGAATAACAGGAACAGACACACA
>JAPXFY010000031.1:26985618-26993118 GCA_030674185.1 Monoplex corrugatus | reverse complement strand
TCTCTCTCTCTCTAAAAGAAATGTCATATCATGTCATGTCGTATTAGACAGTTACTAAATGTCATGTCATGTCAGAATGTTACAAGTTTAAGTCGTTAATGGTTATTGTCATTCATCATCATCATCATCATCATCATCATCATCATCATCATCATCATCATCATCATCATCATCATCATCATCATATTATTATTATTATTAATATTATTATATTATTATTATCATTAATTATTATTATTATTATTATATTATCATCATTATTTATTATCATTATTACTATTATTATTACTATTATTACAATAATAATAATTATCATTATCATTATTACTATTGTTATCATCATCGTCATCATTATTATTATTTCTTTTATTATTATTATTGTTATTATCAATTAGTTTGTTTACTGACCAGCCGACAGCTTACAGCTATATCAGGGCTATTACCGTTTCAAAACATACACAATATTTCAAAATGAAAAAAATGGAAAAGAAAGTGAAGTACACATATCAATGCATCATGTCATCAACACACATAATCTAAAAAGATGCCCCTGGCGTTGATCACTTCATCCAATTTATCACACAGGGAATTTAAAAAACATACCCGAGCACAAATTTAAACATTACTAAGGACACTAAAACATATCTAAAAACGGGCCTAAATTCCTTAAAACTGCTTCCGCATATCTCATTTCCCTAGAGTCAAAATTGGACATAATATATGTACTCGATTATCAGTCCTAAGAGAAAGGATGTAAGTCTTTATCGAACACATACAGGTGAATGGACCAGCAAGGCAGAAAATGATAGAAGAAACGGCAGAAAGCAAAGGAACAAGCAGAAACAAAGAGTGACAGAAAAGAGGATATTTCTAGCAGAGAATTTCCAGAAGGTGGGGATACTAGTTATACTGAAAGAGCCCCCTCCCCCCCCCCCCTCCCCGGCATCCCCACGGGGGATACCAGTCTAGCACGTCGCTGTAAAATTATGCAAAGGTTATAATGAATGTAAGATGTTATCAAGATACATGTATTTTCATATTAGTTTGTTATGTAACCCTCTCCCTTGGGAATACCGGGGGCTCTTCCAGTACATACAGTATCTCCACTTTCTGGGAATTCTGTGGTGGAAATTTTCTTTATCTGCCACTCTCTTTTTCTTTTTTTCCAGCTTGCTCCTTTGCGTTTCTGTTATCTTTTCTCATCATTTTCTTACTTTGCTGGTCAATTCACCTGTGTATTTCTATAAAATCTTAATATTTCCCATTAAGACTGATAATTGCTCACATGCATCCACTGCGTTTTTGGCTTCAAGGAAATGTGATTCTCAGAAGCAATTTTAAGTGATATGGCCCAGTTTTAAATTAATGTACCCTTTTTGGTGTCCCTGGTTATATTTACATCATTCTATTCAGGTTTGTCTTTATAAATCCCTTGGTGATAGATTGGACGGAATGGTCAATGCCAGGGGCACATACTTAAATTGTGTCCACAGATGCATTCTTTTTTTTTCTTTGGTCCCATTTTCTACACGACCTTAATGGCCACAGAAACTGGCACACTTTTACAATGCCATGATGATGATGTCGATGTGGATGATAATCATGATGCTATATAGTTCCATCTAAAATTGAGACTGAGGGACAGGGCTGTACTCTACGCTTACTATAATAATATATCCCGGCGTCAACAAGGCCCGAGAGATACAGACACCTGCGGTGCCGGTCAGAAGACCCGAGCAACATCCTCAGTGACGCATCCCAGTCTTCCCACTGAGCCCATTGCACGCTCAGCTGTGGGTAGGAGCCGGTTAGAGCAAAAAAAAACCCACCCCACAATGATATATTTTTGAAGGGACTGATGGGGATTCAAACCCACAACCTTCCAGTCTGTAGTCCGTTGTGTTAACCACTACACCATGGTGACTGGTAACAGATGCATTCTTATGTGTGCTTAATTTTGTTTCCATTTTTTTCCCCCTCATGTTCATGGAGGTACATTTTGCGATGGTTATACCCCTGATATGGCTCTGCGAAGTCGCCAAGGCTAGAAATGATATTATTGATAATAAAGAAGAAAGAAGAAGAAGACTATTAGGATTAAGAATAAGAATAATGTTAACCACTCATTTTCTGCAATGTAAGATTTGAAATACTTTGATTTAAATGTATAAAATGTCTTACTCTTACCTCATCCCCAAACTTCCAAAAAACCCCTATCCCCTACTTATTATTTGTGTACGAGTGACAATGGTCCAGACGTTCACCTGCCTATAATTCATCTCGAGGTTCCAGGGTTCGTTCCCCGTTAAGGCCTTGACTTTTCTCCTCAGTCTGACCGGAAAATTAAAACTGAACGTCTAGTCCTTCGGAAGGGGACGAAAAACAAGTCGGGCCAGAGTGCCTTCTGACTGCACACGGTAAAGATCCCAGGGCAGTTGAAAATCGTGAAGAGCGGTGCATTTGCAGGGCAGCTGGTATAAAAACTTAGGAGAGATAGGTTCATTTCCCAAGTCTTTCACCTTGAAGGCCAGTTAGCCTTCTTGCCTTTCTGAGGTCTTGGTTAAAATACGGGAAGAGCAGCGCAAGTTTCGTATGATAAATCCGCTGTGACAAAAGAGAAGAATATGAATATGAATATAAATATGACTATGAAGACGCTGTTGTGTATTAAACCAATCTGAATCTGAATTTGAATGCGAGACTGAGAAGGACTCTCTCTGTCTCTCTCTTTCTTTTCTCTTCTCTCTCTCTCTCTCTCTCACACACCATCTCACCAAACCACACACACACACACACACACAAACACACACACACAAACACACACACACAACACACACACACACACACACAAACACACACACACACACACACACACACACAACACAACACACACAACACCACACACAACACACACAACACACACACACACACACACACACACACAAACACACACAACACACAACACAACACCACACACACAACACACACACACAACACACAACACACACAAACACACACACAACACACAACACACACACAACACACACACACAAACACACACACAAACACACACACACACACACAACACACACACACACACAACACACACACACACACCACACAAACACACACACACAAACACACACACACACACAAACACACACACACACAACAACACACACACACAACAAACACACAACACACACAAACACACACACACACAAACACACACACACACACACACAACACACACACACACACAACACACACACACACACAACACACACACCACACACACAACAACACACACACACACAAACACACACACACACACACACACACACACACACACACACCACACACACACACACAACACACACACACAACACGCACACGTTGTTTGCTGTGTTTAATGTCCAAACTACGGCCTTAATGCTACGTTGAGATCAGGGGAAGCGTACTCTAAAAGGCACGTCACTCTTACTACCTACTCTGAATAGCCTCCCTTCGCTGTGAAACGCCACTGAAGGCAAAGAAGAAATGGAGAGCTTACTAATGCACGAGAAATGGGTAGAGAGGGCGAGACAGCTAGGACGGAAAGGAGTGGGGAGGTGGTGAATGACAAGAAGGGAGAGAAAGAGAGCGAGAGAGAGAGAGAGAGAGAAGAGAGAGAGAGAGAAGAGAAAGAGAGAGAGAGAAAGAGAAGACAGACAGACAGACAGAGACAGAGATAAAGACAGAGACAGAGACAGACAGACAGGTACAGAGAGACAGATAGAGACAGCGCGAGAGAGAGGGGGGAGAAGAGAGAGAGACAGAGAGACAGACAGAGAGAGACAGAGACAGACAGACAGGTACAGAGAGACAGATAGAGACAGCGCGAGAGAGAGGGGGGAGAAGAGAGAGAGAGAGAGAGAGAAAGAGACAGAGACAGAGAGAGACAGAGACAGAGAGAGACACACAGAGAGAGACAGAGAGAGACAGAGAGAGAAACGGGAGGGAGGGGAGAGAATCAGCGCATACGCGCGAGCGAGAGAGAGAGAGAGTGTGTGTGAGAGATAGAGACAGACAGACAGACAGTCAGACAGAAAGAGAAACAGAGACAGAGAGAGAAAACAGAGAGTCAAAGACAGAGACAGAGACAGAGACAGAGAGAGAAACAGAGAGTCATAGACAGAGACAGAGAGAGAAACAGAGAGTCAAAGACAGAGGCAGAGACAGAGAGAGAAACAGAGTCAAAGACAGAGACAGAGACAGAGAGAGAAACAGAGAGCCCAAAGACAGAGACAGAGACAGAAACAGAGAGCAAAGACAGAGACAGGACAGAGAGAGAAACAGAGAGCAAAGACAGACGAGAGAGAAACAGAGAGTCAAAGACAGAGACAGAGAGAGAAACAGAGAGCAAAGACAGAGACAGAGAGAGAAACAGAGAGTCAAAGACAGAGACAGAGAGAGAAACAGAGAGTCAAAGACAGAGACAGAGAGAGAAACAGAGAGTCAGAGACAGAGACAGAGAGAGAAACAGAGAGTCAAAGACAGAGACAGAGAAGAGAAACAGAGAGTCAAGACAGAGACAGAGAGAGAAACAGAAAGACAGAGACAGAGAAGAAAACGAGAGCAAGACAGAGACAGAGAAAACAGAGAGTCAAAGACAGAGACAGAGACAGAGAGAGAAACAGAGAGCAAAGAGCAGAGACAGAGAGAGAAACAGAGAGTCAAAGACAAGACAGAGAGAGAAACAGAGAGCAGAGACAGAGACAGGAGGAGCGAGGAAACAGAGCAGAGCAGAAAGACAGAGACAGAGACAGAGAGAGAAACAGAGAGCAAAGACAGAGACAGAGACAGAGAAGAAACAGAGCAGAGAGACAGAGACAGAGACAGAAGGAAGAGAAAGAGAGTCAAAGAGACAGAGCAAGACAGAGACAGAGAGAGAGAGAGAGAAACAGAGAGAGAAGACAGAGACAGAGAGAAACAGAGAGCAAAGACAGAGACGAGAAGAAACAGAGAGTCAGAGACAGAGACAGAGAAGAAGAGTCAGAGACAGAGAGAGAAACAGAGAGTCAGAGACAGAGACAGAGAGAGAAACAGAGAGCAAAGACAGAGACAGAGAGAGAAACAGAGAGCCAAAGACAGAGACAGGACAGAGAGAGAAACAGAGAGTCAAGAGGACAGAGACAGAGAAGAGAAACAGAGAGTCAAAGACAGAAAGAGACCAAGAAAGAGAAGCTGGCAGGAAAAAACAAAAAAAAACGAAAGAAAAGGAAGGAGGAGGAGAGGAGGAGGAGGAGAAAAGAAGACAAACAAGACGATGAGGTGATGGTGTATAGCAGCAGCAGTGTAGTTATAGCAATACTAGCAGGAGAAAGAGTAGAAAAGGACGATGATGAAAATCATGTGAAGAAAGTTACATAACTCTTGAGAGTCACGGAGTTATCTCCCATGTAGAATTTCTCAAATCCAACACAAGTTTGCGCTACCCATTCAGCTAGCATAGACGCAGCCACAAGGCACACAACTACAAGCTCAGAGCATTCCTCTAAATATTTAAAAATTCTCCCTGCTTCCCTCTTATTTCCTATGATGAAGAAGGTTAAGGATGTTGAAGAAGAAGACGAAGACGTGAAGGACGAAGAGGAGCAAGGACGAGGATGTATTTGATATGAGAGAGGGAGAGGGATAGAAAATAGAGAGGGGGAGGGAAACTGACAGACAGAGAGAGAAAGAGAAAAAGAAAGAAACAGGCGGACGGAAAGGTAGGGAGGTGAGAGAGAGAGAGAGAGGGAGGGAGACTTGGGAGTGGAATGGACAGATTAAAGATAAACAGAAAGACAAAGCAGAATGACAGAAGGACAGACAAAGCCGTGTGAGGAAAGTTTAAAAAAAAAAGGCGGACAGAGACAGAAAGAAACAAAGAGAGAGAGACAGACGGGAGAGAGAGAGAGAGAGAGAGAGAGAGAGAGAAAGAGAGAGTGAGAGAGAAGACAGAGAGAGAAGAGAGAGAGAAGAGAGAGAGAGAGAGTGAGAGAGAGAGAGAAGGGAAGAGAGAAAAGAGAGACAGAGAAACAGACAGAGAAGAGAGAGAGAGAGAAAGAAAGAGAGAAAGAAAGACAGACAGACACAGACAGACAGACAGAGAATAGACAGACAGAGAGAAAGAGAGAGAGAGAGAGAGAGAGAGAGAGAGAGAAAGAGAGAGAAGAGAGAGAAAAAGAAAACAGAGAGAGACAGAAAGAGAAAGAGCGAACAGACAGACAGACACAGACAGACAGACAGACAAGAGACAGAGAGAGAGAGAATCCTTCAACAGTGAAAATGTCCTTCAGCAGGGGAAATCCATTCACTTTCCATTAGCCAGCAAGCCAGAGTAAACAGCCCAATGAAAACCGCCTGCCACTGAAATCAAAACGAGGCAAAAGAATGACGTCAGAGAGCACAAAGAGCATGAATGCTTCCCCTCCCCCCCCCATCCCCTCATACCCCTTCCCCTCCAGCCGGAAGTGGGAATGAACTGGCCAATAGACGTCTCTTTTCAAGTGCTATGTTTGGGCAGCTGAGCATCACTGCTTTCTGTTTTCTCTGTCTTAGGAAGTTAATTTCTAGATTTATCTGGACCGAAGTTTCAAAATCTATCTCTCCATCTCTCTGTTCGTTCGTCCGTTTCAGCTGAAGTATGAAATTTAGTTCAAGAAGGGTTCATTGCCCTCGGTCCAAAATCCACATGCTCTCCAACCAAATCTACTGACAGTCTTACCAAGCAAGACACTTTGAGCCTGCGTAAAACTCTATATGCTGGCGAGATGAACGGGGCTTTCAAGTTTAAAGTTCATAATTGTTTACAGCCCAGCCGTATTTCTAGAGCTATATGGGGGAGATGGGGGAGATGGGGGGGGGGGGGAGGTAGCATCATGTTAAAAACCAACTCCAAGTTTAATTAAAAAGACGACAAGTTCACAATTCGATATCCTTTCAAGTCAAAATAGCACTTTAATAAAAAATAAAAATATCCTTCCCATACGTATAAACATGTAAGATGAAATCTATTGATCTCTTTGCAAACAAACTTGAAAATTGCATCCGGAAGAACATCTCTTTAAAGAGGTTCTTTAACGTTTTGACTCCTGCACCCTATCCACCACTCACTAAACACGTAACCCTTTGGCTCCCTTACCCTATCCACCAGCTTCTGGTTTTGTGTCATGGTTGACAAAGCAGGATGCTAACGGACAGGCTGATGGCGTCAAAGGGTTAAGGAGACTGTTGAAAAGTGCTTCTGAAAAGTACCTACATCTCACATCGTGCGTGTCAAGCATTCAGTAAAAAGATATGACATACTGACACCAGCAGTCCGACTGGAATTAATAAGAAACACCAGGGAGTGCTGGACAGGGACCCAGAGCAACAATGCCTTATCACCGACAGGACAATCAGCTCCCATCTAGATCTCCATACACCACATAGTATTGTTATCGTTATCGTTGTTTGAATCCCAACCGACTACGC
>JAPXFY010000031.1:26965618-26968118 GCA_030674185.1 Monoplex corrugatus | reverse complement strand
ATTCCATAACAGTTATCAACACAAAGTGAACACAAACCATCCTCCTTTCCATAACAGTTATCAACACAAAGTGAACAAAACCATCCTCCTTCCATAACAGTTATCAACACAAAGTGAACACAAACCACCTTCCATAACAGTTATCACACAAAGTGAACAAAACTCCTCTTCCATAACAGTTATCAACACAAGTGAACACAAACCATCCCTTCCTTCCATAACAGTTATCAACACAAAGTGAACACAAACCATCCTCCTTCCATAACAGTTATCAACACAAAGTAACACAAACCATCCTTCCTTCCATAACAGTTATCAACACAAAGTGAAAAACCATACTCCTTCTAACAGATAAACAAAGTGAACAAATCTTCTTCCTTCCATAACAGTTATCAACACAAAGTGAACACAAACATCCCCTTCCTTCCATAACAGTTATCAACACAAAGTAAAAACACTCAAACATATCACCCTTCTTTCCATAACAGTTATCAACACAAAGTGGACACAAACCATCCTCATTCCTTCCATAACAGTTATCAACACAAAGTAAACACAAACCATCCTTCCTTCTATAACAGTTATCAACACAAAGTAAACACAAACCATCCTCTATTCCTTCCATAACAGTTATCAACACAAAGTGAACACAAACCATCCTTCCTTCCTTCTATAACAGTTATCAACACAAAGTGAACACAAACCATCCTTCCTTCCTTCATAACAGTTATCAACACAAAGTGAACACAAACCATCCTTCCTTCTATAGCAGTTATCAACACAAAGTGAACACAAACCATCCTTCCTTCCTTCTATAACAGTTATCCAATCACAAAGTGAACACAAACCCATCCTTCCTTCTTTCCACTTAACAAGTTTCTCAACAAAGTGAACACAAATACACATAACACCATCCTCCTGAAACAGTTATCGACACAAAGTGAAAAAAACCACCTTCCTTCCTAACAAACTTTTCGACACAAATGTGAACACAAATCTTATTCCATTTCTTCCTTTAACAGTTATCAACACAAATGAACACAAACCATCTCCTTTGTCCTCTATACAGTTAACACAAAGCGAACACAAACCATTCTATTCTTCCTACCATAACAGTTATCAAACAAAGTGAACAAAATGCATCCATTCCTCTCCCCATAACATTTATCTATAAGAAGTGAATCAAAAAGCACCATTTTTCTTCTTATAACAGTTATAAACACAAAGTGAACAAAACATCCATTCTTCCTCATAGCAGTTAACACAAAGTGAACAAAAACCACCTCCTTTGTCCTCTAACAGTTAAACACAAAGTGAACACAAACCATCATTCTTCCTACCATAACAGTTATAGATACAAAGTGAACAAAAGCATCCATTTTTCCTCATAACAGTTATAAAATAAAGTAAACAAAAACCATCCATTCATCTTCCCATAGCATTTATGATACGAAGTGACCAAAAAACATCCATTTTTCTTCCTATAACAGTTATAAATACAAAGTGAGCTAAAACTATCCATTCCTCTTCCATAACAGTTATAAATACAAAGTGAACAAAAAGCATCCATTCCTCTTCCCATAACAGTTATAAATACAAAGTGAACAAAAAGCATCCATTCCTCTTCCATAACAGTTATAAATACAAAGTGAACAAAAAGCATCCATTCCTCTTCCATAACAGTTATAAATACAAAGTGAACACAAACATCCATTCCTCTTCCATAACAGTTATAAACAAAGTGAACAAAAACATCCATTCCTCTTTCCATAACAGTTATAAATACAAAGTGAACAAAAAGCATCCATTCTCTTCCCATAACAGTTATAAATACAAAGTGAACACAAACCATCCATTCCTCTTCCATAACAGTTATAAATACAAAGTGAACAAAAAGCATCCATTCCTATTCCCATAAACAGTTGTAAATACAAAGTGAACAAAAAGCATCCATTCCTCTTCCCATAACAGTTTAAATACAATGTGAACACAAAACATCCATTCCTCTTCCCATAACAGTTATAAATACAATGTGAACAAAAAAGATCCATCTCCTCTTCCCATAAAACATATTTGCTAAATAACATAGTGAACAAAAACATTCATTCCTCTTCCAATAACAGTTATAAATATGAAGTGAACAAAAAGCCATCCATTCCTCTTCCCATAACAGTTATAATACAATGTGAACAAAAACCATCCATTCCTCTTCCAGAACAGTTATAAATACAAAGTGAACAAAAACATCCATTCCTCTTCCCATAACAGTTATAAATATAAAGTGAACAAAAACATCCATTCCTCTTCCCATAACAGTTATAAATACAAAGTAAACAAAAACCATCCATTCCTCTTCCCATAACAGTTATAAATACAATGTGAACAAAAAACATCCATTCCTCTTCCCATAACAGTTATGAAATACAAAGTGAACAAAAAACATCCATTCTCTTCCCAAACAGTTATAAATACAAAGTGAACAACACAAACCATCCATTCT
>JAPXFY010000031.1:26953118-26955618 GCA_030674185.1 Monoplex corrugatus | reverse complement strand
TGAGAGAGAGAGAGAGAGAGAGAAGAGAGAGAGACAGAGAGAAAATGTGTGTGTGTGTGTGTTTGTGTATTGAGTGTGCGCGTGCGTCTCTCTCTCTTTCTTTCTTGGTAAAACCGCGTACCGCAGTTCTGAAGCGCAGAATCGCCCAGGTTCGATCCCCGGCGTGGAAAAAAAAAAAAAAAAATAGACAACAGCAGAAGGGCATCCAGGAGTCATGACCTGGATGTGGCCCGGCCCCCCGAGAGTGTAAGGAATTCAGGGCCGAAACACTTGTCTAAAGGGGGTTACTTCTCTGAAGACCTTCTGTTGTCTAGCTCTCCCTAGAGTTTCTTTCTACCTGCACATGGTCAGTCCATTGACTTCCGGGAATAGTTCGGAGGACATTCGGGAAAGACCGAAGGACACTGGGAAAGACTAGATCTGCGGGCTTTGTGGGTTGGCTTCCCACCTTGCCTTTGATAACATGCCACGAGTTTTCCAAATGAAAGATGCTCCCAGGATTCACCGAAAGGGGGAGAGAATGATGAATCCATCGGCACTGACTCCATCACGACTGGAAACGCACAACGGACCATGATTAATGACCAGTTGGAATTTCCGTGTGCGTGTGGAAGGAGATTCACCACCAAACGCGGCATGAAGATCCACAGGACAAAAATGGGCTGTTTGAAGACACATACGAACCAGCAGCAGCGCACTGCGATAGCAGGTGAGACGTTGGATGACCAAGGCCAGGATTTAAACCATAGTGCCAAGGACATCCACGCTGACGGTTCTGATGCGGATTTTGCACAAGCTCTTAACGCCAAACGTGGAAAACTCAATTTGCCGCCTGCCGGTGCAAAAGAACAATGGGAGAAATTAGATGAGGAACTTGTCCTTAAGCTGAATGCGCTAATAGGGAACAGTACGCTGGAACACAAACTTGACACATACGGAGACATCATATACTCTATCTCCAGGGACACTTATGGAGTGAAGCAGCCAAAGACAAAAACGCCTCCCCAGAAATCCAGAAGACAGCAACAGATGGAAAGCATCCGGAGGGAGAAAAGGAAGCTTAAAAAGCGAATGAAAACTGCCTCAGAATTCGAGAAGCAAGGGCTCCTGGAACTCTGGAAAGATCTGAAGGCCAAACACAATGCTCTCAGCAAAGTGGAATCAGCAAGGCGAAGAAAGAGCAAAAAGAAGAAGACTCAAGATCGTTTCTTCAAAGATCCCTTTGACTTTGCAAGAAAGCTGTTTGAACAACCCAAATCAGGGACTCTCACAGTGGGCAAGGAAACCCTAGAGCAGCATCTCAGGGAAACATATTCCGATTCTCAGCGCGAGGCACCACTTGAAATCCAAAATCTGGTTTGGCCTGCAGCGCCAGAAGGAAAATTCAATAACAAACCACCAACACTGGATGAAGTGAAGAACGTAGTAAAGAAAGCCAGAGCCAAGTCAGCACCTGGACCAAACGGAATACCATACCTGCTCTACAAGAAATGCCCAAAAGTGCTCGAGTGGCTCCACAAGATGATTCGATCAGCATGGAGGAACCAGAAGATCAGCGACCAATGGATGAGAGCTGAAGGAGTGTACATTCCGAAGGAGCAGAACTCCAGCAGCATCAATCAGTTCAGGCCAATATCACTTCTGAACGTCGAGGGGAAAATCTTCTTCTCTGTTATGGCAGCAAGATTGACAAAATACCTGACTGAAAACAAGTATCTGGATATGTCAGTCCAAAAGGGAGGCATACCAGGAATGCCTGGATGCTTGGAACATGCCACGTTGATTTGGGATGCCATCCAAAAAGCAAGAACAGAGAAGAGAGACATTGACGTAGTTTGGCTTGATCTGGCGAATGCATATGGATCAGTTCCACACGATATGATCCAGCTGGCTCTTGAAATGTATCACATCCCAGAAAACATCAAAACAATGCTGAGGAAGTATTTCCAAGGGTTCTCAATGCGGTTCTCTACCAAAGAATACACCACGGACTGGATAGACCTAGAGGTGGGCATTGCAATGGGCTGTGCAATCTCTCCCATACTGTTCGTGTTGGCAATGGAAGTCATCTTGAAAGCTGCAATGAAGAGTTCAGGTCCAGTGAATCTGGGAGATGGATACCAGATGCCTCCTCTGAAAACTTTCATGGATGACACAACAGTCTTGTCCACGGATGAGGAAGAGACACACCAAATCTTAAAGCAGCTGGATGAGCTGGTGGCCTCTTCAAGAATGAGGTTCAAAAACCTAAGAAATCCCGAAGTCTCTCACTGCGAAAAGGAAAAGTGGCAGATTCAGTCAAATTCATGGTAGCCAACCAAGCCATCCCCACTGTCACAGAAGAGCCAGTAAAAAGTCTCGGAAGATGGTATGATGACTCCCTGAAAGACACACAAAGGGGATGTGAAACCAAGCAAACAGCAGAAGAAGGCCTGAAGAAAATAGATAACTGCGGACTGCCAGGCAAATACAAAGTCTGGTGTCTACAGTTCATGCTGAT
>JAPXFY010000031.1:26908118-26938118 GCA_030674185.1 Monoplex corrugatus | reverse complement strand
CTGTGACATGAACAAGTTTTAATATCAATTTCCGCCATCAGCACATAGTTCTATTACAGATAAAAGAGTTAGAAGGTCTGTTGAAGTACAAGGGCTTTTTATTTAACACGACTGGAACGAGGGTAGCATAGTTCAGATTTTCTTTCGAATACTGAAAAAAAAAAATGCATCCGTCTCCATTCTTGTACATCTCTTTTGTGTACCTTTGTCTACAACCCACTCCTGCCTTCTCTCTCTCTTTCTCTTCCCTTCTTCCCCCTTCTCTCTCTTCCCCTTTCTATCTATCCCTCTGTCTCAGTGTTTCTCTCTCTTCCTGCTCATAAAACTTAATTTTGTATGTTATGATATTTTAATATGAACATTTTATGCGTTTCTGTGTTTGCGTTAATGTGGAACACCACAGTGAAAACGATTCCTTTTGCATAGAATGAATTTGACTTGAATTTTCACTTTCCTTATTTTCTTTGAAATGGAAATTGCTTCGTATCGACTGTAGACGTGTGTGTGGTGTGACTGAGTGTGTGTGTGTGTGTGTGTGTGTGTGTGTGTGTGTGTGTGTGTGTGTGTGTGTGTGTGTGTGTGTGTGTGTGTGTGTGTGTGATTGAGTGAGAGAGAGAGTGAAAGAGAAAGAGAGAGAGATGAAAGACAGAGAGAAAGAGAGAGAGAGAGTGTGTAAGAGAGAGAGAGGGAGAGAGAGTGTTGTGTGTGAGAGAGAGAGAGAGAAAGAGAGAGAGAGAGAGAGAGAGAAGAGAGAAGAGAGAGAGAGAAAAGAGAGTGAGTCAGTAAGTGTGTGTGTGAGAGAGAGAGAGAGAGAGAAGAGAGAGAAAGAGAGAGTGTGTGTATAAGAGAGAGAGAGAGACAGAGAGAGAGAAAAGAGAGTGAGTCAGTAAGTGTGTGTGTGTGTGCGCGTGTGTTCGTGTGTGTGTGTGTGTGTGTGTGTGTGTGTGTGTGTGTGTGTGTGTGTGTGTGTGTGTGTGTGTGTGTGTGTGTGTGTGTGTGAGTGTGTGTGTGAGCGCGTATTTGTCCGTATGACCGCGAGAAAAAAAATTTGTAAACAGGATTTCCTCACCACTTTATCAAAGTTCGGTTGATGTTATGGACTGATAAGGGGTCATGTAAATAAACTATGAGCTTTAAAGAGGAAACTCCAAGTTCGAGGCCACAGAGATCAAACAAACAGACAAACAGAAAGCTCATAAAGTCAGCACTTTTCGATGAACAGAACTTCTTTCCAGAACTTCTGACAATATTTATAATCCACCTCGACTGTTGTGAAAGTCAGAGCCACTGTCCTCAGCGCACGTCAAATTTATTTTAACCCTTTGACTCCCGTACCCTGTCCACAACCATCTTGCATTGTTAACCATGCTAGCAAAGTAAAAATTTAACTCTTTGACTCCCTCACCCTATCCACCAGCTTCCTGCAGGAAGTTGGTGGATAGGGTGAGGGTGTCAAAGAATTAAGTTTCTGTAGTTGATGGAAGAGAGTTCTTGAATGTTGTATAGAACCAGTAATGATGTACGGATGTGAGGCGTGGACAGTCAACAAACAAAGCCAGAACAAGATTGAGGCAGCCGAGATGCGGTTTCTAAGAAGACTGTTGAGAGTTCCATGGACAGCAAAGAAAACAAACGAGACAGTCTTGATGGAGGCAGACACAAGTAGATCACTCATAAGGAAGATTAGGAAAAAACAGGCAACATTTGTAGGCCATTTTGTGAGAAAGGGGATTTGGAGCACCTGGTCACAACGGGAAAGCTGGAGGGAAAGAGAGCACCAGGTAGACCCAGGGAGAAAATGCTAGACGGACTTGCGGAGTGGCTGAAGACGAGGAGGTGGAGGAGATGCTTGGGGCAACAAGAGATAGAGACAGATGGAAGTCCATGATCGCCAACGCCATGCGGCAGGGCACCTGATGATGATGATGATGAGTTGATGGAGAAGGTGCTTGTAGTCAAAGGATTAACCAACGCTTCTTCAAGGTGATAAGTCAACCAGATTGGTACAAAATGTCAAATCTCTATTGAGTACTGTTTCATATTAAATAGGGACATTGTTAGAAAAACCTGACTATCTTGTTAAATTCCACCGTCAAGACTTCCATATTATACGCACATAATTTATTTTTCTTTCTTTTTTTTTCTTTTCTTTTCTTCTTTCTGTTTTTTCTTTTGTCGTCTTTTTTCTGTTTTTATATTTAATGCACTCTCTGGCACGTTCAGGTTTAAATACGAGAACGAATGCAAGTTCATCCGCTTATGGTTCTATCAAGGATAAAGACACAGAAGCCGTATTGAATTACTAATGCTTAGTGCTTAAGGCGCAAGTCTGAATGAGTTTAGAATACGTATGACTCTCTTGCTGCATTACTTGGGGTTCGTGTTTAATGTGATTTTGAATGAGTTTAGCATTAGCATGCCAACGGAACGGTTTTCTGTTCGATATTGTACACAGTAGCTGTGTCCAGCCCCAGTGATATTCATCTGATTATTTGTATAAGCTCTTGTCTGTCTCATCACGTTTGAACACACACACACACACACACACACACACACACACACACACCACACACACACACACACACACACACACACACCATACACACACGCATACACGCGCAGCGCGCCGCAGCACACACACACTTTTATGAAAACACACACACACATACGCGCCCCCCCCCCCCCCACACACACATTCTCTCTCTGTCTTTGTCTCTTTCTCTGTCTCTGTCTCTCTCTCTCTCCTCTCTCTCTCTCTCTCTGCAGAAACGGAGATGGAAACAATGTTATTTACCGTATATGTTATTTACCGTATTCCTATCTGTCTGTCTGTCTGTCTGTCCTCTCTGTGTCTCTCTCTGTCTGTCTGTGTCTCTGTCGCTGTGTGTGTCTCTGTGTGTCTCTCTATCTCTCTTTCTCTTTGTCTCTCTCTCTCTTTCTCTCTCTCTCTCTCACTCTCTCTCTCAGTTTTTCTCTCTAGTTTTCCGTGTCTGTCTGTCTATCTGTCTGTCTGTCTGTCTGTCTCTCTGCCTTCTCTTCCCTCTCTCTACATCTCTCTCTCTATGCCTGTTCTCTCCTTTCCCCTCTTGTGACATACAGACTTCCATACAGACAGACTGTATCAATACACTCACTGACATGTACATGTACATCATCCTTCAGTATGATACAAATGCCAGTGGTCTATAATACCATCAAGGATGAAGAGCTGTGAGACTGATTGTATGGCTGTGGCTTCGTGCTTAAGAGTAGTTTGAATAAGTCTATGGTACACATTTCGTTTCATTATCAAACAACATATGCCCCCCCCCCCCCCACACTCACCACTCTGTCTCTGTCTTCCTCTGTGGTGATCTTGTTCTTTGTATGTTGATTGGATTGGCTTTAGATTATGCTGGAATTTTTTTTTCACAATCGAATTTTCTTTTCATATGAAATACACGTAATTCTTCCTTTCAGAAAGTTTTTCTCGTGTATTTGTTATATTAGAGTTTCTCTCTGTTAGTATACTGTTTCTGTATGTAGCTGTGTCTGTCTGTCTCTGTCTGTCTGTCTGTCTGTCTGTCTGTCTGTCTATCTGTCTCTGTCTGTCTGTCTTACTGCCTGTCTGTCTCTTTCTGTCTGTCTGTCTGTCTTTCTCTCTCTCTCTCTTTCTCTCTCTCTCTCTCTTTTCTCTTCATCGCTGTCAGTCTCTCTTTCTCTCTAGCTTTCTGTCTCTGTCTGTCTGTCTATCTGTCTGTCTGTCTCTCTGTCTCTGTCTCTCTGTATGTCTCTGTCTCTCTGTATGTCTTTCTCTTTCTATCTCTCTCTTTGTCTTTGTCTCTGTGTGTGTGTTTTTCTCTCTAGTTTTCTGTGTCTGTCTGTCTGTCTGTCTCTGTCTCTCTGTCTCTGTCTCTCTCTCTCTCGTCCTGCTTTCTCCTTTTCCCTCTTGTGACATACAGACTTCCATACAGACAGACTGTATCAACACACTCACTGACATGTACATGTACATCATCCTTCAGTATGATACAAGTGCCAGTGGTCTATAATACCATCAAGGATGAAGAGCTGTGAGACTGATTGTATGACTGTGGCTTCGTGCTTAGAGTAGTTTGACTGAGTCTATGGTATACATTTCGTGTCATTTTCAAACAACATATGTCTCTCTCTCTCTCTCTGTCTGTCTCTCTCTGTCTCTGTCTCTCTCTCTCTCCCTTTCTCTCTCTCTCTCTGTCCTCCACTGTGTTGATCTCACTCTGTATTCAGATCGGATTGGCTTTTGATTATGTTAGATTTGGGAGGGAAGGAGTGTTGTTGGGGGGTCAAAATGGACTTTTTTTTCATGTGAAATGCGGTAAATTCTCCCTTTTCAAAAGCATGTCGCCATTGTACAGCGCTGCACTTTTTTCTTGTGTGCGTGTCTGTATCTCTTTTTTGTCAGACGCTTTCAGTACATAACTATCTCCTCCCTCACCCCCCCCCTCTCTCTTTTTCCTTTTCTTGTTTCAATACATCTCGCGTATTAATACTTCTACTATCTAGAGATCAGACAAATCACACACATTTTTATGGTGATTTAGTGCTTAGTATAAAGACATCAGATACAGATCTGACAATTATGTTTGCCTTGTTGAAACATCTGGTAGTTTGGGCGAGGGTGGGACGTAAAAATGTATGTACTTTGCTAATTTCATTCTCTTGTGAATAAAAAATGTCCTTTTTTATATATTTTTTCTTCTTCTTCTTTATGTTCTTCTGTGACACAAAGACTTCCATACAGACGTACTGTATCATTGTACTCGCTGACATGCACATCATTTTTCAGTTATGATTTTACTATCAGTAGCTTATAATTCCATCAGAAATGAAGAGCTGCGGGATGAATTGGATTACTGAGGCTTCCAGTTTAGAGCACTTTGAACGGGTCTGTGTATAGTATAGGTCTAAAATCAGTTTCATTTTGAAATGAAATATAAGGACCTCCCCACCCCCCACCCCCCATCGTCTCTGTTCTCCGTTATGGCTATACGTCTGTGTTGATCTTACTCTTTGTTATATGGATCGTTAAGTTGATTGGATTGCTAAAAACTTCGTGCTTAGAACTTTGTGAATAGGTGGGTGGTACGCAGTTTGATTTCATTTTGAAATATAAAGGTATTGTGTTGCCGCTGCTGTTTGTGTGTGTGTGTGTGTGTGTGTCTCGTGTTTGTATGTTTTCGTTTCGTTTTGTTCGTCTGTCTGTCTGTTTGTCTTCGTTATCCCCTCTCTTTCTTTCAGTCTTTCTTTTTCATGTATTCTTTCTTGATTTGTTTTGTTTTGTTTCCTTCTGTGTATTCCTGTCTGTCTTTTTTTCTTTCATTTGTTTTTCTTTTCTTGTTTCTTTCCTTTTGTTTTTGTTGTTGTTGTTGTTGTGTTGTTTTTTTTTCCTTTCTGCTAGGTTGTATCTGTATGTTCTTTATGTAATCTCTCTTTCTGTGTCTGTATATCTTATTTTATTTGCCCGTTTTTATGTATGTATGTATGTAAGTATAGAGACAGATGGAAGTCCTTGATCGCCAACGCCATGCGGCACGGCACCTGATGATGATGATGTATGTATGTATGTATGTATGTATGTATGTATGTATGTATATATGTATGTATGTATGTATGTATATATCTATCTACCTACCTACCTACCTACCTACCTACCTACCTACCTACCTACCTACCTACTTACCTACCTTTTATTTACCTATCTATTTATCTGTCTAATTTTTGTGTCATTTTATTTTCCTGTGTACGTACTCCATGTATTGAATCATAAGTTCATGATTAAGGCGGTCCATACGCTACAGTTTGTTTCATCAATATGCAGTAGGATTGAGCTTTCAGTGCATGTCTGCAAGCATCACCCAAGTCTGTAAGATATTCAGTTGAAACTTTTCTCTCATTTTCCCCCTTTATCTTTCTCTCTTTGTCATATCATCTTTGTCTCTCTTCTTTTTTTTTAATCCTACAGCCCCTCTCTCTTTGTCATTTCAACTTTGTCTCGTCATCTCTCTCTTTCTGTCCGCCATGTCAAATTTGTTTCACTTATGCCCTACTCTCTCTCTCTCTTTCTCTCTCTCTGTCTCTCTCTCTGTCTGTCCCCACCTCTGTCATTTCAACTCTTCTTTTCTCTTTGTTTCCATCTAAACAGACAGAAAGCAGCAGCAAATTAAATCCCACTAACCTGCCCTACCCCCGAAATAGATTTGGAGAGCTGCACTGAGCGAGGTAACAAGGCAACAAACACAGGAAATGAAATAGAATTTGCATAAGTGGACAGACTGACAGAGACGCCACTGCAAGGTTTATACAGTCGCCACGCCGCTTTAGGCTATTAGCCCGATGGAAATCCTGATGCTCGTCCAGTTTGGGACACGTACAACACAAGTTCAGGGACATCACGCCAAGTGATTTGACAGCTGTGACGTGGTTTTTGTCTCGCTGACACCGGAGTTGTTTCCCCTGCTGGGACAAACGCTAGAACAAGAATCAGGATGAAGAATGGATGAGGTGCGGGTGGGTGAAGGTGAAAACAACAACAGCAACAATAACGACGACGACGACAAAAACAAGAAGATGGTAAAGCCATTCTGATCACTTTCCTTTTTTTTTTTCAAATAAGTGAAGATGTTTGCTTTCTTCCAGAAAATCCTAAACAAATCTCTTTCTTTCCATGTTATTTCCATCTCTCTCTCTCTCTCTCACTCTCTATCTCCCCTTCTTTTCCTCTCTCTCCCTCCCTCCCTCTCTGTCTGTCTGTCTGTGTCTCTCTGACACTCTATCGGTGCCTCCACTTCTTCCCTATCTCTCTTTAATTGCTATGTCAAATTTGTTTCACTTCTCCCCTGTTCTCTCTCTCTCTCTGTTCCCACCTCTGTCATTTCAACTCTTCTTTTCTCTTTGTCTCCATCTAAACAGACAGAAAGCAGCAGCAAATTAAATCCCACTAACCTGCCCTGCCCTGCCCCCGAAATAGATTTGGAGAGCTGCACTGAGCGAGGTAGCAAGGCAACAAACACAGGAAATGAAATAGAATTTGCGTAAGTGGACAGACTGACAGAGACGCCACTGCAAGGTTATACAGTCGCCATGCCGCTTTAGGCTATTAGCCCGATGGAAATCCTGATGCTTATCCAGTTTGATCTTCAGAGCCGGGTCACGTACAACACAAGTTCAGGGACATCACACCAAGTGATTTGACAGCTGTCACGTGGTTTTTGTCTTGTTGACACCGGAGTTGTTTCCCCTGCTGGAACCAACGCTGGAACAAGGACCAGGATGAAGAATGAATGAGGCGGGGTGGGTGAAGGTGAAAACAACAATAGAACAATAACGATGACAACGACAAAATCAAGAAGATGGCAAAGCCATTCTGATCACTTTCCTTTTTCTTTTAATTAAGTAAAGATGTTTGCTTTCTACCAGAAAATCCTAAACAAATTTCTTTCTTTCCAGTTATTTCCATTTCTCTCTCTCTCTCTCCCTCTCTCTCTCATCTCTCTTTTCTCTCTCTCTCACTCTCTATCTCCCCTTCTTTTTCTCTCTCTCTCTCCTCCCTCCTCTCTGTCTGTCTGTGTCTCTCTGACCCTCTCTCTATCCATGCCTCCACTCCTTCCCTATCTCTCTCTAATTGCTATGTCAAATTTGTTTCACTTCTCCCCCATTCTCTCTCTCTCTTTCCCCACCTCTGTCATTTCAACTCTTCTTTTCTCTTTGTCTCCATCTAAACAGACAGAAAGCAGCAGCAAATTAAATCCCACTAACCTCCCCTACCCCGAAATAGATTTGGAGAGCTGCACTGAGCGAGGTAACAAGGCAACAAACACAGGAAATGAAATAGAATTTGCATAAGTGGACAGACTGACAGAGACGCCACTGCAAGGTTATACAGTCGCCACGCCGCTTTGGGCTATTAGCCCGATGGAAATCCTGATGTCGTCCAGTTTGATCTTCAGAGCTGGGACACGTACAACACAAGTTCAAGGACATCACACCAAGTGATTTGACAGCTGTGACGTGATTTTTGTCTTGCTGACACCAGAGTTGTTTCCCCTGCTGGAACCAACGCTGTAACAAGACCAGGATGAAGAATGAATGAGGCGCGGTGTGGTGAAGGTGAAAACAACAACAGCAACAATAACGATGACAACGACAAAATCAAGAAGATGGTAAAGCCATTCTGATCACTTTTCTTTTTTTCTTTAAATAAGTGAAGATGTTTGCTTTCTACCAGAAAATCCTAAACAAATATCTTTCTTTCTGAGTTATTTCCATTTCTCTCTCTCTCTCTCTCTCTCTTCTTTCTTTCTCTCTTTCTCTCACTCTCTATCTCTCCTTCTTTTTCTCTCTCTCTCTCTCTTTCCTTCCCTCCCTCTCTGTCTGTCTGTGTCTCTGACCCTCTCTCTATCGGTGCCTCCACTCTTTCCCTATCTCTCTCTAATTGCTATGTCAAATTTGTTTCACTTCTCCCCGTTCTCTCTCTCTCTCTTTCCCTGTCTCTGTCATTTCAACTCTTCTTTTCTCTTGTCTCCATCTAAACAGACAGAAAGCAGATAAAAACTAAATCCCCCTTACCTCCCTTACCCCCGAAATAAATTTGGAGAGCTGCACTGAGTGAGGTAACAAGGCAAAAATACAGGAAATGAAATAGAATTTGCGTAAGTGGACAGACTGACAGAGATGCCACTGCAAGGTAATACAGTCGCCATGCCGCTTTGGGCTATTAGCCCGATGGAAATCCTGATGCTCGTCCAGTTTGACCTTCAGAGCTGGGACACGTACAACACAAGTTCAGGGACATCACGCCAAGTGATTTGACAGCTGTCAAGTGATTTTTGTCTCACTGACACTGGGGTTGTTTCCCCTGCTGGAAAAACGCTGGAACGAAGACCAACATGAAGAAGGGATGAGGCGTGGATGGATAAGGTGCAAACAACAACACGAACAATAACGACGACAACAACAGAATCAAGAAGATGGTAAAGCCATTCTGATCACTTTCCTTTTTTTAATTTAAGTAAAGATGTTTGCTTTCTACCAGAAAATCCTAAACAAATTTATTTCTTTCCCAGTTATTTCCATTTCTCTCTCTCTCTCTCTCTCTCTCTCTCTCTCTCTCTCTGTCTCTCTCTCTTTCTCTCTCACTCTCTATCTACCCTTATTTTTCTCTGTCTCTCTCCCTCCCTCTCTGTCTGTCTGTCTGTGTCTCTCTGACCCTCTCTCTATCAGTGACTCCACTCTTTCCCTATCTCTCTCTAATTGCTATGTCAAATTTGTTTCACTTCTCCCCTGTTCTGTCTCTCACTGTCCCCACCTCTGTCATTTCAACTCTGCTTTTCTCTTTGTTTTCATCTAAACAGACTTAAAGCAGTTGCAAACTAAATCCCCTTACCTCCCTTACCCACGAAATAAATTTGGAGTGCTGCACTGAGCGAGGTAACAAGGCAACAAACACAGGAAATGAAATAGAATTTGCATAAGTGGACAGACTGACAGAGACGCCACTGCAAGGTTATACAGTCGCACGCTACTTTGGGCTATTAGCCCTGTGGAAATCCTGATGCTCGTCCAATTTGACCTTCAGAGCCAGAACACGTACAACACAAGTTCAGGGACATCACGCCAAGTGATTAAAACTGTCAAATGATTTTTGTCTTGTTGACACCGGAGTTGTTTCCCCTGCTGGAACCAACGCTGTAACAAGGACCAGGATGAAGAATGAATGAGGCGTGGGTGGGTGAAGGTGAAAACAACAACAGCAACAATAACGATGACAACGACAAAATCAAGAAGATGGTAAAGCCATTCTGATCACTTTTCTTTTATTTCTTTAAATAAGTGAAGATGTTTGCTTTCTACCAGAAAATCCTAAACAAATATCTTTCTTTCCGAGTTATTTCCATTTCTCTCTCTCTCTCTCTCTCCCCCTCTCTCTCTCTATCTCTGTCTCTGTCTCTTTCTCTCTCACTCTCTATCTCCCCTTCTTTTTCTCTCTCTCTCTTCCTCCCTCTCTCTCTGTCTGTCTGTGTCTCTCTGACCCTCTCTCTATCCGTGCCTCCACTCATTCCCTATCTCTCTCTAATTGCTATGTCAAATTTGTTTCACTTCTCCCTTGTTCTGTCTCTCACTGTCCCCACCTCTGTCATTTCAACTCTTCTTTTCTCTTTGTTTTCATCTAAACAGACAGAAAGCAGTTGCAAACTAAATCCACCTTACCTCCCTTACCCACGAAATAAATTTGGAGAGCTGCACTGAGCGAGGTAACAAGGCAACAAACACAGGAAATGAAATAGAATTTGCATAAGTGGACAGACTGACAGAGACACCACTGCACGGTTATACAGTCGCCACGCAGCTTTGGGCTATTAGCCCGATGGAAATCCTGATGCTCGTCCAGTTTGACCTTCAGAACCGGGACACTTACAACACAAGTTCAGGGACATCACGCCAAGTGATTAAAACTGTCAAGTGATTTTTGTCTTGTTGACACCGGAGTTGTTTCCCCTGCTGGGACAAACGCTGGAACGAAGATCAGTATGAAGAAGGGACGAGGTGTGGATGGGTGAAGGTGAAAACAGCAACAATAACGACAACGACGACAAAATCAAGAAGATGGTAAAGCCATTCTGATCACTTTCCTTTTTTTTTTTTAAATAAGTGAAGATGTTTGCTTTCTACCAGAAAATCCTAAACAAATCTCTTTCTTTCCATGTTATTTCCATCTCTCTCTCTCTCTCTCTCTCTCTTTCTTTCTCTCTCTCCCTCCCTCCCTCTCTGTCTGTGTCTCTCTTATCCTCTCTCTATCAGTGCCTCCACTCCTTCCCTCTCTCTCTCGAATTGCTATGTCAAATTTGTTTCACTTCTCCCCTGTTCTCTCTCTCTCTGTCCCCACCTCTGTCATTTCAACTCTTCTTTTCTCTTTGTCTCCATCTAAACAGATAGAAAGCAGCAGCAAATTAAATCCCACTAACCTCCCCTACCCCCGAAATAGATTTGGAGAGCCGCATTGAGCGAGAGAACAAGGCAACAAACACAGGAAATGAAATAGAATTTGCATAAGTGGACAGACTGACAGAGACGCCACTGCAAGGTTATACAGTTGCCACACCGCTTTGGGCTGTTAGCCCGATGGAAATCCTAATGCTCGTCCAGTTTGACCTTCAGAGCCGGGACACGTACAACACAAGTTCAGGAACATCACACCAAGTGATTTGACAGCTGTCACGTGATTTTTGTCTTGCTGACAACGGAGTTGTTTCCCCTGCTGGGGCCAACGCTGGAACAAGGACCAGGATGAAGAATGGATGAGGCGCAGGTGGGTGAAGGTGAAAACAAACAACAGGAACAATAACGACGACACCGACAAAGTCAAGAAGATGGTAAAGCCATTCTGATCTCTTTCCTTTTTTTGAAATAATCAAGATTTTTGCTTTTGACCAGAAAATCCTAAACAAATCCTTTTCTGAGTTATTTCCACTCTCTCTCTCTCTCTCTCTTTCTCTCTCTCTCTGTCTGTCTGTCTGTCTCTCTCTCTTTCTCTCTCTCTCTGTCTAGCTTTCTCTCTCCCCCTCTCCCTTTCTCTCTCTCTCTCTCTCCCCTCCCTCCCTCTCTGTCTGTCTGTCTCTCTCTGTCCCTATCTCTTTCTCTGCTTCCCCCCTCTCTCTAAATGCTATGTCAAATTTGTTTCACTTTTCCGTCACTTTCTCTCTCTGTCCCAGCCATTGTCATTTCAACTCTTCTTTTTTCTCCATCTGGATGACGCAAAGCAGCAACAAACTAAATCCCCCCTAACCTCCCCTACCCCCGAAATAAATTTGGAGAGCTGCACTGAGCGAGGTAACAAGACAACAAACACAGGAAATGAAATAGAATTTGCATAAGTGGACAGACTGACAGAGACGCCACTGCAAGGTTATACAGTCGCCACGCCGCTTTGGGCTATTAGCCCTGTGGAAATCCTGATGCTCGTCCAGTTTGACCTTCAGAGCCAGAACACGTACAACACAAGTTCAGGGACATCGGGCCAAGTGATTTGACAGCTGTCACGTGATTTTTGTCTCGCTGACACCGGAGTTGTTTCCCCTGCTGGGACAAACGCTGGAACAAGAACCAGGATGAAGATGGGACGAGGGGCAGGTGGGTGAAGGTGAAAACAACAACAGGAACAAAAACGACGACAACGACAAAGTCAAGAAGATGGTAAAGCCATTCTGATCTCTTTCCTTTTTTTGAAATAATCAAGATTTTTGTTTTTGACCAGAAAATCCTAAACAAATCCTTTTCTGAGTTATTTCCACTCTCTCTCTCTTTTCTCTCTCTCTCTCTCTCTTTCTTTCTCTCACTCTCTATCTCCCCTTTTTTTCTCTCTCTCTCTCCCTCCCTCTCTGTCTGTCTGTCTGTGTCTCTCTGACACTCTCTCTATTGGTGCCTCCACTCCTTCCCTCTCTCTCTCTAATTGCTATGTCAAATTTGTTTCACTTCTCCCCTGTTCTGTCTTTCACTGTCCCCACCTCTGTCATTTCAACTCTTCTTTTCTCTTTGTTTTCATCTAAACAGACTTAAAGCAGTTTCAAACTAAATCCCCCTTACCTCCCTTACCCACGAAATAAATTTGGAGAGCTGCACTGAGCGAGGTAACAAGGCAACAAACACAGGAAATGAAATAGAATTTGCATAAGTGGACAGACTGACAGAGACGCCACTGCAAGGTTTATACAATCGCCACGCTACTTTGGGCTATTAGCCCTGTGGAAATCCTGATGCTCGTCCAGTTTGACCTTCAGAGCCAGAACACGTACAACACAAGTTCAGGGACATTACGCCAAGTGATTAAAACTGTCAAGTGATTTTTGTCTTGTTGACACGGGAGTTGTTTCCCCTGCTGGGACAAACGCTGGAATAAGACCAGTATGAAGAAGGGACGAGGTGTGGATGGGTGAAGGTGAAAACAGCAACAATAAAGACAACCACGACAAAATCAAGAAGATGGTAAAGCCATTCTGATCACTTTCCTTTTTTTTTTAAATAAGTGAAGATGTTTGCTTTCTACCAGAAAATCCTAAACAAATCTCTTTCTTTCCGTGTTATTTCCATCTCTCTCTTTCTCTCTCTCTCTCTCTTTCTCTCTCTCCCTCCCTCCCTCTCTGTCTGTCTGTCTCTCTTACCCTCTCTCTATCAGTGCCTCCACTCCTTCCCTCTCTCTCTCTAATTGCTATGTCAAATTTGTTTCACTTCTCCCCCATTCTCTCTCTCTCTGTCCCCACCTCTGTCATTTCAACTCTTCTTTTCTCTTTGTCTCAATCTAGACAGACAGAAAGCAGCAGCAAATTAAATCCCACTAACCTCCCCTACCCCCAAAATAAATTTGGAGAGCTGCACTGAGCGAGGTAACAAGACAACAAACACAGGAAATGAAATAGAATTTGCATAAGTGGACAGACTGACAGAGACGCCACTGCAAGGTTTATACAGTCGCCACGCCGCTTTGGGCTATTAGCCCAATGGAAATCCTGATGCTCGTCCAGTTTGACCTTCAGAGCCGGGTCACGTACAACACAAGTTCAAGGACATCACGCCAAGTGATTTGACAGCTGTCAAGTGATTTTTGTCTTGCTGACACCGGAGTTGTTTCCCCTGCTGGGGTCAACGCTGGAACAAGGACCAGGATGAAGAAGGGATGAGGCGCAGGTGGGTGAAGGTGAAAACAAACAACAGGAACAATAACGACGACAACGACAAAGTCAAGAAGATGCTAAAGCCATTCTGATCTCTTTCCTTTTTTTGAAATAATCAAGGTTTTTGCTTTTGACCAGAAAATCCTAAACAAATCCTTTTCTGAGTTATTTCCACTCTCTCTCTCTTTCTCTCTCTCTCTCTCTCTTTCTTTCTCTCACTCTCTATCTCCCCTTTTTTTCTCTCTCTCTCTCCCTCCCTCTCTGTCTGTCTGTCTGTGTCTCTCTGACACTCTCTCTATTGGTGCATCCACTCCTTCCCTCTCTCTCTCTAATTGCTATGTCAAATTTGTTTCACTTCTCCCCTGTTCTGTCTTTCACTGTCCCCACCTCTGTCATTTCAACTCTGCTTTTCTATTTTTTCTCAATTAAACAGACAGAAAGCAGCAGCAAATTAAATCCCCTTACCTCCCTTACCCCTGAAATAATTTTGAGCGCTGCGCTGAGCGAGGTAACAAGGCAACAAACACAGGAAATGAAATAGAATTTGCATAAGTGGACAGACTGACAGAGACGCAACTGCAAGGTTATACAGTCGCCATGCCGCTTTGGGCTATTAGCCCTGTGGAAATCCTGATGCTCGTCCAGTTTTCCTGGGTTTTTTTAAATAAGTAAAGATGTTGCTTTCTACCAGAAAATCCTAAACAATTCTCTTTCTTTCCAAGTTATTTCCATTTCTCTCTCTCTCTCTCTCTCTCTCTCTCTCTCTCTCTCTCTCTCTCTCTCTCTCTCTTCCTATCACTCTCAATCTCCCCTTCTCTTTCTCTCTCTCCCTCCCTCCCTCTCTGTCTGTCTGTGTCTCTCTGACCCTCTCTATATCGGTACCTCCACTCCTTCCCTCTCTCTCTCTAATTGCTATGTCAAATTTGTTTCAGTTCTCCCCCGTTCTCTCTCTCCCTTTCCCTGTCGCTGTCATTTCAACTCTTCTTTTCTCTTTGTCTCCATCTAAACAGACAGAAAACAGCTGCAAACCAAATCCCCCTTACTTCCCTTACCCCTGAAATAAATTTGGAGAGCTGCACTGAGCGAGGTAACAAGGCAACAAACACAGGAAATGAAATAGAATTTGCATAAGTGGACAGACTGACAGAGACGCCATGCCGCTTTGGGTTATTAGCCCGATGGAAATCCTGATGCTCGTCCAGTTTGACCTTCAGAACCGGACACGTACAACACAAGTTCAGGGACATCACGCCACGTGATTTGGCAGCTGTCAAGTGATTTTTGTCTCGCTGACACCAGAGTTGTTTATTACTGTAATGACTGCATTCTATTTGTATTACGTATGATGTCACGTTTTCTATCAAATCTTCAAGTTTGTCTTACGTCTCCCTCATCTAAACGTCATAAAAGCTTTTTCCACTGAGTCACCTATTTGTTGTCTTTTGCATACAACGCTTCACAAAGTTTATTGGCTCAAAATCTGCGCCTGTTCTGTTTTGTCTTGTCTTATCTTGTCATGCACCTGTCTTGTCTTGTCTTGTCATGTTATATCTTGTCATGCACCTGTCTTGTCGTATCTTGTCATGCACCTGTCTTGTCTTTCTTATCTTGTCCTGCGCCTATCTTGTCTTGTCATGCGTCTGTCTTGTCTTCTTGTCTTTTCTTTCTTGCACCTGTCTTGTCTTGTCCTGTGCCTGTCTTGTCTTGTCTGGTCTTGTCATGTTATACTTTAATACGCGTTCTGATTCTATTCTGTGTCTATCTGAGCCCAACGAGAGTTTCATACGCCAAAATAAGTGCGTGGGCCATGAATCTTCGTTTTTCTATGAATAATATAAGCTGACTGTCATGTTTCTATGAGAACACAGTATCTCTTGTCAGAGTCTTTATGCATATTCATGAGAACTTCTATTTACAAGCACGTGCTACCCTACAGGAAACAAAATCTCTTCTGAAATCTAAACCAACCAACAGTGACTGCCAGCGTCCAAACAAACAGATAGCAGACAGAAACACACGAAAACAGGCTCAGAATGCCTAAATATGCGAAATACAAAACCGATGTAAATTTTACGGCCAATGGCCTTTGACAAACGTAGGCAAGAGAGAAGAAAAAAATGAAAACACAAAACTTGGGGGGGAGGGGGGAGAACAACTTCAGCAAAACTTCCCTGATACGTCAGTGGTTACCAGATACCATATCAGTCATTTTTCTGTTCCTGCCCCATGATCCACTGGTTTAGTTATGCTGCCGTTACCCCCACCCACAGTCACCACCCCCAAGTTATTTAGACCCAGGGAAAAATATCGGACGGATTTGCGGAGCGGGTGAAGACAAAGAGGGTACGGTGGGAGACGTCCATGCAGCGACAAAAGGAGAGATTCGTATGGAGGGCCATGATCGCCAACGCCATGGGGCAGGGCACATGATGATGATGATGATTATTTGTATACCTTTGACAAAGACCAGTTGGACGGAACTTTGCGTTATTTTCACTTTTTTTCTTTTTTTTTTTTTTGTGTATGTGTGTGTGTGTGTGTGTATTAAAATCTCTTGTGCTCTCGTCAGATTCCGTATTCCTACACAGACATAGCAAACGAAGGGAAAGAGTTTAAACCTGTCTCACTTAGCACTTGAGATCGAGAGTTGCAGTTTGGTCAAGAGAGGGATTAGTCGCCTTTGCACAATTCAATTATCGCCCCACCTCAATCTGCCAGCAGTTAAATGGTAGACTCATTAACCCTTTGACTCACCGTACCTTTTCCGTCTTAACTGCAAAAACGTAACCCCTTGACTCCATCACCCTATCCACCAGCTTTCTTCCTGTAGGAAGCTGGTGGTAGGGTGAGGGAATCAAAGGGAAGACCACGAACAGATTATCTAGGAATCATCAAGGAATGGACAGGCCGTAACAGTCCAGAGATGTTCAACCTGGTCGAGGAAAGATAGATGTGGAGGACAGAGACCCGAAGAGCAGTGCGGGCGGCCAACATTCCAAGGAACGATGCTGTAGCCTGAGTGAGACTGAAACTGAATCCGAATCAACCAAATCAAGCGCACGAGTGATTCCATATGTGCAACACCTCGTAAGCTATGCAGATGGATAATCCAAATGATAATGGCAGACGCTACGAACCTGGTAATATTAAAGTTATTGTTATTGATATTGTTATTGTTGTTTAAAGACCAGCCGACTGCATAGAGCCATATAAGTGCTATAGTCGTTTCAAAACATATACAATACTTCAACAGGAAAAAAAGAAAAGAAAATTAAGTAAACACACCAATCATTTGAGCACATAATCTAAGGAGATGTCCCTGGTGTTGACCACTCCGTCCAATTTATTGCACAAGGGATTTCAAAAACACCTGAATATACAAATATTAGCATGCCCAAGGACACCAAAACATATAAAAACAGACATAAATTACCTAAAATTGCTTCTCCACATCTCACCTCCCTAGAACCAAAAGTGCACTTAATAAATGTAACCGTTATCAATCCTAAGACAAAGTACGCAAGACTTTATCGAACACATACAGGTGAATGGATCATTAAGGGGAAAAAAACGATAGGTAGAAATGACAGAAGAAAGCAATGGAACAATGCAGAAACAAAGAGAGTGACAGAAAAAAGAGAAATTTCTAGCACAGAATGTCCAGAAGGTGGGGGATACTATTTATACTGAAAGAGCCCCCGGTATCCCCATGGGGTAACTGGAATCTGTCCAAGAGAATTTCATAATAGTGGAAGAGTTGGAAACTTGCAGTAAACAGACCTGCCAATGATGACATGGAAGACCACTACAGCTTGTACCAAAAGCGTGTGCGTTGGCTACATCTGTATGGAATATGCAGTGTGGAATTTGTTTGGGACGGATTCGTCGCACTTGGATGATACCATATGCGCTCTTGCTAAAATCTGCCAGCAATTATCTGGCTGATTACCTGAGCCTGCAGAAAAACTGTGTACGCTGACGAGGTATCGAAATGGGGAAGGGAGGGGGAGGGGTGAAGGGACCTATGAAATGCTGAGCTGACACCACGTGAATGATGGAAACATTAAGGTGGGCAGCGGACAGGCCTTTTCTTTCTTTCTTTTTCTTTCTTTTCTTTCTTTCTTTCCTTCTTTCTTTTCTTTCTTTCTTTCTTTCTTCTATCTTCTCTTTCTTTCTTTCTTTCTCTTTCTTTCTTTCTTCTTTCTCTTTCTTTCTTTCCTTCCTTCCTTCTAAAATCTTTCTTTCTTTCTAAATGTCTTTCTTTCCTTCTTTCCTTCTGTCTGTCTTTCTTTCTTTCCGTCTTTCTTTCTTTTTTTTTTCTTTTCTTTCTTTTCTTTCTTTCTTTCTTCCTTCTTCTTTTCCTTCCTTCCTTCCTTCTTTCATTCTTTCTTTCTTTTTTTCTTTCCTTCTTTCCTTCTTTCTTTGTTTCCTTCCTTGCTTCCTTCTTTCTTTCTCACTTTCTTTCTTTCTATCTTTCTTTCTTTCTATCTTTCTTTATTTCTTTCTTTCTTTCCTTCCTTTCTTCCTTCTAAAATCTTTTTTCTTTCTAAATGTCTTTCTTTCCTTCTTTCATTCTTTCTTCTTCTTTCTTTCTTTCTTTTTTTTTCAATGTTACGGCTAGAATTAAACTCCAGATATCAAGATCTTGAATCCAAGACTCTAGCACAAGAACCGGCAAGATTTAAATGAGAAGAGAGTATGCGATTAATCAACCATTAGCCAACACCACAAGAACCATTAAGTTGAGATTGATTGATTGATTGATTGATTTGATTCAGTTTTTACGTCGACACCCACCTCAGGTGATATGGCCGACGGGAATAACCATCCCAGTGAAATGTGTGAAGGGGGGTTATCTAATCCTGTACTGACACCACAATAACGATGTTAAGATGGGATGGTGAGAAGGCCAGTTTTAATATAGCGCACCACGGGATTCATTAAGTTAAAAGGCAGTCAGGCCTTTTTTATGTTACGGGTTGGGACTGAACTGAGGCACCAAAACTTGACACCATGACTATATCACTTGAACGAGCCAACCCACTGGGGGAAAAATCGCCAAATCGGGAATGGAACTGGTGCTACCGTGTTGAGACCGTAAAGTACTATTCTTAGGACAATTTGGGACTTATAAACCTGCACATAAACAGACACGCACAGAATGTATAGAACGCGTAATTTGACATAGCAAGCTAAGACACCACAAGAACAACAAGACAATACAAGACAGGGGCACATTTTCGTTCAACTTGCCTTTGTCAAGCGTTATACTTATGGGAATGTTGAGAGTTCCATGGACAGCTAAAGCAAACAAACGAGACAGTCTTGATGGAGCAGACACAGAGATCATTTATAAGGAAGATTAGGAAAAGACAGGCAACATTTATAGGTCATTTTATCAGGGAAAGGGGAATTCGAGCATCTGGTCACAACAGGAGAGGTGGAGGGAAAGAGAGCACCAGTACACCCAGGGAAAAATATTGGACGGTCTTGCAGAGTGGCTGAGGACTGAGAGGGTGGAAGTTGTGCGTGAGGCAACAAGGATAGATGCATATGGAGGGCCATGATCGCCAATGCCATGTGGCAGGGCACTTGATGATGATGATGATGATATACATACAAAAGACAACAGAGAATGAATGGCTGTCTTGTTTTGTCTTGTCTGGTCTAGTCTGGTCTGTCTGGTCTTGCTGTACATCAAATAACAGTTCTGATTTATTTTTTAAATATATTTCTGGTCCCTATTTGCTTCAACGTTGGCAATCACTTTGTTAAGATTTTTGTTCATTATTTAGTGACTGCGTTCTACTTGTATTACATTGTTTTAGTGTGACCTGTTATTTTTGTATTCACTCGTATTACGTCAAAATCGCGCACATAATCTAAGGAGATTACCACACAGAGGATTTAAAAAAAATCATACCTGAACACAAATTAAATATAACTAAGGACACTAAAACATACATAAAAACGGCCTAAATGCCTAAAATTGCTTCGCAAATCATATTTCTCTAGAACAAAAATGGCTTAATACAAGTATCGAATTATCAATCCTAAGAGAAAGCACGTAACACTTTGTCGAAAACATATAGGTGAATGGACCAGCAAGACAGAAAAGATGGGGAAAAAATGACAGAAAGCAAAGGAGCAAGGCAGAAACAAAGAGAATGAAGAAAAGAAGAAATTTCTAGCACAGAGTTTCCAGACGGAGGGGAAACTGTTATTATACTAAAAGAGCCCCGATATCCTCTACTAGGATTGTTTGTGCCTGAATCAAAGTCACGTGCACACACACACACACACACACACACACACACACACACACACACACACACACACACACACACACACACACACACACACACACACACACACCAAGTGTGCACGTTAAGCATTAAGTCATTTAGTGTCAGGCGGCTTAATCATCATCATCATCATCATCATCATCATCATCATCATCATCATCATCATCATCATCATCATCAAGTGCCCTGCAGCATAGCGTTGGCATCATGGCCCTCCATATGCATCTATCTCTTGTTCCCGCGAGCACATCTTCCACCCTCTCTGTCTCCAGCCACCCTTCAATCCTTCCAATATTTTCTCCCTGAGTCTACCTGGTGCTCTCTTTCCTACGTCTTTCCTGTTGTGACCAAGTGCTCTAATTCCCTTTCCTCATGAAAATAAATGCTGCCTGTCTTTTCCTAATCTTCCTTATGAATGATCTTCTTGTGTCTGCCTCCATCAAGACAGTCTCGTTTGTTTTCTTTGCTGTCCATGGAACTCTCAACATTCTTCTTAGAAACCACATCTCGGCTGCCTCAATCTTGTTCTGGCTTTGCTTGTTGACTGTCCACGCCTCACAACCGTATAACAGTATCGGTTCTATATAACATTCAAGAACTTTCTTCCTGACGTTAATTGATAGGCATTTGTTGGTAAGAATACCTTTTATCTTCTTGAATGCTGTTTTGGCTTGTCCGATTCTGCTGGCTATTTCTGATGTGCATCTGCCGTCTGGTGAAATAATCATTCCCAGTATTTAAACTTATCAAACTGGCTCAAGGTTGTGCCGTCGTTCCCAGGTACTTAAACTTATCAACCTGTCTCAAGGTTGTGCCGTTTGCTGTTATTTTGCATGAGGGGATTTCATGTTTTTTACTGATCACCATGACTTCAGTCTTCCTGCTGTTTAGTTCCAACCTTTTACCTTTGCTTTCTATTTCTAGTATATTCACAAGGTTTTGTAGGTCCCTTTCACTTTCTGCAACCAGCACGGTGTCATCTGCGTATTGAATGTTCTTTATCATTTTTCCTCCAACCTTTAACCCAGAGTCTTCCTCTAGGTTTCTCATGATTCTTTCGCTGTAAAGTGAAAACAGATCAGCTTAATGTAAACTTGAAAACACCCAGCAAGCACACTCATCGAAGACAGAGCATGCAGACTGCGCAGCAACATACCGCCTGCGCAGTGTGTGGGCAAAACAACGTGCATACAAGTATCCCAACAAAATGGAACGCTTAGACACATCTCTGGACGACCAGACTTCACGTGTAATATTTGATGAGTCAGTCGGCAAGAGAGAGACATTTCTTCTGTATTGCAGCGTCCGTCTGTACATAAATCCTGAATATGAGGAGACCTTGAACAGAAGTGAGTTGTTCCCCCTAGCATGGCGCCTGTGTATGAATAGAAATGGCATGACTATATTATCAGCCCGAGAAGAAAGAGTAGGAAAAAAGACAGGCAGACGGACAGACAGAGAGAAAGAGAGAGAGAGAGAGAGAGACAGACAGACAGACAGACGAACAGACGGATGGACGGACAAACAGACGGACAGATAAACAGACAGACAGACAGACGAACAGGCGAATGGTCGGACGTCAGACAGACAGACAGACAGACAGACAGACAGACGAACAGACGGATGGACGGACGGCAGACAGACAGACAGACAGACAGAGAAGAGACAAAGAGGGAAGAATTTTCTCACATGCACATAGTAATTACATAGTACTTCGCTTACGTTCTTACATTATTCTGAGAGAGGAGAGAGAGAGAGAGAGAGAGAGAGAGAGAGAGAGAGAGGGGGGGGGAGGGAGAGAGAGAGAGATAGAGAGAGAGAGACAGAGAGAGAGGGAGGGAGAGAGAGAGAGAGCCAGAGAGAGAGACAGACAGACAGACAGAGAGGGACAGACAGACAGACAGACAGACAGAGACAGACAGACAGAGACACAGACAGAGAGACAGACATAGCAGACAGACAGAGAGGGACAGAGAGACAGAGACAGAGAGACAGACAGAGACAGACAGACAGACAGACAGACAGACAGGCAGGCAGGCAGGCAGAGACAGAAACAAAGAGAGAACAAATTTGTGTACGAAAACATATTTATGGTACTTCGCTTACGTTCTTACATTATTCATAGAAATAAGCAATTCCAACAGCACATAACCCTGTTGATGAAACTCTCGTTCCGGTGCTGTGTGGACGTCACGACACTGACGATGAACGGAGTTGTGATACGGAATTGTTATTGTTGTTGTTGTTTAAAGCCCAGTCGTGTGCGTCAGGGTTAAAACCACTTCAAAACATACAAAACTTCGACGATAAAAAAAAAAAAAAAAAAGAAAAATTAAGTACACATGTCAATGCATTCGTGCACATGATTTAAAGACATGCCCCTGGCGTTGACCACTCCATCCAATTTATCGCATACCTAATTGAAAAAAAAAGACAATACAAATTTAAGCATACCTAAGGACGCCAAAACATATATAAAAAAAGGGCCTAAGTTACCTAAAATTGCTTCCGCATATCTCACCTCCCTAGAGCCAAAAATGTACTTAATACATATACCCAATTATCAATCCTAAGAAAAAGTATATAAGATTTTATCGAAAACATACAGGTAAATGGACCAGAAAGGCAGAAAATGATATGAAAAAAATGACAGAAAGCAAAGGAACAAGGCAGAAACGAAGGAAGTGACAGAAAAGAGGAAATTTCTCTCACAGAATGTCCAGAAGGTGGGGATACTATTCATACAGAAAGAGCCCCCGGCATCCCCACAAAGGAGTGATACGGGATACAGTTATGTCAAATCAATTTAGAAACGAGCAGACAGACTCACTGGCAAAGGCAGGAACCAAATTTACAGCATCAATAGCAACACCTCCCTATCATCCTCAGAGAAACGGGAAAAGCGCCAGACAAAGAAGCTTCCACCATGGACATTACTGAAAAATCCCATCCATAGCTTTCAACGGCAACAACAGAGCACAATACTCTGACTGAGGACTTGGCGCCCATTCGGGGGATGTTCCGCACAGAATGACATCCAGGCCAGACAGGATTACAGTCTCCAGATCTCATCGTGCACTCGTAAGCTTTTGACAAACTGTTCAGGAATCGCAGAAACGCGCAGGGGTTTGATGGGCGGCAAATTCTGGAAGAACTGCTCTTGGACAGCAAAGAATCATGGATGAAAATCACACCCTTCATGCTGACCACTGGACTGCCAAATCGAAATGTAGCTATGCTCGAAAGGAAAAATATACAAACGAATAAATAAATAAATAAATGAATAAATAAATACATAAATAAATAAATAAATAAATAAATAAGAATATTAAAGTACAATTATGACTAAAGAAAATAGATAAACAAATAAACAAATACATAAATGAATAAAATAAGAGCAATCAAGTACATTTATGACTAAAGAAAATATAAACAAACAAACAAATAAAGAAATAAATGAATAAATAAACAAACAAATAAACAACTAAAATAAGAGTAATAACGTACAATTATGACTAAGGAAAATGTTATTAAATAAAACAAAATACAATGAATACATTTATTTAGACGCAGAAAATGAAGTAAACAACTAAATGAAAATTAATAGATAAAATGAAAAGATTTATTCACAAGTCCTTCGGATGTATAGTTTGTCTGATGTATGCTTGTGTGCTGCTCCCTGCTTTGTTTGTTTGTTTGTTCGTGTTGTTTGTTTGTTTGCTTGTTTGTTCGTTCGTTCGTTTGTTTGTTTGTTTGTTTGTTTTAGGATCATCGCACTTAGGAAGAGTTCATTGTGCTCACCTCTTTTGTGTATGTGTGTTGTGTGTGTGTGTGCGTGCGTTGTGTGTGTGTGTGTGTGTGTGTGTGTGTGTGTGTGGTGCGTGCGTGCGTGTGTGTGTGTGTGTGTGTGTGTGTGTATGTGTGTGTGTGTGTGATTTTCTACACCACCTTAATTATCACAGAAACTGGCACAGTTTTTACGATGCAACGATGATGATGATGATGACGATGAGGATGACAACCTCGATGCTATGGAGTTCTATCTAGAACTGAGACTGCGTGACAGGGTTGTACTCTATGCTTCCTATCGTATCCTGGCGTCGACCAGGCTTGAGAATTACAGACACCTGCCGTATTGGTTAGCTAATTCACAGACACCCTCAACGACGCATCCGTGAAGTAGATGAGGATCGGATGTTGGTCCTGTCTTCCCAATGAGCGTACAGCACGTTCAACTTTGGATAGGAGCCGGTTGGAGCCGGAAAAATTCCACCCTGAATTTAAAGGAATGATTGAGGATTCGAACCCATAACTTTCGAACAGACGGTCTGTTGCGCTAACCACTACACCACAGTGACTGGTTGTTTGTGTACTGCTTTGTGTGTTTGTGTGTGTGTTTTGCGCATGTGCATGTATGAGGGTGTGTGTGTGTGTGTGTGTGTGTGTGTGAGGCAGACAGAGAGAGAGAGAGAGAGAGAGAGAGAGACAGACAGACAGACAGACAGAAAGAGAGAGAGAGAGAAAGAGAGAGAGAGAGAGAGAGAGAGAGAGGAGAGAGAGAGAGAGAGAGAGAGAGAGAGAACAAATGAATAATGAACACATTTTATTTACGAGGGTATGAACTAATCAAAAGGTATGCTTTTTTGCATCCAGTCCTCGCCCAATGAGGGTCTACATCACACTACACACAAATTATACCATAGATAACACAGATACTCCAACAACAAAATAATTACACTTCCAGTCAAAGAACTACATTTGAGGAGAGACAGAGAGACAGAGACAGAGAGAGATAGAAGAGAGAGACAGAGAGAGAGAGAGATAGAAGAGAGAGAGAGAGATAGAAGAGAGAGAGAGAGAAAGAAAGAAAGACAGAGAGACAGAGACAGAGACAGAGAGAGGTTCTTACTCCTTCTCTCTGACCCGTATGTCGAAGAAGTTTATCTCATCCGGGTTAACATTCTCCCTGCTACGAGGGCAAAAATCACATGACAGCTGTCGAGTCACCTGACATGATGACGTCAAGCAATTTGCATAACGTGTCCCGTGGCTGGCAAGGCCGAACGTGGGGATACTCGAACTTTTGATACGACTGCGTTCAAAATGGCACGACGCCCGTGTGACCTTTCATCGACTTCTACGCCAGGCTTGTTGTCCAATTATGCAAATGTTCATTTCTATTGCTTTGTTATTATAATATTATCCAAGGCAGCTGTCCAAATTTTGTTGGCATGGAACTTTGACAGCGACTATCATGCTCATGTTACAAAATAATGATAATAAACAAAAATAATAAAATAAAATACAGTAAAAAGGAAAGAAAAGGGGGGGGGGGAAGGCAAACAAAAAGAAAAGAAAACAAAAAAGAATTTAAAACAATGAATAAATGAATAATCAGGTAAATAAATTCCCTTGTTGGGTTGCCGGGGGCTCTTTCAATATAAATAGTATCCCCACCTTCTGGAAATTCTGTAGTAGACATTTCCTCTTTTCTGTCACTCTCTTTGTTTCTGCCTTGTTGCCTTGCTTTCTGTCATTTCTACTTATTTTGTGCCTTAATGGTCCATTCACCTGTATTTCTTCGATAAAGTCTTACGTACTTTTTCTTCGGATTGATAATTGGATACATGTATTAAGTACATTTTTGGCTCTAAGGAGGTGAGATATGTGGAAGCAATTTTAGGTAATTTATACCTGTTTTTATATGTTTTGGTGTCCTTATGTATGCTTATATTTGTATTCAGGTGTGTTTTTTAAATCTCCCCTGCGCGATAAATCGGACGGAATGGTCCTACACCGGGGCATGTCCTTAGGTTATGTGCGCGAATGCATTGATATGTGTACTTAATTTTCTTTTCTTTTTTTTTTTTCCTGTTGAAGTTTTATTGTATTTTGAAGCGGTTGTAGCCCTGATATGGCTTTGCGCAGTCGGCTGGGCTTTGAACAACAATAAAAGAAAAGAAAAGATAAATAAACAAAAACTAAAAACTAAACAAGCAAGAAACAAACAAGACTGACAGACCATCCTAACAATCTCTCTTTTTATGTTGTTTTTGCAGCTCCATCAGAAACCGAAAAAAACACAAAATATAACCAAACCGCGTTTCTCATCTGAAAGTCCACATTTTTTTCATTTCAAGGCAACTGTGACCTTGAAGAAGCGTCAGATGATATCATGTGACGATGCAACACTTTAACCAAAGGAGGGTCAATGGCTGAAGTTCACGAAAAACGAAAACGGAATGTTAACCCTTTGACTCCCGATCAGCACTGTATCTACCAGCTGCTAAAAAAAAAACAACAACAAACAAACAAACAAACAAACAAAAACAGCAAAAAACAACAACAACAACAAAAACACCTTAACCCTTTGACTCCCTCACTCTATCCACCAGCTACCTGCAGAAAGCTAGTGGACAGGATGAGGGAATCAAAGAGTCAAAAAGTTAAGTTTTTGATTTGCTAACAAGGTTGGCAATGCAAGGATGCTAGTGGACAGGGTGCGGGAGTCAAAGGGTCAACGTTCGTCAGAAGATCCCCACATCCTGCAGTTCGCCCATCTTACTCCGTGTGACCTTGATCTACGTACAAACACTTCCAAACACGAAACACTGCATTTACAGGCAGGGTCTAATATCACTTATAGTGAAAAGACGTTAAATCAAAGAACGAACGAACATGCAAACTCTGATACATATAATGAACAATATCAATTGGTCAACATTTGGCGCCTCATAAGTATCATTATCAGCACATCTCTCTCTCTTTCTCTCTCTCTCTCCCTCTCTCCCTGTCTCTCCCTCTCTCTCTCTCTTCTCTCTCTCCCATCTCTCTCTCCCTCTCACTCCCTCTCCTCTCTTCTCCCACTCTCTCTTCCTCTCTCTCTCTCCCTCCCTCTTTCCCATCTCTCTCTCTCCCCCTCTCTCTCTCTTTCTTTCTCTCCCATCTCTCTCTCTCTTTCTCTCTCTCTCTTCTCTTTCTCTCTCTCCCTCTCTCTCTCTCCCTCCCTCTCTCCCATCTCTCTCTCCTCTCTCTGTCTTTCTCTCTCTCCCATCTCTCTCTCTCTCTTCTCTCTGTCTCTTTCTCTCCCATCTCTCTCCCCCCTCTCTCTCTCCCTCTCTCTCTCCCCCTCTCTCTCTCTCCCTCTCTCTCTCCCCCTTTATCTGTCTTCCCATCCCGTCCTGAAATCCGATGTCATGTGAATCTGAAATCTCTCTGGAGGCCTCATCATATAACACACTATTGCCATTCATAATCAGCCGCTACAGTAACTGGAGGATGGTGCAGAGGGTGGTGATCGTGATGGCGGTGGTGGTGGTGGTGGTGGTGGTGGTGGGGGGTAATGGGTGGTGGCGGGTCACTGTCCTTCAATGAGAATCTCATCATACATTCCCAGGTCTATTTCATTCATAATGACATCGTCACAGCATTGTTACGTTATTTTTTTGCAAATTTTCCGTGCTGTCAAATTGTGTGTGTGTGTGTGTGTTTTCTGTGTGTGTGTGTTGTTTGTTTGTGTGTGTGTGTGTGCGTGTGTGTATGTGTATGTGTGTGTGTGTTGTTTGTGTGTGTGTGTGTGCGTCTGTGTGCGTGTGTGTGTGTGTGGTGTGTGTGTGTGTGTGTGTGTGTGTGTGTGTGTGTGTGTGTGTTGTGTGTGTGTGTTCGTGTGTGTGTGTGTGTGTGCGTGTGTGTGTGTGTGTGTGTGTGTGTGGTGTGTGTGTGTATGTGCGGTTTTGTGTATGTGTGTGTGTGTGTGTGTGTGTGTGTGTAGCGTGTGTCTGTGTAAGTATGTCTACCAATAAGTGTGTATGTGCGTTCGTGTGACGTGTGCATGTGTGTGTGGTGTGTGTGCACGCAATCACCGCGCATGCATGTGTGTGTGTGTGTGTGTGGTGTGTGTGGTGTGTGTGGTGTGTGTGTGTGTGTGTGTGTGTGTTCGCGTGAGCGCGCTCGTGCGTTTTCTGTCTCTGTGTGTGCGCGCGCGGCGCGAGCGCTGCTTGTGTGAATCCTAGCGTTTACTCAGCGCCTGTGTATCGGTTATGTTTTGTCAAGCACTGAAATGCAACGCCTGTGATCGATCTAAACGATTAATATTAATTTTTCTGTGAGTACCCAAACCAATACAGACAAAACAAACGAACCAAAACAATAACAACAACAACAAGAACAACAAAAACAAAACACACACACACACACGCATACACACACACACACACACACGCACGCACGCACGCACGCACACACACACACACACACACACATACACAGAGACGAAAGCAACAAGAACGAAAAGAATTTAAACAAAAAAGGAAACCAAAACCAAACCAAACCAAAACAAAACAAACAACAACAAAAACGAAAAAAAGAAAAGAAAAAAAAAGAGGCAATATGGCGCCCAGAATTAGCAAGGCCATACGTCCATGTTACATCCTCAGAGACAAGAAATGTTGCATAATGACTGGAGCAGGATTCCCTGCACGTTCATACCTTGCAGACGCACTTGCTTTTCATGATTCTCGCAGGATTTTGCCAGTGCATAACGGTTTGCACGATGAATTGTAAGTGCCAAAGTGATTTTTTTGTTTTTTGTTTTTCTTTTTACTATTTATTATTATTATTATCATTATTATTATCATTATTTTTGTTGTTGTTTGGATTACGTGCGGTTTGCACATGTTCTATGAGTACCGTTTCCAGAGTGAAATTTTCTTGTTTCTGGTTTTTTTTGGTGTTTTTCTTTATTTGGGTTTTCTTTTCTTTCTTTTTTTTTTTCCTGCTCCAACTTCCTCGGTAGCGTCGATCCCACATTGTTTGTGTCGTCTTCACAACACATAGCCAAACCTTAAGTTTATTCAAAGTTCCTAGTACCAGGAAGCCCACGGAAGCCAGAGATGTCAAGCCACTGCGTGGCCACCCACTAAAGGCAAACCAGCACTGCCGCTGGGTCACTTTTGGTTGAGTCCAGCAACGCCTGCTCCGATCCAGTTTACTAAGGACAGTACCTACTAAGGCCCCTGCTAGCGACAGTGTTCATTCTGTCACTGTACCAGGCTAAGCGTGAGACATCCCCCTCCCCCCCCCCCTCTCTCCTCGTCATCGGTAATGTGACTCTCAGCACAACCCCACCATTGAGAGCTCACATGAACTTGTTTGATAAATTCTAAACACCAAATGATTTTGTGGTTTGTGTTTAGCACTCTCACTATGATGGCTGGCGTTGATTCCACAGCATGGGCAGTTTTTGTTTATTTATTTATTTATTTATTGTTATCTTTATTATCATTATCATTATTATTCTCATTATTATCATTGTTATTACCGTGTGACGAGCCTTTGATCATCAGACACCTCCTCCTTGATTGCTGGGACTTGTACGATGTAAGACAAAAGCACTACAAGGCGTACTCCTTAAAGAACCTCTTCCTAGATGTCCCTCCTGATGCAATTTCCAATTTTTACAAGAGATCAACAGATTTCACTCGATATGATTTTACGGCTGTTTTTCTTTAATTGCATTTTAGACTTGCACGCAGAGAACAACGAACAACAATTCAGAGTTCATCTCAGTAAATCACTCCTTCTCATTGTTAGCAGCAAGATTCAAACATGAAAGCCCCCCCCCCCCCCCCGCAGTCTAACCGCTTGTCCTCGTTTGTCGGGGGCGTAAATGGATCATCCGGGGGCTCTTTCAGTATAAATAGTATCCCCCACCTTCTGGAATTTCAGTGCTAGAAATTTCGTCTTTTCTGTCACATTCTTTGTTTCTTCCTTCCTCCGTTGCTTTCTGTCATTTCTTCCCATCATTTTCTGCCTTGCTGGTCTATTCATCTGTATGTTTTCGATAGAGGTCTTGCGTACTTTCTCTTAGGATTTATAATTAGGTACGTGTATTAAGTGCATTTTTGGCTCTAGGGAAATGAGATTTGCAAAAACAATTGTAGATAATTTAGGCCGGTTTTTATTTTTGCTCGAGTGCCCTTAGTTATGTTTGAATTTGCAATAAGTATGTT
>JAPXFY010000031.1:26895618-26900618 GCA_030674185.1 Monoplex corrugatus | reverse complement strand
CTGGTAGGATCTTTACAAATTTTGCCAAATGCGTCAACAAAGTCGCCAATGCCTCAAAGTTTGTAAAGTCAAGCATCCATGTTAAGGTCACAAGTTACCCCCCCCCCCCCCCCCCCCACCGCTATGCCCTTCCACAAATGTTTAAAATCAGCACTTCTGCAAGATCCTGTGCAAGCTGCACTTTCTCGAAAATTCCTTCAATACTTGCGGCTTGGTTTTCGCTGCTTGAAAATTTACCACTGCCTTGATTAGCGTAGAACAAAACAAAACAAAACAAAACAAAACAAAACAAAACAAAGCAAAGCAAAGCAAAACAAAGCAAAACAAAACAAAACAAAAACACTGAAGATCCATCAAGGTCACAGGAGTGTTCTGAGCTTACTGTTTTTGTACTTTGTATCTGCTTCTACGCTAGCTGAATGGGTAGCGCAAACTGTGTTAGATTTGAGTTCTATACAACATGGGAGATAATTCTCAAATGTTATATCCTTTGATTATATAGCAAAACAAAACAAAACAAAAACGAAAACAAAAACACTGAAGATCCATCAAAGTCACAGTGACTTTTAAAATCAGAAAACCTGTATTTTTGAAATAATTCATATATAAAAAGAATAACAGGCAAAGTGGTTTAACAATCTTGTTCAACATACTGTATCCGTATTTCAATCGTTCTTTTAAGCGTTAGGCACACGCTGTGATTTGACAAAACTTGTGTCCTTTGATCTCTCTGTCTCTCTCTGTCTCTCTCTGTCTCTCTCTTTAAAATCATACAGGGCAGGGAAATACGTATTGACATGGAAAATATAATCTGAGTGTCACTTTAAATGCACGTCGCACGTTTTCTGCGTGCCATGAGCATTTTCTTTCTTGGGTATTTTGTTGCATGAAAAAATGTTAGATGTTGCGTGTGTGACATCGCCTTTAATGGCCAACTCTCTCTGTGCTTATTCATTTGCTTGCTCTTTATAAAACTTTTCTGTTTTGGTTGCTAAAAACGACAAACTACAACACAATGTTTTACAAGACAACAGTTTTCTTCTTTTTCTTCTTTTTCTTCCTGAATAATAACAATGACATTAATACTACAACTAATAATAGTATCATCACCATTACTACTATTATCACCCATTACCGTCACTACTGCTATCATCATGTTCTTGATCACTATAATTATCATCGTTATTATTATTATTATCATTATTATTATTATTATTTTGTTGTTATTATCATGATTGATATTATTATTATTATCATCATTATTACTATTGTTATTATTATTACAAATCTATCTTGTACACTGCGCATACTCTTTCCCTTCAAGTATGTGGATATAAACTGTCAACTGTCGGCCAAATTTTCTTTTGCTGTTTCGGGACCATCTGCCTGGAATAAACTTCCATTCTCTCCTCGTCTGTCATCTACCCTTTCTACTTTTAAGTCCAGTTTAAAAATCCACCTCTTTTCTCCGACAACGAATTCTGCAACTGCCTCTCTCTGTCAGGATTTTCTTTTCTTCTTCTTCTTTCGTGTGTTGTAAGGTTGTCGGAATTGATCGCAAGCGTATGCCTGGTGCGTGGATGCTCTTCAATTCGAATTTCAAGATTTAGTGTCATATAGATACTGTAATTATTAATATTAAACATGGTCAAACTTTTTGGTGGTGCATGGAGCACTTAAAGCTGTTAGTCCAGGTACCTTTTGTCCTAAATTCTATAGCCCTTAATTTAATGCCTTGCTCTCATGGTGCCCTATCAGTTTGGGTGGATTTGGACAGCTGAAATGGGCGGGATCGGAATAGTGACTCAGGCACTGTACAAAAGTTGGATAGAAAAAGGAAGACAAAAAGAATAAAAGAAAGAAAGAAAGAAAGAAAGAAAGAAAGAAAAAAAAAAAAACCCATACAAAACGTCTTTACTCATCGTAGCAAGGGAACTAATTCACCCGAAAGAAAGAAAGAAAGAAAGGAAGAAAGAAAGAAAGAAAGAAAAAAGAAAAGAAAGAAAGAAAACCCCAAACAAAACTTCTTTACTCATCGTAGCAAGGGAACTAACAACGCCTGAAAGAAAGAAAGAAAAGAAAGAAAGAAAGAAAACCCCATACAAAACGTCTTTACTCATCGTAGCAAGGGAACTAACAACGCCTGAAAGAAAGAAAGAAAGAAAGAAAGAAAGAAAGAAAGAAAACCCCATACAAAACTTATTTACTCATCGTAGCAAGGGAACTAACTACGCCTGAAAGAAAGAAAGAAAGAAAGAAAGAAAGAAAACCCCATACAAAACTTCTTTACTCATCGTAGCAAGGAAACTAACAACGCCTGAAAGAAAGAAAGAAAGAAAGAAAGAAAGAAAACCCCATACAAAACTTCTTTACTCATTGTAGCAAGGGAACTAACAACGCCGCAAACGCTTACCGTTCGTGCTTTCAACAAGAACACGAGAAACAACTCGTCGTAGGTAAACTCTATGATATTTGAAATATCGCGTGACATAACGTTTTAAATACAGCACGAAGCCCATCCGATAAATTGGTGACAATATGTTTATGAAAACTGTTTTAAAAGAATACGATCAGCACTAATGATGTAACGTCCTTTCTCCAATTTCCCAGATGTTGGGAAGGTCCAAAATTCCCGTTGCTAGGCAACCAGAGTTGGTTGGTATGCTGTACGTGCTTAACCATTAACACTTCCCAAGTCATCAAAGTCGTAGAAAATACCAACAGAGGGGTTCTTTCCATTTGGCGAATAGACCACAAGGTATGGGGGAGGACAGGCGGGATGTGGCAAAACGTTCCACTGACATCATCAGAAGTAACGTTACCATCTATGCTTTATCCTGTATGTCTGCATATGTGTATGTTGTGTGTGTGTGTGTGTGTGTGTGAGAGAGAGAGAGAGAGAGAGAGAGAGAGAGAGAGAGAGACAGAGACAGAGATAGAGAGACAGAGAAAGAGAGAGAGGGACGTTAAGCATGCATCCTTCTACGAGCGTATAACCATGGTGCTCGTACGTGCTTGCTTTTGTGTGTGGGTGTATGTGAAGGTCAGCATGCGCGTGTGCCTGCGCACGAGCCTTTATTCTGAAAATTCATCACTTCTGAACCCATACGCAACTCTACTCTCAGTGGATCTCAATAATCGCTATCCTTGGTGTGTGAATCGTTCAAACAAAACAAGTCACACAAACCCACAAAGGCAACATGGCGCCAAATACGAACTGGATGGGAAATCAAATAATGTCCCTGGGGGGGACACGCGTGTTGCATAATTTGCCAGACATGTTGCTGTGCATGTTAACACCAAAACAAAACAAAAAAACACTTGCTTTTAACGATCTCGGCAGGAGTGCGCTATCACGCACGCTTATGTGCAATCTAAACGGAAATGACTGCAAGCATTTAAGGGGGCTGGGACGGGGAGGGGAGGTGGAATGGGCGAAAGGCTGTGGATTGGGGGTAGCAACTTTGTTCTCTAGCAGCAGCTTCCTATGGATGGAAACACTCGTTCCCATCCCCCCCCCCTCCTAATCTATCCCCTAAATGTCTCTCAGCTGGCTCCAAGCGACACATTTCGGCTAGGGCCTACATCGCCTCAGCTGGTGGGCTAAACGACGTGAAGTGGTGATGTTAACAGGGAATCACTGGGCGGACGAACTTCTTGAGAGAAATAGATCGTCAGGGTGGCGGAGGGGCTCCAAGTAGTTCAACGACCTTGTCTTCATGACCAGCATTAGCCAGCCACCTGGTGGAGACAGGATGACGACTTGAGTCAAGGGTCACATGCTTAATAGGACTGAGTGTACCCTCCTGCAGCATCCTCTGTGTGTGTGTGTGTGTGTGTCTAAAAGCACATATGTGAATAGACGTTAAAAGAAATAACGAACGAACACACACACACACATACACACACACACACACATACACACACACACACACACACACACACACACACACACACACACACACACACACACACACACACACACACAAACACTCACACACACACACTTGTCTAAAAGCACATATGTGAATAGACGTTAAAAGAAATAATGAAACACACACACACACACACACGCGCGCGGGCGCGCGCGCACCACACACACACACACGCACACACACACACACACACACACACACACACCACACACACACACACACACACAAACACACAAACACACACACACTTGTCTGAAAGCTCACATGTGAATAGACGTTAAAAGAAATAACGAACGAACACACACACACACACACACACACACACACACACACACACACACACACACACACACACACACACACACACACACACACACACACACACACACACACACACACACAACACACACACAAACAAAACAACACACACAAACAAACAACACTAAGAAAGACTCGCCTGCCCACCGAAATATAGGTCTTGTCCACTTTAAACCAAGACTGGAGCATTTGTAAAAGAAAAAGAAAAATACTTGGACTTCTTTTTACCTGCTGTATGATCCCCAGTACAGGTATCATAAAAGACTTCATTTTCTCCTCATGGACGAAATGTTATCTCTTTGTGATGAAATGTGCACTACATGAGGAAAAGATATAAATAATTGCTAATAGCAGAAAATGAAAGAGATCTACAAAACCTTGTGAATATACTAGAAATAGAAAGTAAAGGTAAGGGATTGGAACTAAACAGCAGGAAGACTGAAGTCATGGTGATCAGTAAAAAACATGAAATCCCCTCATGCAAAATAACAGCAAATGGCACAACCTTGACACAGGTTGATAAATTCAAATACCTGGGAACGATCATTTCATCAGACGGCAGATGCACATCAGAAATAGCCGGCACAATCGGCCAAGCCAAAACAGCGTTCAAGAAGATGACAAGCATTCTTACCAACAAATGCCTGTCAATTAACATCAGGAAGAGAATTCTTGAATGTTATATAGAACCAATACTGTTGTACGGATGCGAGGCATGGACAGTCAACAAACAAAGCCAGAACAACA
>JAPXFY010000031.1:26867809-26870518 GCA_030674185.1 Monoplex corrugatus | reverse complement strand
ACATCTGACCATTCCTTCAAGTGGTAAAAATACAAAAGACAAATCGGCTGCTTCTGAGTGTTTTTGTTCTCTCTCTGAAATGGACAGGTTAATGTTTCATGGTCCCTAGCAGCTATCGCGTGTCAATTGTAGAAACTGAAAGGAACCTACTAAATCTTGTGAATATAATAGAAATAGAAAACAAAAAATAAAGGGTTGGAGCTAAACAGCAAGAAGACTGAAGTCGTGGTGATCAGTAAAAATCATGAAATCCCCTCATGTAAATAACAGGAAATGGCACAACTTTGAGACAGGTTGATGAGTTTGAATATCTGGGCACGGTCATCTCACCTGACGGCAGACGGGCATCAGAAATAATCAGCAGAATCGGCCAAGCCAAAACAGCATTCAAGAAAATGAAAAGCATTCTTACCAACAAATGCCTATCAATTAACATTAGAAACAGAGTTCTTGTATGTTATATAGAACCGATACCGTTATACGGTTGTGAGGCGTGGGCAATCAACACGCAAAGCCAGAACAAGGTTGAGGCAGCCGAAATGTGGTTTCAAAGAAGAATGTTGAAAATTCCATGGACAGCAAAGAAAACAAACGAGACTGTCCTGATGGAGGCAGATACAAGAAGATCATTAATAAACAAGATTAGGAAAAGACAAGCAACATTTATAGGATATTTTACGAGGAAAGGGGAATTAGAGTACCTGGTCACAACAGGAAAGTTGGAGGGAAAGAGAACACTAGGTAGACCCAGGGAGAAAATATTGGACGGACTTGCAGGGTAGTTGAGGACAGAGAGGGTGGAAGGTGTGCTTGCAGCGACAAGGAATATATTTGTATGGAGGGTAATGATCGCCAACGCCATACGGCAGAACACATAATGATGATGATGATAATGATGATGATGATGATGATGAGATGAGGAGGAGGAGGAGGAGGAGGAGGAGCTTTTCGGATGCTGGCACTGATATCACAGTACAAACATGGGCTGGTGTTAGACGTGAAAACGATCCTCATTCCTCATGTATAAATTGTCAGAAACTGATCGTTTATACATTACCTTGGTAACATCGCCCATCTTTCATATAAGCCATAGCTCCATGACCCTTGCTGTGCTATTACTGTGCAATTGCAGACACTTTTTCATGTCCACAATCACAACTGACTTTTTTTTTTACTGCGTTCTTTGACATTTTCCAACATCATATAAAAACAACTGTGCAAGTTGTATTTTCCTTCATGTTTTCACGCAACATGATTGATCAATTTTTTTTTATTTTTTTTTTATTTGTTTTGTATTATTGATCAATTTTGTCTGATTCTTTTGAAATGTCATGCGTATTCGTTAATTTATTATTTTTGTATGTTTGTTAATATTCATGAACTATCTATGGCACTGGATTGCTACTATATTTTAAGACAAGAGAACAGAGACAGAGAGAGACTGAGAGAGTGGTTACTGTAGAAGAGAGAGAGAGAGGAGAGGAGAGAGAGGGAGAGAGAGAGAGAGAGGAGAGAGAGAGAGAGAGAGAAACCACCTCTGTTCCCCACCTGTTTTTTCCAGTCGGCAGAAACACGGACAAAAATGGCCACATGCATCTATCTCCACATGTGATCTGATCATGTAGACGTCTAACGAAAGAAGAAGAAAACCCCAAAACATTTACATGAAACACGCTAAACTTTCTCTATCAAAACTGACTAAAACAAACAAACAAACAAACAAGGGAACAAGAACAACGACAACAACAAAAAACAAAAACAACCCCCCCCCCCCCAAAAAAAAAAAAAAAAAAACCCAAACAAGATTACATTGATTGAAAGAAGCAAGGGGGGAGGGATTGGGTAGTGTTTTACTCTTTCCTTTTCTTTTGCCTTCTTCTCATGGTCTATTTCCCCTGTCACCCCTTGCTTGTGTCTAAATGTCCATTCAACCGTATATCTCCCAATTCTTCTTTCATCTCTAAAATTCCCCTATGCTTAGCATGTGATAAGTTAAGACTCCAACGATTAAGAGATCAAAACTAGTTGGAAGTTAAAATCTTGAAGAAAGTTTAGAGGAGATCAGAAGAACAGAAGCATTTTTTTTTTCATGAGCTATTAAACACAGTAAGCTTTGGTATTGAGGTTCAAACGAGATAAAAAGTTCAAAGAGACTTCAAGGGAAGTATAGAGCAATGATATTTGTTTTCTGATGAAAAACTTGATATATGTATATGATCATCATTTATTATTGTCTCAAGCCCAACCGACTGCACGGAGCTGTATCAGGGATATAACCGTGTCGATGAACCTGAAAAAAACAACAACCCGGAAAAGACACTCAGTACACACATCAATGCACTTGCACACATAATCTAAGAATATATTCCTGGCATTGATCACTCCATCCAATTTGTCACCAGGAGGTTAAAAAAAAAAAGAAAGCAAACCTGAACACAAATATCTAAAAGTAAGTACACTAAAACATATGTAATATAAAGAAAATGGCACAAATCTACTCAGATTCATCATCATCATCAGGTGCCTTGCCGCATGACGTTGGCGATTATGGACTTCCATCTGTCTCTATCTCTTGTTGCCTCAAGCATCTCTTACACCCTCCCTGTCTTCAGCCACTCTGCAAGTCCGTCTAGTATCTTCTCCCTGGGTCTACCTGGTGCTCTCCTTCCCTCCAGCTTTCCCGTTGTGACCAGGTGTTCCAATTCCCCT
>JAPXFY010000031.1:26840309-26850309 GCA_030674185.1 Monoplex corrugatus | reverse complement strand
TTCTCTTTGTTGATTCAAAATCTGTATTATATGCCTGACAGTCTTTTGATGCAGACACAAGACGTGATTTCATTACTGAGGCAAATCATCTTATACATCGTTTAAGGATAAACGGTATAGATCTCAGCTTATGCTGGGTGCCTTTTCACGTTGGTCTTCACGGCAACGAAGTAGTTGGCAGAGCAGCTAAGCAAGGTGCACACAACTCTGATAATACTATAGAATTACGTATTAATACTTCCGTAAAGGAAGCTTGCAACTTGTTAGAATCAGGCTCATGGATTCGTTTTCATGAACATTTCCATGAAAAGTTTGTGTCACAACAAATGATAAAACTTTCATTTCAAAATGTATGTGAAAAATTGCAGTATTCTTCCATATATCATTTGAGATCGATTGTTGCTGTTCATTTTCGTATTCAGCTAAACGCATTGAAAACAAAATACTGTAAAAATGTCAAGTGTATTTGCAGCGAACAATTTACTCTGTTTCACTGTCTATTTTACTACTGCAAAATGCTACGTTCTTTTTTTACCAAAAATGTTTACACAAGAAACCTATTCTGAAAATCATTTTAAAAAAGCAACTTCCAATCAGTTTGTCAGTTAAAATTTCAAAATCGTTGGTTCACATTCCTGTTAATGCATTACTTTAAGTTTATGAAGTTTGTACTTTAGCGTTACATTTTCCCTTCACATTGTTGATGTTAATTGTTATTGTTAAGTTCTTATTCCATTTTTCTATTTTCCCACCTACTTATGTCTCTTACTCTGCCCCAAATCCAACCCGCCAATCTCTCATCCTCTATTTTTTTCTTCCCCCGTCTAATATCACTCATAGTGAAAAGACGTTAAATCAGAGAACGAACGAACGAACAGAGAGAAACAGACAGACATAGCAACAGAGAAATGTACATATAGAGACAGAGATGGAAACAGATAGAGCGACAGAGAAATGGTCATGCAGAGACAAAGTCAGACATACAGCACATAAACAGACAGAGACAGACATACACTCACATAAACAGACAGAGACAGACATACACTCACATAAACAGACAGAGACAGAGATACACTCACATAAACAGACAGAGACAGACATGCACTCACATAAACAGACAGAGACAGAGATACACTCACATAAACAGACAAGACAGACATACACTCACATAAACAGACAGAGACAGACATACAGGCACATAAACAGACAAAGACAGACATACAGGCACATAAACAGACAAAGACAGACATACACTCACATAAACAGACAGAGACAGACATACACTCACATAAACAGAGACAGACATACACTCACATAAACAGACAAAGACAGATATACACTCACATAAACAGACAGAGACAGACATACACTCACATAAACAGACAGATACAGACATACACTCACATAAACTGACAAAGACAGACATACAGGCACATAAACAGACAAAGACAGACATATACTCACATAAACAGAGACAGACATACACTCACATAAACAGACAGAGACAGACATACACTCACATAAACAGACAAAGACAGACATACACTCACATAAACAGAGACAGACATACACTCACATAAACAGACAAAGACAGACATACACTCACATAAACAGACAAAGACAGACATACACTCACATAAACAGACAGAGACAGACATACACTCACATAAACAGACAGAGACAGACATACATCACATAAACAGACAGAGACAGACATACGACACATAAACAGACAGAGACAGACATACAGCACATAAACTGACAAAGACAGACATACAGACACATAAACAGACAGAGACAGACATACACTCACATAAACAGACAGAGACAGACATACAGACACATAAACAGACAGAGACAGACATACAGGACACATAAACTGACAAAGACAGACATACACTCACATAAACAGACAGAGACAGACATACACACATAAACAGACAAGACAGACAAACAGACACATAAACAGACAGAGACAGACATACAGCACATAAACTGACAAAGACAGACATACACTCACATAAAACAGACAGAGACAGACATACCACATAAACAGACAGAGACAGACATACAGACACATAAACTGACAAAGACAGACATACACTCACATAAACAGACAGAGACAGACATACAATCACATAAACGACAAAGACAGACATACACTCACATAAACAGACAAAGACAGACATACACTCACATAAACAGAGACAGACATACACTCACATAAAAACAGACAAAGACAGACAAACACTCACAATAAACAGACAGAGACAGACATACACTCACATAAACAGACAGAGACAGACATACAGACACATAAACTGACAAAGACAGACATACAGACACATAAACAGACAGAGACAGACATACAGACACATAAACTGACAAAGACAGACATACAGACACATAAACAGACAGAGACAGACATACAGACACATAAACAGACAGAGACAGACATACAGACACATAAACAGACAGAGACAGACATACAGACACATAAACTGACAAAGACAGACATACACTCACATAAACAGAGACAGACATACACTCACATAAACAGACAAAGACAGACAAACAGGCACATAAACAGACAAAGACAGACATACAGACACATAAACAGACCGAGACAGACATACAGGCACATAAACAGAGACAGACATACAGGCACATAAACAGACAGAGACAGACATACAGGCACATAAACAGACAGAGACAGACATACAGGCACATAAAAAGTCAGAGACAGACATACAGGCACATAAACAGAGACAGACATACAGGCACATAAACACAGAGAGACAGATATACAAGCACATTAAACAGACAGAGACAGACATACAGGCACATAAACAGACAGAGACAGACATACAGGCACATACACAGACAGAGACAGACATACAGGCACATACACAGACAGAGACAGACATACAGGCACATAAACAGACAGAGACAGACATACAGGCACATAAACAGAGACAGACATACAGGCACATAAACAGAGACAGACATACAGGCACATAAACAGACAGAGACAGACATACAGGCACATAAACAGAAAGACATACAGGCACATAAACACAGGGAGACAGACATACAGGCACATAAACAGTCAGAGACAGACATACAGACACATAAACAGAGACAGACATACAGGCACATAAACACAGGGAGACAGACATTCAGGCACATAAACAGACAGAGACAGACATACAGGCACATAAACACAGGGAGACAGACATACAGGCACATAAACAGACAGAGACAGACATACAGGCACATAAACAGAGACAGACATACAGGCACATAAACAGAGAGACAGGCATACAGGCACATAAACACAGGGAGACAGACATACAGGCACATAAACACAGAGAGACAGACATACAGGCACATAAACAGACAGAGACAAACATACAGGCACATAAACAGAGACAGACATACAGGCACATAAACAGACAGAGACAGACATACAGGCACATAAACAGAGACAGACATACAGGCACATAAACAGACAGAGACAGATATACACTTACATAAACAGAGACAGACATCATCATCATCATCATCAGGTGCCTTGCCGCATGGCGTTGGCGATTATGGACTTCCATCTGTCTCTATCTCTTGTTGCCTCAAGCATCTCTTCCACCCTCCTTGTCTTCAGCTAGTCCGTTTAGTATCTTCTCCCTGGCTCTACCCGGTGCTCTCCTTCCCTCCAGCTTTCCCGTTGTGACCAGGTGTTCCAATTCCCCTTTCCTCATAAAATGGCCTATGAATGTTGCCTGCCTTTTGTGTCTGCCTCCATCAAGACTGTCTCGTTTGTTTTCTTTGCTGTCCATGGAACTCTCAACATCCTTCTTAGAAACCACATCTCGGCTGCCTAAATCTTGTTCTGGCTTTGCTTGTTGACTGTCCACGACTCGCAACAGAGACAGACATACAGGCACATAAACACACAGACATACAAACAGACTGACAGTCAGAGAAATGGACGAACATACAGACAAACAGAAAAAACACACAAAGAGACAGATGGACAGACAGAAAGACAGGCAGACAAACAAGAGAGATTGGGGTGGGGGGGGAGCACATAAATGAACAGATAAACGTATAAACAGAAAATGTACATACAGGTAAGTAGACATACAGAAAGACAAAACATTACAGAGAGGGGAAAGTGGAGAGAGAGAGAGACATATAGACAGACAGAGACATAGACAGAGAGACAGAGACGAGACAAGAGAGAGAAGAGAGAGAGAGAGAGAGAGAGAAAGAGAGAGAGAGAGAGAGAGAGAGAGAGAGAGAGAGAGAGAGAGAGAGAGAGAAAAACTGAAACTGAAAATATTTTATTGCCATTGACATTTTTGTCCTTGTGGCAGCAAGGAGCATAAAACAAAGTCATTAAATTTTACGGCGACGTTTTTGCGAAATAAAGATTTATAAATATAGTCATGGCTGACATTACATCCATTTGAATTTTTTTCCTAATGATGAATAAAAAATTGAAGGAAAAAAGTTGAACAAAAAGTTGAACAAAAAGTTGAACAGTTGACCACCCGACGTAATTAGTCATATAAGTAAGAGAAAGACCAAATCCGGCAAATAAACATAAGAACAGTATAAAATGATAGCTTCACTGGAGATAAACTTACATTAATTTAAAAAGTTGAACAAAACGTTGAAGAAACAGTTGACCACCCGACGTAATTAGTCATACAAGTAAGAGGAAGATCCAAATCCGGCAAATAAACATAAAAACAGTATAAAGTGATATCTTCATTGGAGATAAACTTACATTAATTTAAAAAGTTGAACAAAAGAGAGAGAGAGAGAGAGAGAGGAGAGAGAGAGAGAGAGAGAGAGAAAGCGCGGGGGCAGACAGAGACAGAGACACAGGCAGACAGACAGACAGAGACACAGAGAGAGAGAAAGAGAGGGACAGACAGACAGACAGAGACAGAGAGAGAGAAAGGGCGAGGGGAGACAGAAAGACAGAGAGATGGAGGAGGAGAGAAAGACAAAGGCGGAGAGACAGACAGACACAGAGACAAAAAAAGAGAGAATTGAATCACAGAGTGAGAGAGAGAGAGAGAGAGAGAGAGAGAGAGAGAGACAGAGAGAGAGAGAGAGACAGAGAGACAGAGAGAAATACAGGCATGATGAGACAGAGAGATACAGACAGACACAGACACAGACACAGTGAGAGAGCGCTTAAAAGAGGGAGAAAGTGAATAAGACAGAGAAAGCGAGATCGACAGAGAAGAGAAAAAGAGAACAGGAAAGACAGACGGACAGACAAAAAGACAGAGATAGCGAATGACAGAGAACTAAAGAAACAGACATACAAGCCGACACAGAGAATGAGACACACACAGACAAATAGACAGACATGGACAGAAGACAGACAAACAGACAGACACACAGACAGACAAAAAAAAAAATCCATCTAAAAGGATTAAGAACAGCGTTCTGGTGTCAATGTCTATTCGCCCCTTTGTCAAACATCCATACTCTGGTGGAAGATATTTGAAATTTACGGTCTGGAGTTTGTCCAAGAAGAATTTATCACACTCGGACAAATCCATACACGCTCCACCTGAATCGCCAGCGTCCTTAACCCTGTGCAGGAAAAAAAACCCGTATGCGCTGGCAAGGTCTTCAAATAGGGAGTGGGGGGGGGGGGGTCGGGACCCTGTGAAACATACGCTGATACCACCAACATGATGGAAACATTAAGATGGAGGGTATACTACAGGCCAGTTTTTCATGATTCGCAGGCTGGGATTGAACTCGAGACATCAGATGTTGAGTCACTGAACCAACCAGCCCGTGCAAATCATTTGATATATGACGATCAGCGTGTTACCTATAACAAAGGTCAGCAAGAAAAAAATAGATATGTTAACAAAAAATAAAATGAAGCAAGAACTACATATATGTATATCAACCAAAGGACATAACTCTTGAGAGTCACGTAGGAATCATCTTCCATATATGTATATAAGTACATATACATATTTGTATACATTTATTTATCTATATAAACAAAATAAAAAAAATGTCTTACCTGGATTCCCGAATGCACCAGTGCACGTAATATGAAACAGAAATAAATAAAAAATCTTTGAATGAAAATATTACTGAAGACAAAGTATAATGTTGCAGAGACATAGGGAGACAGACAGAGAAGGGAGTGAGGAAAGGAGGGAGGGAGGGAGATGGGAGAGAGAGAGACAGAGAGAGACAGAGAGAGGCAGACAGACAGAGAGACAGAGAGACCAAGAGACAAACAGAAACAGAGGCAGAGAGACAAACAGAGACAGAGAAAGGATAAAAACAATGAGCGAGACAGTTGGAATTACATACGGACACATGCTCGCGCGTGCGTACACACGCACACACACATACACACACACACACACACCGCACACACACACACACACACACACACACACACACACACACACCACATACACATACACACACACACACGCACTCACATCTCTCTCTCTTCCCCCCTCTCTCTGTGTATCTATCTATCTCGCTATCTCTCTATCTATCTATCTGTCTGTCTGTCTATCTATCTATCTATCTATCTATCTATCTATCTATCTATCTATCTATAGATATCTATCTATCTGTGTGTGTGTGTCTGTGTGTTTGTGTGCCTGTATAGATATTGTTATTGTTGTTTATAGCCCAGCCGACAGCGCAGAGCCATATCAGGGCTGGAACCGCTTCAAAATACACAAAACTTCAACAGGAAAAAGAAAAGAAAAGAAAATTAAGTACACATGTCAGTGCATTCTGCACATAATCTAAGGACATGCCCCTGGCGTTGACCACTCCGTCAATTTATCGCACATGGGGATTTAAAAAAATATACCTGAATACAAATTATTTTAAGCATACCTAAGGATACCAGAACATATGAAAACGGGCATAAATTACCCAAAATTGCTTCCGTATATCTCACCTCCCCAGAGCCCAAAATGCAACTGACACATGTATCCAATTATCAATCCTAAGAAAAAAAGTATGTAAGACTTTATCGAAGACGTACAGGTGAATGGACCAGCAAGGCAGAAAGTCAATTACCGGCAAAACGTATCTTTGGAGCAATTCTAACAACCAACCACCCCACCACCACCACCACCACCACTACCACTACCACCCATCTTCCTCACCTCAAAAAGCATTCTTCAATTAAAAGAATGCAATTCAAGCGATGCCACAAAACGTCCATTAAATTAGCTAACGAAAGATCAGAGTCTAATAATCCGAAACTCTCAGTGAAAAATTAAAATAATTTAAAGTAAATTCTTCAATCTATTGTCGATTAGAAAGACAAGAATATAATGCCTAAAAAAACTAGCCAACAAAAACGCAAAGTTAATTTGAATCTCTGAGGGAAACAGGAAAAAATCAATTAAAAATTGTAATCCTTTCTCAATTTAGAAGAGAACATTAAATGAACGAAATGCTGTCATGGTGACATGAAAACACGTGAACATGCATAAACGTGCGGACTCGAGCTCGCACACGTGCACGAAAGTTTGACACACACGCAGACGATCTCCGAGTCGTATTTTTACTATATTTTTTACTAACATAATTTATCGAAATATGACAACAAAAGTAGCACTGCAGTCTACATTAAGATCGGAATATCAGCCTTATTCGTAACGTTGATAGATAAAGATAAGAAAAAGCAACAACAAATGAACAAATAAGTAAGTAATTAAGAAAATACATAAATAGATAAAGTTATATAAACAAGTCAATAAACAAATAAATAATAAATAAGTAAATGAAGGAAAGAAGGAAGGAAGGAAAGAAGGAAAGAAGGAAGGAAGGAAGAAGAAGGAAGGAAGGAAGGAAGGAAGGAAAGAATGAATGAATGAATGGATGGGTGGATGAATGAACGAACAAATGAATAAATAAATGAATGAATAAATTAATAAATAATCAATCAATCAATCAATCAATCTATCTATCAATCAATCAATTTGATGCGCCAAAAGTTAAGTAAGAATCGAACAAAGCTCAGCATAAAACCAACAAAAAACCCACAAACCTATACACGAGCGAGGCACGGGTAAAAAGAAGAGAACAGAAAAAAAAGAAATGATAATGATGATAATAATAATAATAATAATATCAACAATGATAATAAAAATAATAATAATATAATAATAATGATAATGATAACAATGATAACGACGACGACAACGATGATGTTATTAAGAATAATAACGATAATAATGATGATAATAAAACAACATCAACAACAATAGTCATAATAATGATAATAATAATAATAGCAATAATAATGATAATATAATGATAGAATAATAATAATAATAATATAATAATAATAACGATGACGATGATGATGATAATAATGATAATAATGATAATGATAACAATGATGATAATAAAACAACAACATCAACAATGATAACAATAACAATAATAATGATGATGATGATGATTATCATCACCATGATCATCATGACAATGGTGCTATATTTTCCAGAGGAGGAAGTTACTAGCCAAAAGCGTTTTTTTTTTTTCAAATCTGCCATTACTTGCGTGCAGAGCGTTTTCTGGTTTCCACAAGCCTGCCACTGACAAAACTTATAAGATCTTTAACGTGCATATGTAATAGGTGCAGATGCTCATCAGAAATAGCAGAATCAGCCATGCCAAAACAGCATTTAAGAAGATGACAAGCATTTTTACCAACAAATGCCTATCAATTAACACCAGGAAGAGAGTCCTTGAATGTTATATAGAACCAATACTGTTGTACGGATGTGAGGCGTGGACAGTCAACAAACAAAGCCACAACAAGATTGAGGCAGCCGAGATGTAGTTTCTAAGAAGAATGTTGAGAATTCCATGGACAGCAAAGAAAACAAACGAGACAGTCTTGATGGAGGAAGACACAAGTAGATCATTCATAAGGAAGATTAGGAAAAGACAGGCAACATTTATAGGCCATTTTATGAGGAAAGGGGATTTGGAGCACCTGGTCACAACGGGAAAGCTGGAGGGAAAGAGAGCACCAGGTAGACCCAGGGAGAAAATGCTGGACGGACTTGCAGAGAGTGGCTGAAGACGAGGAGGGTGGAGGAGATGCATGAGGCAACGAGAGATAGAGACAGATGGAAGTCCATGATCGCCAACGCCATGCGGCAGGGCACCTGATGATGATGATGATGATGATGTAATAGGCTGTATGCATATACACACAGAAGGAGGTTTAGGCACTGGCTGGTCCACGCATATGATGACCTGGGAGATCAGGAAAGTCTCAAGTGTTTACTCACCAGGCGTAAGCATACAGGTTGATCGGACACAGAACCTCCCACTGAAGATGTTCGTTCGACGTTTACCCACGTGATTACTGCATTCGAGTTTGTGTGTGTGTGTGTGTGTGTGTGTGTGTGTGGTGTTGTGTGTGTGTGTGTGTGTGTGTGTGTGTGTGTGTGTGTGTGTGCGTGAGAGAGAGAGATGTGTGGTGTGTGTGTATGTGTAGTGTGGTGGTAGTGTGTGTGTGAGGAGGATAGAAGTGGACAGCAGCAGCAGAGAGAGAGGAGAGGAATGACGGGTAAGGAAGAAGAGAGGAGGGAGGAGATGAGAAGACAGAAGTAGAGTAGACAACAGAGACAGGACAACGAGACAGACAGAGAGAAGAGAGAAGAGAAGACAGAGGAGAAGCGAGAAGACAGAGAAAGAGAGGAGTGATAGTGGAAGGAGAGAATCGGAATTGACGAGATGACGATGGACAGAAAAGTGAAAGGAGACAGAGATAAAGAGGTAAGAGAGAGGAAGGAAAGAAACAGTACAGAGAAGACAGAAAGAGAAGAGGAGAAGGGACACGACGAGAGAGACAGAGAAAAGAGCAAGAGAGAGAGGAGAGAAGAAGGAAAGAGGAAGACGAAGAAGAACGAGAAAGGACAAGAGAGACAGAGAAGGAAAGAGAAAAAACAGAGAA
>JAPXFY010000031.1:26832809-26835309 GCA_030674185.1 Monoplex corrugatus | reverse complement strand
CCGGTGCTCTCTTTCCCTCCAGCTTTCCCGTTGTGACCAGGTGCTCCAATTCCCCTTTCCTCATAAAATGGCTTGTAATGTTGGCTGATCTTTTCCCTTTATCTTTCTTATGAATGATCTATTTGTGTCTGCCTCCATCAGACTGTCTCGTTTGTTTTCTTTGCTGTCCATGGAACTCTCAACATTCTTCTTAGAAACCACATCTCGGCTTCCTCAATCTTGTTCTGGCTTTGCTTGTTGACTGTCCACGCCTCGCAACCGTACAACTATTGGTTCTATATAACATTCAGAACTCTCTTCCTGATGTTAATTGATAGGCAGCTACAGTTTGTCAAAAACAACAAACAAACACAAAAATAAACAAAATAAGACAATGCAAAAAGAATGAAGTTTGAAGAAAAAAAATTCAACCATTGATACATGAAAGTGTACATGTACAAACATCGCTCACAACGTGTGTGTGTGTGTGTGTGTGTGGTGTGTGTGTGTGTGTGTGTGTGTGTGTGTGTGTGTGTGTGCGTGCGTGTGGTGTGTGTGTGTGTGTGTGTGTGTGTGTGTGTGTATGTGTGTATATTAATGTGTGGTGTGTGTTGTGTGTGTGTGTGTGTGTGTGTGTATGTGTGTATATTAATGTGTGCGTAGTGTGTGTGTGTGAGTGTGTGTGTGCGTGTGCGTGTGCTGTTGTTGTGTGTGTGTGTGTGTATGTGGTGTATATTAATGTGGTGTGGTGTGTGTGTGTGCGTTGTGTGTGTAATGTATGTGTGTATGTGTGTGTGTTGCGTGGTGTGTGATGTTTATATATAATATATATATAATGTATATATGTGTGTGTGTGTTGGTGTAGTGTGTGTGTGTGCGTGTGTGTATGTTAATGTGTGTGTATGTGTGTGTGCGTGTGCGTGCGTTGTGTGTATATTAATATATATATGTGTGTGTTGAGTAGGGGTGTTGTAGTGTGTGTGTGTGGGTGTGTGTGTGTGTGTTGCTGGTAGAGCACAGGGCATTTATGGCTGCTGTCTTGAGTGTCCCAAATGCTTGTGTTTATGATTATGCTTTTTGTGTGAGCACATGTTTCTGTATCAATTACAGAGCATGTATGTCCTTGATAAGTGTGCTTGTAATAGTGTACGTGTGGCATGTATGTACATGTATGTACGAATGTATCTATTTATGTATGTATGTATGTATGTATGTATGAATGTATGTATGTAGAATGTCTTATAGTGTGTTGTATATATGTACGTATGTGGATGCATGTATGTATGTACGTTATTATTATGTACGTACGTACTACGTATTATGTATGTATGCATGTATGTATGTATGCATGTATGTATGTATGCATGTATGTAGTATGTTTTTGTATGTATGTAATGTAATTATTATGTATGTATGTAATGTATGTATGTATGTATGTATGTGTGTTATATGTATGTAATGTATGTATGTATGTATGGAATGTATGTAATGTATGTAATGTATGTATGTTGTATGTATGTATGTATATGTACATATGTATGTATGTATGTATGTATGTGTGTTGTATGTATGATATGATATGTATGTATGTATGCATTAGTACGTATGTATGTATGTATGCAGTATGCTATTATGTATGTATGCATGTATTATGTATGCATGTAATGTATGTAGTATGTATGTATGTATGCATGTAGGTAGGTAGGTAGGTACGGTATGTACATGTATTTAAAGTAGGTATGTAGGTAGATAGGTAGGTAAGGTATGGTGCTGACGTCGACATATATCGCGTACATACATGTGTTGAGGGTTTTGTTTTGTTTTGTTTTTTTTGTTTTTTTCTCTTAAACATTTTACTACGATGAAATAAAAATAACTTTCTTCTAATCCTTTTCAAAAACACCACGCGGTTCAAAGCGAGTACCAGTGCACACAACAAAAGCCATCACTCTTATACACCATTGTACACGTGTACGTACATGTATATGTCGATGATTCTGTATTTTGTTGTTGTTGTTGTTGTTGCTGTCTTTTCTTTTCTTTTTTTTATATGTATAGAATTGTTTGGCCAAAGAACTGGGCTGTTCATGGAAGTTTTATTGGAGGAGGAGGCAGCGTTTTATTTGGCGCCTGGTCGGAGGAATGACAGTTTTAAAAGGTCACATATTACTCCTTGCCGCTCGATAGGGTAATGCAGGCGCGAATACGTTTCGGTTTTCTCTGCAGTAGAAATGTCAACGGCCTTTTAACGGTTGTTACTATGTCCTCAGGAAAAAAACAGTCGATGTTTAAGATGTACTTTTGATAACAATAATAATAGAAAAAAAGAATTTTTGACGTTTTTTTTTTTTTTTTATCTGTGTTTAAAGCTAATCGCTCAGAGCAAAAATGTCTCCGAGACAGGTTTTGTGGTGTTGTGTCGTGTTGTGTTGTGTTGTATTGTGGTTGGTATGCACAAACAACAAACCACACCACACACACAACAACACACACACACACACCCAAAACACACACACATATA
>JAPXFY010000031.1:26820309-26822809 GCA_030674185.1 Monoplex corrugatus | reverse complement strand
CTGTCCCTCCACCCTCTCTCCTCTCTCTTCTCTCTTCCCTCCCTCTCTCTCTTCCCCTTCCTCTCCTCCTCTCTCCTCTCTCTCCTCTCTCCCCTTCGTCCCCCTCTCTTCTCCCTCTCTCCCTTTCTCTCCCTCTGTCTCTCCCTCTTTCCTCTCCTTTCACTTCCGTGCTCCTCTTCTCTCCCTCTCTCTCTCTCACCTCTCTTCCTCTCTCTCCTTCCCTCTCCCCTTTCTCTCTCTTCTCTCTCTCCTCCTTCCCCCTCTCTCCCTTCCTCTCTCTCTATGCCTCCCTCTTTCTGTCTCTTTGCTCTCTATCTCACTCTCACTTTCAGTCTCTCTCTCTCCTTCTTCTGTCCCTCCTCCTTTCCTCTCTTCTTTCTCTCTCTCTCTCTGTGCCTCCTCTTTCTGTCTCTCTCTCTCTCCATCTCTCTCTCACTTTCAGTCTCTCTCTCTCTTCTTCTTCTCTCTCTGTCCTCCCTCTTTCCTCTCTCTTCTCTCTCTCTCTCTGTGCCTCCCTCTTCTGTCTCTCTCTCTCACTCCATCTCTCTCTCACTTTCAGTCTCTCTCTCTCTTCTCTTCTCTCTCTGTCCCTCCCCTCTCCTCTTTCTCTCATTCTCTCTGTCCCTCCCTCCCTCTCTCTCTCCCCCCCCTTCTCTCTCTCTCTCTGTACCCTCATGGCACCGTGTATGTGCAGCATAGGGAATTTACCCCGTGTGTGTTTCTGCAGAAAACACAGATCAGAGCTGACGAAGACAGAAGCAATAAACCAACCGTCAGTCACAACTCACAAGGCAAGTAGATACTGTGTCAGATCTTTTGACGGGTTTAAATACTGTTTGTGTGTTGTACCGACAATGACACTGGTCTGGGTGTGTGTGTGTGGGGTGGTGGTGGTGGTGGTGGAGGTTGTTGGGTGGGGGTGGTGAGGGTGTAGTCTTACAGTTGATTGTGGATTGCTGTGTCTGTCTGGAACTCTCTCTCACTCTCTCTCTCTCCCCCCATTTATCTGTCCCTCCTTTCTCCTCTCTCTCTTCTCTGCCCTCCCCTCTCCCCTCTCTCTCCTCTCTGTCCCCTCTCCTGTCCTCTCTCTCCTCTCTCTCCCTTTAGCTCTCTCTTTCTCTATCACTCTCCTTCTATCTGTCCCTCCCCCCTCTCCTTTCTCTCTCTCTCTCTCTTTCCACTTCTACTGTCCCTCCCCCCTCCTCTCTCTCTCCTTCTCTCTGTCTCTCCCTCCTCTCCTCTCCTTTCTCCCCCTCTCTCTCCCTCTCTCTCTTTCTCTCTCTCCCTCTCTCTCTCCCTTCCTCTCACTCTGTGCCTCCCTCGTTCTGTCTCTCTGTCTCTCCATCTCACTTCCCATCTCTCTCTCCCTCTCTCTCTCCTCTCTGTGTCTACCCTGCTCTCTCTTCCTCTCTCTCTTTCTCTCTCTCTTCCTCTCTCTCTCTCTCACTCTCTCTCTGTGCTCCCTCTTTCTGTCTCTCTGTCACTCCATCTCACTCTCACATTCAGTCTCTCTCTCCTCTCTCTCTCTCTCTCCTTCTCTCTCTCCCTCCCCCTTTTATTTCTCTCTCTCTCTCTGTCCTCATGGCACCGTGTGTGTGCAGCACACAGAATGTACCCAGTGTGTGTTTCTGCAGAAAACACAGATCAGAGCTGACGAAGACAGAAGCAATAAACCAACCGTCAGTCACAACTCACAAGGCAAGCAGATACTGTGTCAGATCTTTTGACGGGTTTAAATACTGTTTGTGTGTTGTACCGACAATGACACTGGTCTGGGTAGGGGGGAGGGGGGGTGGAGGTTGGTGGGGTGGGGTGGTTGATGGGGTGGGGTTGTTGGGTTGGTGGGGTGTGGTTGTGGGGTTGGTGGGGTGGTGGGGTGGTGGGGTGGTGGGGTGGGGGGTGGGGAGTGGTGAGGGTGTAGTCTTGCAGATGTGTTTGTCTGGAAATCTCTCTCTCCCTCTCCCCTTTTATCTGTCCCTCCTCTTTCTCCCCTCCCCTGTTCTCCCGCTCCTCTCATCCCTGTCTACTCTCTCCTACTCTCCCTCTGCTCTATTCACCCTTCTTCTATCTGTCCCTCCCCCTCTCCTCTCTCCTCTTTTTCCTTCTCTCTGTCCCTCCCCCTCTCCTCTCTCTCTCTCCCACTTCTCTCTGTCCCTCCCCTCTCTCTGCCCTCTCTCTTCCCTTCGTCTCGCTTCCTCCTTCTTTTTCTCTCTCCTCTCCCTCACTTCCTCCTCTCTCCTCTCTCTCTTCTCCTCTCATCGTTTCCTCCCCCCTCTCGCTCTTCCTCTCTCTTTCTCTCCCTTCCTCTCTGTCTGTGCCTTCCTCTTTCTGTCTCTCTGTCTCTCCTTTCTCACTCTCACTTTCAGTCTCTTTCTCCTTTCTGTCTGTCCCTCCCCCTCTTCTCTTTCCTCTCTCTCCTCTCTGTCCTCTCTCTCTCTCCCTCTCTCTCTCTCTTCCTTCCTCTCTCTCTGTGCTCCATCTTTCTGTCTCTCTGTTCTTC
>JAPXFY010000031.1:26805309-26810309 GCA_030674185.1 Monoplex corrugatus | reverse complement strand
CCCAATTGTTCGCGTTCTTGCCACTATTATCATTACTGCTGGGGATACTGCTGTTTCTTGATGCACTTAGCAGTTCAAGATTCTGGCCCTAATAAAATATAGCCTTTGCTATATATTCGTAATTTTTGCCAGTGGTGATTTTGTCTCTTCTTTTCCCCTTCCGAATTGTTCGTGCTGTTTCTGTTAGTGCTACCGCTATTGTTGATGAGGTCGACGACGACGACGATGATGATGATGATGATGATGATGATGATGATGATGATGATGATGATGATGATGATGATGATGACCTTTTTTTTTCTCGTCTATTCTTTCTTCTCGTTCTCCTCTTCCTTTCTTGTTGTGGGTGTTGGTATCTCGTGGTCAGTAACAGTTCTAAATTCTGGTGGTATCCCTTGGTCACAAAGGGTTTTAAATTCTGGTGGTATCTTTTAGTCAGAAATGGTTCTAAATGTTGATGGTATCTCATGGGTCAGAAATGGTTCTAAATTCTGGTGGTGTCTCGTGGTCAATAACAGTTCAAAATCCTAATGGTATCTCAACGCTGGTAACAGTTCTAAATTCTGGTGGCATCCCTTCGTAACAGTTCTAAGTTCCGGTGGCATCCCTTAGTAACAGTTTTAAATTCCGGTGGAATATCTAAGTCAGTAACAGTTTTAAAATTCTGGTGGTATATCTAAGTCAGTAACAGTTCTAAATTCTGGTGGTATATCTAAGTCAGTAACAGTTCTAAATTCTGGTGGTATATCTAAGTCAGTAACAGTTCTAAATTCTGGTGGTATATCTTGGTCAGTAACAGTTCTAAATTCTGGTGGTATACCTTGGTCAGTAACAGTTCTAAGTTCTGGTGGTATATCTTGGTCAGTAACAGTTCTAGGTTCTGTTGGTATATCTTGGTCAGTAACAGTTCTAAGTTCTGGTAGCATATCTTGGTCAGTAACAGTTCTAAATTCTGGTGGTATATTTTGGTCAGTAACAGTTCTAAATTCTGATGGTATATCTTGGTCAGTAACAGTTCTAAATTCTGGTGGTAAATCTAAGTCAGTAACAGTTCTAAGTTCTGGTGGTAAATCTAAGTCAGTAACAGTTTTAAATTCTGGTGGTATATCTTGGTCAGTAACAGTTCTAAATTCTGGTGGTATATCTTGGTCAGTAACAGTTCTAAGTTCTGGTGGTATATCTTGGTCAGTAACAGTTCTAAATTCTGGTGGTATATCTTGGTCAGTAACAGTTCTAAATTCTGGTGGTATATCTTGGTCAGTAACAGTTCTAAGTTCTGGTGGTATATCTTGGTCAGTAACAGTTCTAGGTTCTGGTGGTATATCTTGGTCAGTAACAGTTCTAAGTTATGGTAGCATATCTTGGTCAGTATCAGTTCTAAATTCTGGTGGTATATTTTGGTCAGTAACAGTTCTAAATTCTGATGGTATATCTTGGTCAGTAACAGTTCTAAATTCTGGTGGTAAATCTAAGTCAGTAACAGTTCTAAGTTCTGGTGGTAAATCTAAGTCAGTAACAGTTCTAAATTCTGGTGGTATATCTTGGTCAGTAACAGTTCTAAATTCTGGTGGTATATCTTGGTCAGTAACAGTTCTAATTCTGGTGGTATATCTTGGTCAGTAACAGTTCTAAATTCTGGTGGTAATCTGGTCAGTAACAGTTCTAGTTCTGGTTGTATATCTTGGTCAGTAACAGTTCTAGCTTCTGGTGGTATATCTGGTCAGTAACAGTTCTAAGTTCTGGTGGTATACTTGGTCAGTAACAGTCTAGCTTCAGTGGTGTATCTTGGTCAGTAACAGTTCTAATTCTGTGGTATATCTTGGTCAGTAACAGTTCTAAGTTCTGGTGGTATATCTTGGTCAGTAACAGTTCTAAATTCGGTGGCATATCTTGGTCAGTAACAGTTCTAAATTCTGTGGTATATCTAGTTAGTAACAGTTCTAATTCTGTGTGTATCTAAGTCAGTAACAGTTCTAATTATGGTGGTATATCTTGGTCAGTAACAGTTCTAAATTCTGGTGGTACGTCTTGGTCAGTAACAGTTCTAAATTCGGTGGTAAATCTAAGTCAGTAACAGTTCTAAGTTCTGGTGGTAAATCTAAGTCAGTAACAGTTCTAAGTTCTTGTGGTAAATCTAAGTCAGTAACAGTTCTAAGTTCGGTGGTAAATCTAAGTCAGTAACAGTTCTGAATTCTCGTGGTAATCTAGTCAGTAACAGTTCTAGTTCTGGTGGTAATCTAAGTCAGTAACAGTTCTAAATTCTGGTGGAAATCTAAGTCAGTAACAGTTCTAAATTCTGGGTACGTCTTGGTCAGTAACAGTTCTAAATTCCGTGGTAAATCTAGTCAGTAATAGTTCTAATTTCTGTGGTAAATCTAAGTCAATAACAGTTCTAAATTCTCGTGGTAATCTAGTCAGTAAGAGTTCTAAGTTCTGTGGTAATCTAAGTCAGTAACAGTTCTAAATTCTGGTGGTATATCTTGTCAGTAACAGTTCTAAATTCTGGTGGTATCTGTTGGTCAGTAACAGTTCTAATTCTGGTGGTATCTCTTGGTCAGTAACAGTTCTAAATTCAGTGGTATATCTACGTCAGTAACAGTTTTAAATTCTGGTGGTAAATCTTGGTCAGTAACAGTTCTAAATTCTGGTGGTATCTCTTGGTCAGTAACAGTTCTAAATTCAGGTGGTATCTCTTGGTCAGTAACAGTTCTAAATTCTGGTGGCATCTCTTGGTCAGTAACAGTTTAATTCTGGTGGTATTCTTGGTCATAACAGTTCAGTTCTGGTGGTATCTCTTGTCAGTAACAGTTTAATTCTGGTGTATATCTGTCAGTAACATGTTCTAAATTCTGATGGTATATCTACGTCAGTAACAGTTCTAATTCGGTGTATTCTTGGTCAGTAACAGTTCTAGCTTCTGGTGGTATATCTTGGTCAGTAACAGTTCTAATTCTGTGGTATTCTTGGTCAGTAACAGTTCTAAATTCTGGTGGTATATCTTGGTCAGTAACAGTTCTAAATTCTGGTGGTATATCTTTGTCAGTAACAGTTCTAAATTCTGGTGGTATATCTTGGTCAGTAACAGTTCTAGTTCTGGTTGGTAAATCTAGGTCAGTAACAGTTCTAAGTTCTGGTGTATATCTTGGTCAGTAACAGTTCTAAATTCTGGTGGTATATTTGGTCAGTAACAGTTCTAAATTCTGATGGTATATCTTGGTCAGTAACAGTTCTAAATTCTGGTGGTAATCTTGGTCAGTAACAGTTCTAATTCTGGTGGTAATCTGGTCAGTAACAGTTCTAAATTCTGGTGTATATCTTGGTCAGTAACAGTTCTAATTCTGGTGGTAAATCTTGGTCAGTAACAGTTTCTAAGTTCTGGTGGTATATCTTGGTCAGTAACAGTTCTAGATTCGGTGGTATATCTTGGTCAGTAACAGTTCTAAATTCTGGTGGTATATCTTGGTCAGTAAACAGTTCTAAGTTCTGGTGGTATTCTTGGTCAGTAACAGTTCTAGTTCTGGTGGTTATCTGTGGTCAGTAACAGTTCTAAGTTCTGGTAGCATATCTTGGTCAGTATCAGTTCTAAATTCTGGTGGTATATTTTGGTCAGTAACAGTTCTAAATTCTGATGGTATATCTTGGTCAGTAACAGTTCTAAATTCTGGTGGTAAATCTAAGTCAGTAACATTCTAAGTTCTGGTGGTAAATCTAAGTCAGTAACAGTTCTAAATTCTGGTGGTATATCTTGGTCAGTAACAGTTCTAAATTCTGGTGGTATATCTTGGTCAGTAACAGTTCTAAGTTCTGGTGGTATATCTTGGTCAGTAACAGTTCTAAATTCTGGTGGTATATCTTGGTCAGTAACAGTTCTAGGTTCTGGTTGTATATCTTGGTCAGTAACAGTTCTAGCTTCTGGTGGTATATCTTGGTCAGTAACAGTTCTAAGTTCTGGTGGTATATCTTGGTCAGTAACAGTTCTAGCTTCAGGTGGTGTATCTTGGTCAGTAACAGTTCTAAGTTCTGTGGTATATCTTGGTCAGTAACAGTTCTAAGTTCTGGTGGTATATCTTGGTCAGTAACAGTTCTAAATTCTGGTGGCATATCTTGGTCAGTAACAGTTCTAAATTCTGATGGTATATCTAGGTTAGTAACAGTTCTAAATTCTGGTGGTGTATCTAAGTCAGTAACAGTTCCTAATTATGGTGGTATATCTTGGTCAGTAACAGTTCTAAATTCTGGTGGTACGTCTTGGTCAGTAACAGTTCTAATTCTGGTGGTAAATCTAAGTCAGTAACAGTTCTAAGTTCTGGTGGTAAATCTAAGTCAGTAACAGTTCTAAGTTCTTGTGGTAAATCTAAGTCAGTAACAGTTCTAAGTTCTGGTGGTAAATCTAAGTCAGTAACAGTTCTGAATTCTCGTGGTAAATCTAAGTCAGTAACAGTTCTAAGTTCTGGTGGTAAATCTAAGTCAGTAACAGTTCTAAATTCTGGTGGTAAATCTAAGTCAGTAACAGTTCTAAATTCTGGTGGTACGTCTTGGTCAGTAACAGTTCTAAATTCTCGTGGTAAATCTAAGTCAGTAATAGTTCTAATTTCTTGTGGTAAATCTAAGTCAATAACAGTTCTAAATTCTCGTGGTAAATCTAAGTCAGTAAGAGTTCTAAGTTCTGTGGTAAATCTAAGTCAGTAACAGTTCTAAATTCTGGTGGTATATCTTGGTCAGTAACAGTTCTAAATTCTGGTGGTATCTGTTGGTCAGTAACAGTTCTAAATTCTGGTGGTATCTCTTGGTCAGTAACAGTTCTAAATTCAGGTGGTATATCTACGTCAGTAACAGTTTTAAATTCTGGTGGTAAATCTTGGTCAGTAACAGTTCTAAATTCTGGTGGTATCTCTTGGTCAGTAACAGTTCTAAATTCAGGTGGTATCTCTTGGTCAGTAACAGTTCTAAATTCTGGTGGCATCTCTTGGTCAGTAACAGTTCTAAATTCTGGTGGTATC
>JAPXFY010000031.1:26792809-26800309 GCA_030674185.1 Monoplex corrugatus | reverse complement strand
TAATATTCATTATTTTCAATCATCAGTGTTGTTGTTTTGGTTATTGCTCTTTTTTGTTTTTATTGTTGTTGATTTTTATTGTTAATATTACTTGTTGCTTTTGCTATTATTGTTATCATGCTGTGCTGTTGCTGTTGCTGTTGTTAGGTGTTTTGATAGTTGCTGTTATTCCTTTTTGCTGTCATTGTTGTGTTGGGTGCTGTTATAATTGTTGTTTGATGTCATTATTATTGTTGTTGTTGCTGTTTTTTTTTATTGTTGTTGTTATTGTTCTTATTGTTCTTATCTCCTCAGTTTGACCAGAAAATCGAACTGAACGTCTAGTCCTTCGGAAGGGGACAAAACACAAGCCGGACCCGAGTGCCTTCTGGCTGCGCACGCTAAAAATCCCATGGCAGTTGAAATTCGTGAAGAGCAGGGCATTGCCCGGCTGCCTTGGTATAAAGCCTTGGAGAGACAGGTTGAATTCCCAGGTCCCTTCTCTCGAAGGTCAATTTGCCTTCACGCCTTTCTAATGTAATGTTGTAAACAAATGAGTGGCGCTGCAATGCGGCGACGCGCTCTCAACAGGAAAAGTAGCCCGAGTTTCACATGATAAATCCATTGTGACAAAAAAATATGAATATGGATATGTTGCTAATAGCCCGGCTGACAACTACAACAACATCAGGGCTAACATCACGTTAAAAAAAGGCAAACTTTGATGACAATAATAATAACAATAATTGTAATAATAAATATAGATAATAATAATAATTATAATACTAATAACAACAGCAAGAGAAGAAGAAGAAAGAAGAGAAGAAGAAGAAGGAGGAGGAGGAAAGGAGGAGGAGAAGAGAGAGAAGAGAAAGGAGAAGGAGAAGGAGGAGAAGGAGAAGGAGAGAAGGAGAGGAGGAGAAGGAGAAGGGGAGAAGGAGGAGAGGAGAAGAAGGAGAAGGAGAGAGGAGGGAGGAGAAGGGAGAGAGGAGGAGAAGAGAAGAGGAAAGGAGAAGGAGAGGAGGAGAGAGAGAGGAGAAGGAGGAGAAGGAAGAAGGGGGAGAAGGAGAAGAGGAGAAGGAGGAGAAGGAGAGAGAAGGAGGAGGAGAGAAGGAGGAGAAGGAGAAGAGGAGAGAGGAGGAGAGAGGAGGAGAAGGAGAAGGAGAGAAGGAGAGAGGAGAGAGGAGAAGGAGAAGGAAGAGAAGGAGAAGAGAGAGGAGAAGGAGAGAGGAGAAGGAGGAGAGAGGAGAAGGAGAAGAGGAGAGGAGAAGGAGGAGAGGAGAAGAGGAGAAGGAGAGAAGGAGAAGGAGAAGGAGGAGAAGGAGAAGAAGAAGGAGAAAGGAGAAGGGAGAAGAAGAGGAGAAGGAGAAGGAGGAGAGAAGGAGAAGAGAGAGAAGGAGAAGGAGAGAAGGAGAAGAGAAGAAGAGAGAGAAGGAGAAGAAGGAGGAGAAGGAGAAGAAGGAGGAGAAGGGAGAAGAAGGAAGAAGGAGAAGAAGGAGGAGAAGGAGAGAAGGAGGAGAAGGAGAAGGAGGAGAAGGAGAAGGAGGAGAAGGAGAAGAAGGAGGAGAAGGAGAGAGGAAGGAGAAGGGAAGGAGAAGGAGAAGGAGGAGAAGGAGAAGAGGAGAAGGAGAAGGAGGAGAAGGAGAAGAGGAGGAGAAGGAGAAGGAGGAGAAGGAGAGGAGGGAGGAGAGAAGAGAAGAAGAAGGAGAAGGAGAAGAAGAGAAGGAGGAGAAGGAGAAGAAGGAGAAGGAGAGAAGGAGAGGAGAAGAGAAGAAGGAGAAGGAGAAGAAGAGAAGGAGAAGGAGAAGAAGGAGAAGGAGAAAGAAGAAAAGGACATAGAAAACGGTGTAAAAACAAAAGAGAAGAAAATCATCGAAAAAGAAGGAGAATAGAGAGAAAGGAAGAAGGAGGAAAGAGAGGTAGAGAAGGGACAGAGTAGGAATGAAAGGGATAGAAGTGATGTGACACAGGCGAAACGGAATACAATATCGCGGAAATGTGACCGCAAAAACAAAACGAAAAGAAAAAAAAACAACTAACGCTTTTCAAAATTATCGAACTGGGGCGGTGGATGGGACAAATCTGACAGGGGTACACTTCTGTTTCGACACCGCTTCCTTCGGCACGCAAGTGTGTCAGATCGAGACGGAAGTGACTGTAATCACAGGGAAATATACCAGAAAAAAAAATTGACCGGGGAAAGGGGGATACCACTAAATAGTTTTTATTTACTTAGTTGGTTTTTTTTTTTATATAACTTATTTTAATTGTTCATTTAAATAAAGAGTGATTTTTTCTAATTCAAACCAATTGTACCAGTTCAGAAATGGCTTAAAACTGTAATAAATGTTTTACTAAGTAAGAGGCTGTCACAGAAAGACAGGGAGCATTCAGTGATTGAGATAAACAGACAGACAAAACAGACAGACAGATAGATAGATAGACATAAAAACAGAGAGAGAGGGAGAGAGAGAGAGGATGGAGGGAAATGAAATATATAGAAAAAGAGAAGGGAAAGGAGAGAGTAACAGGAAGAAGAGAGAGAGAGAAAGAGACAGACAGACAGACAGACAGGCAAACAGAGACAGACAAGACAGACAGAAACACAGAGACACAAAGAGAAGCAGACAGACAGACAACAAACAGAGACAGACAAGACAGACAGAAACACAGAGACACAAAAGAAGACAGACAGACAGACAGACAAGCAAACAGAGACAGACAAGACAGACAGAAACACAGAGACACAAAGAGACAGACAGACAGACAGACAAGCAACACAGAGACAGACAAGACAGACAGAAACACAGAGACACAAAAGAGACAGACAGACAGAGAGAGAGAGAGAAGATGGAGGGGAATGAGAGACATATATACAGAAAAAGACAGGGGAAAGGAGAGAGTGAGAGACAGAGAAAGAGAAGGGAGAGGAAAGAGAGAAGGAAAAGGAGAAGTAGAGGAAATAAGCATGGGAAGATGTGGATGCGGAAGATGTGGATGTGGGGCATGTGTTTGGAACGTTTATGTTTTTAGTTCACATGATTCTGTTTTGCTTTCAAGAGAGACAGAGAGAGTCAGAGAGAGAGAGAGAGAGAGAGAGAGAGAGAGAGACAGACAAAGAGAGAGACAGAGAGACAGACAGACAGAGACAGAGCCTGAGGCAGAGAGGCAGACTGAGACAGACAGACAGAGACAGACACACACACACACACACACACACACACACACACACACACACACACACATACACACACGCACGCATGCACACGCACGCACGTACAGAGAGAGAGAGAGAGAGAGAGAGAGAGAGAAAGAGAGACTGACAGACAGACAGACAGAGACACAGATAGACAGAGAGAGAGAGAGAGAGAGACACAGAGAGAGAGAGAGAGACAGAGACAAACAGAGACAAACAGAGACAGACAGAGACAGAGACAGAGACAAACAGAGACAGAGACAGAGAAAGATAGAGAAAGAGACAGAAAGAAAGAGAGAGAGGCAGACAGACAGAGAGAGAGAGAGAGACAGACAGACAGACAGACAGACACACAGACACACAGACACACAGACACAGACACACACACACACATACACGCACACACACACACAGCACGCACACACATACACACACACACACACACACACACACACACACACACACACACACACACACACACACACACACACACACATAGAGTATTGCAGGCCACAAATTCAGGAAAAAAGTGCCTCATTTTCATAATTCGACAATCCGATTAAAAGTGACGATCTTCCATAGAGAACATAGCGCTATTTGCTGATAGCGTTGTCAGTCCTCAAACATGGGCAAAAGAAGAGAAGCTGATTCACCACCATCCCACCATCCCTCTCTCCACAGCTTTCTTCTTCATCCCCACTTTGTCTTGTCCTTTTTTCTTTTCATCATCATCATGTCGAGCTTGCTCGGCTATCCATGACACGTTTCTTCCATCCTTCTCTGTCAGACATTGCAGTAGGTAGTTCATCATACTGAAAGCCCGTATCATCCATCAGTTGGTCGATGAAGGTCTTCTTTGGACGTCCTGGTCTTTGTTTGCCATAGCTGGGTCTCCATAGTAGAACATCCCCCACCAGTTCTTCTTTGCTACGCCAGCAGTGTCCCGCGAAGCGCAGTCTTTGTTGATGTATTGATTTACTGTATTGGTGGGATCTTATCATATAACTCTTTTGTTAGTTGGATGTTCTCTCCAGGATTTTTTCAGGGCTGCACGCAGCATTCTTGTATATGCTCCATCAATCTTCTTCTCCAATGTCGTTGTTAGGATCCAAGAGACTGACCCACATGTAAGAACGGACTCTACCGCTGCTCGGAAGAAGTTCCTTTTCAGGTTGTCTGGCAGATTGGATTTCCAGATTTTGTCCAGTTGATTTAGAGCGCCCCAGGCATTTCCGAGTCTGGTGTTGACGTCTTGTTCTGTGGGGTCAATGTAGCTGCCAGATATTTAAAGTCTTGAACTTGTTTGATTGTATCTTTTTTTCTTTTAAGTTACTGGTTTTTTGTGTGTGTTGTCTCTGTATGTCATCATCATCATCATGTGCCCTGCCGCATGGCGTTGGCGATCATGGCCCTCCACACGAATCTATCCCTTGTCGCTGCAAGTACGTCTCCCAACCCTGTCTGTCTTCAGCCACCCTGCGAGTCCGTCCAATATTTGCTCCCTGGGTCTACCTGGTGTTCTCTTTCCCTCCAACTTTTCCTGTTGTGACCAGGTGTTCTAATTCCCTTTTCCTCACATATGTCCTATAACTGTTGCTTGTCTTTTCTAAATCTTCTTTATGAATGATCTTGTGGTGTCTGTCTCCTTCAAGAATGTATCGATGCTGTATGTACTGATATGAACAATGATGTATTGTACAAACAACAATGTACCCTTTTCCAAAAACCAGTCGCCATGGTATAGTGGTTAGAGCAACAAACTACCAACTGGAAAGTTATGGGTTCGAATCCATAAACAGATCTTTCAAAATCGCTCTGGGATTTTTCGGCTCTAACCAGCTCCTACCCAAAGGTGAGCGTGCTATGTGCTCATTGGGGAAACTGGGACTACCACGCGTTGCGTCATGAGGATATTGCTCAAAATCTTCTGACAAACGCTGCAGATGTCTGCATTTCTCGGGGCCTGGTTGATACCAGGATATATGATACGATGGTAAGCGGAGAGTATAGCCCTGTCACGCAGTTTCAATCCTGGGTGGAACTGCATAGCATCATGCTTATCATTCTCATTGTTATCAACATCATCATGGCATTGTAAAGAAAAAACTGTGTCAGTTTCTGTGGCCATTAAGGTGGTGTAGAAAACGGGACAAAAGAAAAAAGGGAGCACGAAGGACATTGCCCAAGTGTGATGGTCCTTGAAAAAAAAGACCATTAACAACGTGCCATTTGTCAAACGTATCCAAATGAATTTGACAGCTAACCAATGCTATATCTTATATCAAGTCTTAGAGTACGATACAATTGCGTTTATATATGTCCCCCCTTTCTCTCTCTCCACACATATATGTGTGTGTGTATGTGTGTGTGTGTACATATACATGTGTGTGTATATATACGTAAATACACACACACACACACAAACACACACACACACACACATATGTATGTGTGTGTGTATGTGCGTGTGTGCGTGTGTGTGTTGAGTGGGTGTGTGTGTGCGTGTGCGTGTGTATGTGTTGTGTGCGTGCGCACGCACGCATGTGTGTGTGAGTGTGTGTGTGGTGTGTGCGTTCGCGAGCGCCCATGCATATAATTGATTGAAAGTGCGAACATGAAAATACACATAAATAATCGTGTGGTACGCACACAGTCATTAATAAGATTTTAGGATGGCCGCTCATCAGTAGCACAGAGAGACAGTTATTTCAGCTTCGATCATCACTAACGAAAATGGCGTACTTTTTAACTTTTTTCTCTTTTATTCCTTTATCCACAGCACCTGTCAATTTGATAAACAATTTCGTTATCCCTTTGTGGAAACGCAGCACAACAACATGGCGTCGGCATGGCGTCGACAACCTCTGGCTTGAATTAACCCTCTCCCCCACCACCCCCACCATATCACCACCACCACCATACCACCACCACCACCACCATCACCACCACCATCACCACCACCACCACCACCACCGCTAATTTTATGACTCGGTGATGTCGTTTAAAAGCGATATTCTTATATGACTGAGGAAAAGAAAATAACTCTTGTCCTGTCATTTCAAAACCTCTTCATTGTTGGTAATACCAAAGAAATAAGAGGGAAGCAGGGAGATTTTTTATAATATCAACCAAAGGACATAACTGTTGAGAGTCACGTAGGAATTATCTCCCATGTTGTGAAACTTCTCAAATCTAACATAGTTTTGCGCTACCCATTCAGCTAGCACAGAAGCAGATACAAAGCACAAAAACTGTAAGCTCAGAAATCTGCTCAAAAAAGGAGCGCCCAAGCCTGCCAACCCTACCAAGCTTTTTTTCAGGAGTGTTCTGAGCTTACAGTTTTTGTGCTTTGTATCTGCTTCTATGCTAGCTGAATGGGTAGCGCAAAACTACGTTAGATTTGAGAAGTTTCACAACATGGGAGATAATTCCTATGTGATTCTCAAGAGTTATGTCCTCTTCATTGTTGTCTGCTGCTGGTGTTTCTGCTACTAGGTTTTCTCACATCCTATCGTAAGCTACTGACTGACCTTAGCTTGTATACCACATCTGCCATTTTCTTCTGCCGGACGCCATGTTTGGGAGGTTGTCTACCCTGTGTTTGTGTTGTGTGTGTGTGTGTGTGTGTGTGTGTGGTGTGTGTGTGTGTGTGTGTGTGTGTGTGTGGTGTGTGTATGTGTGTGTTGTGTGTTGTGTGTGTGTGTGTGTGTGTGTGTGTTTATGTGTGCACGGTGATTTCCCTTGCCTGCCGTGTGTGTTGTGTGTGTGTGTGTGTGTGTGTGTGTGCGTGCGTGTGTTTGTGTGTGTGTGTGTGTGTGTGTGTGTTGTGTGTGTATGTGTGTGTGTTTGCGTGCATGTGTTTGTGTGTGTGTGTGCGCGTGCGTGCGTGCGTGTGGTGTGTTTGTTTATGTGTGTCTTTGTCTGTGTCTGTGTGTCAGTGTGTCTGTGTGTACTAAGTGTTATGCATTTTATTCTTTGCTGTTTTTTTTGTATGCGTTTATCGAAGGGCAGTTCGCCAAAAGTTTTTGAGCCTGTCTCGTTTTCTGATATGAAACACACATTTCTAAGTTTGTTTTGTTTGGTTTTGTTTTCTTTCTTTTCCTGGTTCGTATTAGTTTTATTTTCTTTCTTTGTTGTCTTCCACGACCCCGTCATGCTTTTTTTTCTTCTTCTTCTCTTTATTTCCTTCTTTCTCTCCACGGATCTTGGTTTTTGTTGTTGTTGCTTTTTCGTCGTTTTTTATTTTGTTTTTGTTTTTGTTCCTTTCTTTCAGTGTTTTGTTCCATTTTTGTCTACTTTTTTTTTGTTTCTGCTTCTTTCATTTC
>JAPXFY010000031.1:26779186-26782709 GCA_030674185.1 Monoplex corrugatus | reverse complement strand
TGGGTTGCCCAGAAAGGGGAGACATGGGAGCCTATGAAATGTTGACACCACCAGAATGACTGGAGCATTAAGATGAAGCAGCGAACAAACAGGCCAAATCTTATTTCGTCTGCTGGGGGGGTTTAACTCGAGACATTAGATCTTGAAGTCAAAGGCTTTGTTTATTCAGCCAGCCAGCCCACTAAAAGAAGTGCCAACTGCACTAATTATTCCCAGACAGTCACCAAGAACTATTCAGGCCGGCCACACGTTGGTAGACTTTGGTGATCAGACAGATCAGCAGGGAAGTTTCAATCTTTTTCTCGTAATTTGTGTATCTGGTGTTCGTTCGTTTGTTTGTAATATTACGCTTGACAAAGGCCATTGGCCGAAAATTTGTGCCTGTCTTGTCGTGTTGTATTAAATACGCGTTCTTATTCTTTTTTCGAGTTTTTTTTTCTGGTTCCTGTTTGCTTGAACGCGGGCAGTCACACTTGTTTTGGAAGACAAGAACCAATGTTTTCACCGGGGTGTCACCATTGGCTCCATGAAAAATATATGCATCAAATTACTAAGCCAATCATTTTCTTTAATTTACCTGTTGTCAATAAATACTAAAGCAGGCAATAAAGAAACAGCTTACAAGTAATACGTAAATAAATAAAGAACAGAAAATGCAGCGTAAATATACAAAGAACAGAAAATGCAAAAAAATGAACAAACAAGCAAAACTATAAAAACCTAATCGTAAGCGAAACTAATTTTGACCTCCCACCACGAAATCAGTCTTAACTCGCAGTCAGTCGAACAGCACTAGGAGCTGAAAAGGTGACTGAGGGTCTGTCTGGGGTGTTTTGAATTTTTTTCTAAAATTGATTTCTGTAGACTATAATCTGTCCCCCACAGAATTTTTTTTTCTTGAAAAAATATTATTAATCAATTTACAATGGTATTTTAATGCGCTGATCGCAGCAGAAAGAACGCAGTTTCCTACCAAAAGTATCTATTTTTGTCTCTTATTATGAACCGTAACCTGTACAGTACCCGCACATGTAATATACTGACGGAAAGCTCTTTGGTGCACCTTTCAGATAATGACAGATAAAATTAGAAACAAACAGGGTCAAAGCCACCAAAGAAAGAAATATAAGGAAAATGTGTAGGAGAGCACACAAAAACTTTAGAGGCCGTTTTCATAAAATGGCCGTCATACAACTTAATGACTTTAAACATATTTCTACATTTGTTTTAGTACAAGCTTTATTCAAGTACCAAAATAATCAGCAGAATGTACACTTTCCAGTGATATGTATATCTCAAAATGCCCAAAATGCTAGTTAAGACTGATTTCGTGGTGGGAAGTCACAATTATTCTTAATAATGTTTAAAGCCCAACCGTCTGCACAGAGCTGGGCGTTCTCATGTGTTAGGCAAACCACCGGACACCCCCCCCCCTCCCCTCATGGGGATGCCGGGAGCTCTTTCAGTATGAATAGTCTCCCCACCTTTTGGAAATTCTCTGCTAGAAATTTCCACTTTTCTGTCATTCTCTTCGTTTCTGCTTTGTTCCTTTGCTTTCTGTCATTTCTTCCTATCATTTTCTGCCTTGCTGGTCCATTCATCTGTAAGTCTTTGATAGTCTTAAGTACTTTCTCCTAGTATTGATAATTGGATAAATGTATTCAAGTGCATTTTTGTCTCAAGGGAAATCAGATATGCGGAAGCAATTTTAGGTAATTCAGGCCCATTTCATGTATGTTTCAGTTCCTTAGTCGTGTTTAAGTTTGTATTCAGGCATGTTTTCTTAAATCCCTTGTGGACAGCAAAGGAAAACAAACGAGACAGCCTTGATGGAGGCAGACACAAGTAGATCACTCATAAGGAAGATTAGGAAAAGACAGGCAACACTTATAGGCCATTTTATGAGGAAGGGGGATTTGGAGCACCTGGTCACAACGGGAAAGCTGGAGGGAAAGAGAGCACCAGGTAGACCCAGGGAGAAAATGCTAGACGGACTTGCAGAGTGGCTGGGGACGAGGAGGGTGGAGGAGATGCTTGGGGCAACGAGAAATAGAGACAGATGGAAGTCCATGATCGCCAACGCCATGCGGCAGGGCACCTGATGATGATGATGATGTCTTATAAATTGCACAGGGTGGTCAACGCCAGGGGCAATTCCTTAGATTATGTGCGCGAATGCATTGATGTGTGTACTTAGTTTTTTTTTCTTTCTTTTTTTTCCTGGTCCAAGTAGTATGCATGAAATGGCTTATAAGCCCCTGATATGGCTTTGCGCAGCCGGACAAAGCTTTAAACGAAAACAATAGTAACAGTAGTCAGACACCGGTATGACCTGCACGAAACAATTACGTGCATATTTGGTGTTCTGTGTGCATCATCAACATTATCATCATTATCATTATATCATCATCATCATCATCATCATCATCATCATCATCATCATCATCATCATCATCATCATCATCATCATCATCATCATCATCATCATCATCATCATCATCATCAATCAGATGCCTTGCCGCATGGCGTTGGCGATTATGGACTTCCATCTGTCTCTATCTCTTGTTGCCTCAAGCATCTCCCCCACCCTCCCTGTCTTCAGCCACTTTGCAAGTCCGTCTAGTATCTTCTCCCTGGGTCTATCCAGTGCTCTCATTCCCTCCAGCTTTCCCGTTGTGACTAGGTGTTCCAATTCCCCTTTCCTCATAAAATGGCCCATGATCTTCCTTATGAATGATCTACTTGTGTCTGCCTCCATCAAGACTGTCTCGTTTGTTTTCTTTGCTGTCCATGGAACTCTCAACATCCTTCTTAGAAACCACATCTCGGCTGCCTCAATCTTGTTCTGGCTTTGCTTGTTGACTGTCCCCCGCCTGCAACCGTACAACAGTATTGGTTCTATATAACATTCCAGAACTCTCTTCCTGATGTTAATTGACAGGCATTTGTTGGTAAGAATTCTTTCCATCTTCTTGAATGTTGTTTTTGCTTGGCAGATTCTGCTGGCTATTTCTGATGTGCATCTGGTGAAATGATCGTTCCCAGGTATTTGAATTTATCAACCTGTGTCAAGGTTGTGCCGTTTGCTATTATTTTGCATACACTGCACGAAGGCAGTTCAGACACTGGCAGGGGGCTACCTTGCCCAAGAAATCGGATAAGAGATCTGAAATCTGTTGCAGCAAATACCTTTAAAATGTGACCTCCCACCACGAAATCAGTCTTAACTCGCAGTCAGTCGAGCAGCACTAGGAGCTGAAAAAGTGACTGAGGGTCTATCTGGGGTGTTTTGACTTTTTCTCAAAATTGATTTCTGTAGACTATAATCTATCCCCCACAGAATTTCTTTTTTTCTTGAAAAAATGTTATTAATCAATTTAAATCAGTATTTTAATGCACTGATCGCAGCAGAAAGAACGCAATTTCCCACCAAAATTAACTATTTTTGTCTCTTATTATGAACTATAACCTGTACAGTACCCGCACATGTAATATACTGATGGAAAGCTCTTTGGTGCACCTT
>JAPXFY010000031.1:26764186-26769186 GCA_030674185.1 Monoplex corrugatus | reverse complement strand
AGGGGAAAAATATTGGACGGACTTGCAGGTGTGGCCGAAGACAGACAGGGTGGAAGATGTGATTGCGGCAAAAAGGGATAGAAACAGATGGAAGGCCATGATCGCCAACGCCATGTGGCAAGGCACTGATGATAATGATGATGAACTGTAATTGACAATGCAGGATGCTGGTGGACAGGGTAGGGTGCGGAAGTCTAAGGGTTAATGACTAAGTAGGGATAGACAGGCAGGTGTCATATGTCTGTAATATGTCGCTTTTTTTTTACATTTGGCATATATATCTGTGTTCGATCCTCTCTGGACAAACTCCGCACCTGGTCAGTGAAGGATTTTTTTTCCGCCGATCTCCCGGGTCAACATGTATGCAGACCTGCCAGTGCCCAGACCCCCACCCCACCCCCCCTCCAGTGCCCAGACCCCCACCCCACCCCTCCAGTGCCCAGACCCCCACCCCACCTCTTGCAGTGCCCAGACCCCCACCCCACCTCTTCCAGTGTCCAGACCCCAACCCCACCTCTTCCAGTGTCCAGACCCCCACCCCACCTCTTGCAGTGCCCAGACCCCCACCCCACCTCTTGCAGTGCCCAGACCCCCACCCCACCTCTTCCAGTGTCCAGACCCCAACCCCACCCCCTTCAGTGCCCAGAGATTCACAGACAGAGAAACAACAAACACACGAAAATGGACAGAGGCAGGGGTAGAAGGGATGCTTTGTTTCTTTGTTTCTGACAGATCGGTTGTCGTCTGCCTCATTGACTGGTGTCGTCTGCTGTATTGCCTTGTGATCTGTTTTAAAGGATAACCTGGTGCACAGATGATGCAAGAAATCGCCAGGGAGGGAAATGGTGTAATGGTGTAGACGTGGAGAAAGAGAGAGAGTTAGATGGAGGGAAGGAGAGAGAGAGAGAGAGAGAGAGGCAGAAACAGAGAGAGACAGAGAGAGAGAGAGAGACGGAGACAGAGACGAGAAAAGAGAGAGAGAGAGACAGACAGACAAACAAACAGATAGAGAGGGAGACAGAGAGACAGAGACATGCTGAGACAGACAGACAGAGAGAGAGAGAGAGACAGGGAGAGAGAGAGAGAGAAAGACACAGAGAGAGATAGAGAAGGGAGAGACAGAGACAGAGAGACAAGAGAAAAAGAAAGAGAGAGAGAAGAGAGAGACGAGAGAGACAGACAGACAGACAGACAGACATAGAGACACAGCGTGAAAAGGGAGACAGACACAGATGGACAGACAGACAGAGAGAAAAGAGATAGAGACAGAAAGACAGACAGACAGACAGCCAGCCAGCCAGCCAGCCAGACAGACAGAGAGAAAAGAGATAGAGACAGAAAGACAGACAGACAGCCAGCCAGCCAGACAGACAGACAGACAGACAGACAGACAGACAAAGACACATAAAGAGGGGGAAGGGGGGGGGGAGGCTCAGAGACTTCAGACTTCAGAATACTTTATCACTGAGCGATAGTAATATTAGGTCCCACTGAACCTGTCTTACAGATAGACCTTGCTACTCAACACACAAATCTAATATGAACATTTAAAAAAAAAGAAACCCTTACACATAAAACGTGAGACAAGTTATAACATGAGCTATAATGAGAGAGAGACAGAGACAGAGACAAAGGCAGACAGGCAGGCAGGCAGGCAGGCAGGCAGGCAGGCAGGCAGGCAGACAGACAGACAGACAAACAAACAGACAGAGACAGTGACAGCGACAGCGACAGCGACAGCGACAGAATCAACAGAGTGAGTTTAAACAAAGAAAGCTTTACTTAAATTTTGTTTGAATAAAGTGTCTCTGTGATTTATTTTAACAGTGTACAACCAAGTATAAAATGAACTTCATCCCCTACTGTCTAAGTACATAAGGGACAAAGCACGCTGCCAAAATACGTTTAGGTATCTACGCCGACAAGAGTGCACAGATGTATCTGAAATTCAACATCTAAAACTTTTGTCTTAAAACGTTCTACTTGTCTATCAGTATCATCATCATCAAGTGCCTTGCCACATGGCGTTGGCAATCATTGCCTTCCATTTGTTTCTATCCCTTGTTGCCGCAAGCACATCTTCCACCCTCTCCGTCATCAGCCATTCTGCAAGTCCGTCCAATATTTTCCCCCTGGGTCTACCTGGTGCTCTCTTTTCCTCCAGCTTTACTGTTGTGACCAGGTGCTCCAATTCCGCTTTCCTTATAAAATGGCTTATAAATGTAGCCTGTCTTTTCCTATTCTTCCTTATGAATGATCTTCTTGTGTCTGCCTCTATCAAGACTGTCTCGTTTGTTTTCTTTGCTGTTCCTAGAACTCTCAACATTCTTCTTAGAAACCACATCTCAGCTGCCTCAATCTTGTTCTGGCTTGTCTATCAATATGCAGGGGTAAAATAAACAAGGAACAACGTAAACGCTTATCTGATATGTACGAATCAAACATGTTGCTCTCCCGAATGTAAAGAATTCCAGTTCTGTCAGCTGATATCAATTACATTAACCCTTTCTCGAAACATATGAGTTAACCCCATTTATATCACGTTCTCCCTGACTCGTCCATAGTACATTAAAAACTGTAATCACACATCTTCATTCTTACAACTGTAATTCGGTTCGTTTCTGTCTTTGAGATTTAAGTCACAGGTCATAAGCGTTATGATTAAGGTAATCTATGAGATTCAATTTGAAATAATTTAAAGGCATTGATGTCGAATACCTTTTTATGGTTTTTGTTATTGTTATTGTTATCATTACTATTATTGTTATTATCATTATTATTATTGTTATTATCGTTGCTTTTATTATTGCTATTCTTCTTCTTCTTCTTATAATTATTACTATTATCATCATTATCATTATCGTTATCATCATCGTCGTCGTCGTCGTCGATATCATCATCATCATTATCATCATCATCATCATCATCATCAATCACCATAAATCACCATCATCACCATCATCATCATCATCATCATCATCATCATCATCATCATCATCATCATCATCATCATCATCATTCTTCGAAATCAATAAAAGCAACTTATAATTAGCGAGTAAGACAGAAATTGTTTCTGTATGAAAGCCATTTACAGTCAACATGTAACCAACAGTAGCGTAATTCCAACTAAATCCACCTTCATACTACCCAGCGGTATTATTCTGCTCTACTCATTCCTCTCGTCTCCTTTTAATAATGGTTTTGTACACTTTCTTATTTGTATCCTAAACAGAAATCTCTCTGTAATTATTAGGATTATTGGTGTCACCTTTCCTCTGTAATGGAAGAACAATGTAATGTGATTAACTTTCGAGGTAAATGCCCTAATCAAATACAGAAATCAACGATTTGAGTAAAAATATAATCGTTACGGATTTACTATCATATTTGAAGAGTTCGCTTTAATTCTATTTGGACTTGCAGATTTACGATTTTCCAGGTTTTCTCAAAGCCATTACAACTTTTCCTTTTCAGATGAGATGATTTAAATTATCATCATAAAAAAAAAAAAACACTTCATGTACTTATCGATTATCAGATTTTTTCCCCCCTTTCAAACAGCTCTTTGAAGTATTGAAAAAAAAAGTTATCAAAATCATGGGCCAACAAGGCAGAAAATGATAGGAAGAAATGACAGAAAGCCAAAGAGAAAACAAGAAAGAAAGAAATTGAGTGACAGAAAAAAAAAGAAAACTTCTAGCTCAGAGTTTCCAGAAGGTGGGGATACTATCACTATACTACCACTTACCAAGTCTGAAAAACAGGTTTGGCATTACAGCAATCAGTACGCCGGTTTCATTTGAGTAGAGTCTCCAGCATCCCCACAGGAGTCAGCTAGTCTCTCTACCACTTTTCCAAGTCCGTAGAACGGATCTAACATTACAGCAATCAGTACACCAGTTTCGTTTTCGCGTTGACCTTTTATGAATCTATTGATGTGGCACGAACGGTTAAATCCAAGATGTGGCCACCACACGGAAGCCTGCAATTTTCTGTAGCCGTTAATAAGTCCACAGGAGTGCAGATACTCTTGTCGTGCCGTCCATTTTCTGTGCGGAAATAGGTCCGTCGGCCTTTGTACGCAGTCTGTATAACTACACGTAGGGTTGTTAGTCTGAAACTAAAAGAAGTTTGCGAAGATTGTTCGTTACTCACAGCGGTTTGTTTGAGTTTGAGGGAAAGGACACATCATCAAACGTTTGGAAGAAGACACATATCACGTCTTTCAAGTGGTTTTCTCTTCAGGAATCAGTTTCGGTTGATGACGTTCTCATGAGTTTGTTGTGCGACGTCCATTCATCTTTCAAGAGGTTTCGAGTTTCGATTTATGTTTGGATTGATGATGTTTATATGTGTCTGGTTAAGTTAATACTTTGTTGACGCTTCCTGGTTAGTTTCGGGTGTTGACCCTGTTACAACACATAGATGTAGACCTATCAATTCACCTTATGCGTTTTCGTTAGATTGTCTCACCAAAAACAAAACAAACAAAACAAAACAAAAGCCTGGAACAAACACGAAAATAGAACCAGAACGCGTATCTAATACAACAAGACAAGACAGGCGCAAATTTTCGGCCAACTGGACTCTTCTCCCGCAGGACGAAGCAGCAGGGAAGTTTCAGTGTTTTTGTCCTAATTTTTGTATTTTGGTGTTTGTTTGTGATCTTACATTCACGCTTGACAAAGGCCAGCTATAGCGAGAAGAGATAATATCAGATCATTCGTTAAAACCACAGATAGAAAGGGACGACAATCACTCTATGATTTTGGGCAACAGAGAGAAACAAAACACACATAAACACCCACCCACCCACCCACTCACACACACACACACACACACACACACACACACACACACACACACACACACACACACATACACACACACACACACACACACACTCACTCACTCACACATACAGAGAAACAAAACACGCAGACACACCCACACTCACATACACACACATGGACACACACACACACACACACACGCACAAA
>JAPXFY010000031.1:26739186-26754186 GCA_030674185.1 Monoplex corrugatus | reverse complement strand
TGTACCATTTAAGGTGAAATGAAACAATTTAACGAACAAGAGACGAAACATCCTAACATTAGAACGATCAGGCTTCATCAGATTGTTCAGGGTTGTGTGCGCGTGCGTGTGTGCGTGTGTATGTGTTCGTGTGTATCTGTTCGTGTGCGTGTGTATGTGTGTGTGTGTGTGTGTGTGTGTGTGTGTGTGTGTGTGTGTGTGTGTGTGTGTGTGTGTGCGTGCGTAATTGATCAGTGGTGGAGCCAGACTGACGAGTATCACAAACCCTTTGGTAAGGAGACCACTATTCCTTTCTGGCCCTCCAGTTGCCAGTCATCATCATCATCATCAGGTGCCCTGCCGCATGGCGTTGGCGATCATGGACTTCCAGCTGCCTCTATCTCTCGTTGCCCCTAGCATCTCCCCCACCTTCCTCGTCCCCAGCCACTCTGCAAGTCCGTCCAGCATTTTCTCTCTGGGTCTACCCGGTGCTCTCTTTCCCTCCAGCTTTCCCGTTGTGACCAGGTGCTCCAAATCCCCCTTCCTCATAAAATGGCCTATAAATGTTGCCTGTTTTTTCCTAATCTTCCTTATGAGTGATCTACTTGTGTCTGCCTCCATCAAGACAGTCTCGTTTGTTTTCTTTGCTGTCCATGGAACCCTCAACATTCTTCTCAGAAACCACATCTCGGCTGCCTCAATCTTGTTCTGGCTCCAGTTGCCAGTCCACTTCAATCACTGCAGAATTCTACATGTTGTACAATGATCACGAGAATCACATAGCATAACTACACTTGGAATGTCCTCATGCAATATGACAGGAAATGGCACAACGCAAATTTAAATATCTGGGAACAGTCATCTCACTAGGCGACATATGCACGTCAAAAATAGCCAGCAGAATCGGCCAAGTTACAACAGCATTCAGGAAAATAAAAAGCGTTGTTACCAACAAATGCCTATCAATTAACATCAGAAAGAGAGTTCTTCAGTGTTGTATATAACCGATATTGTTGTACGGATGCGAAGCGTGGACAGTCAACATGCAAAGTAAGAACAAGATTGAGGCAGTGAAAATGTGATTTCTAAGAAGAATGTTAAAGAGTTCCAAGGACAGCAAAGAAGACAAACAAAGACAGTCTAGAAAGAGGCAAATACAAAAAGAACATTGATGAAGAAGATTAGGAAAAGACAAGCAACATTTACAGGGCATTTTATGAGGCAAAAGAAATCTGAGCACCTAGTCACAACAGGAACGCTGGAGGGAAAAAAGAGCACCAGGTAGACCCAGGAAGAAAACACTGAACGGACTTGCAGAGTATGTAAAGACAGAGAGGGTGGGAGGTGTATTTGCAGCGACAAGGGACAGATTCGTATGGGAGGGCCATGATCGTCAACGTCATGCGGCAGGGCACATGATGATGATTATGATGATGATGATGATGATGATGATGATGATGAATTACAGTTGGCAGAATTGTGATAATCTATCGTTTTAAGGAATTGCTTTTCGTGGGGGTGGACACTGGTGGAGAGAGTACATTTTCGTACTGGTTTATCTTTTTCGCATATTTGTATTCACCATATTCACCGCTTTTCCCTCACGAAGAGATCAAAATCCTCTGAGGAAAAAAGTCCTTACATGCAGAGCAAAATGTAGGGGTGGGGGAGGGGCGTATTCTCAGGCAAGAAGGGGGTGGGGGTTAGGGGTAGGGGTGGAGGTGGAGACGCTGCCTAGTTTTTTATTTGTTTTTTTGTTTTTTGTTTTTTTTTCTTCTTTTTTTTTCTACACAAGTTTTGAACTGTTGTGTGTATGTTAGTGTGGGAGATTTGACCGATCTCTTATCGTCTGCATCGTTGACTCATGCAATAACATCCTGTGATCTGCGGTGAGGGTACGCCTGGTCCTGGTTTGATGCTAGGCATTAATCATTAGTGGGAAAGAGAGGTGGAGAGAGATGGACGGAACAGGAAGGATGGGGGCGGGGAGAAAGATAGAAGAGGGAGGGAAGGACAGGAGAAATAGAGAGAGACAGAGAGAGACAGAGACAGAGAGAGACAGAGACAGAGAGACAGAGAAGAGACGAGACAGAGAGACAGAGAACAGAGCAGGAGAGACAGAGACAAGAGACAGAGACAGAGACAGAGACAGAGACAGAGAGACAGAGACAGAGAGAGACAAGAGACAGAGACAGAGAGACAGAGAGACAGACGGAGAGAGAGACGAGAGAGACAGAGACAGAGAGGACAGAGACAGAGAGAACAGAGACAGAGAAAGGAGAGAGAGAGACAGAGAGAAGAAGAGACAGAGAGACAGAGAGCAGAGACGGAAGAGACAGAGACAAGAGAAGAGAGAAAGAGAGACGAGAAAGAGAAAATGAGAGCAGAGAAGAGAGAGAAAAGGAGAGAGAAGAACAGAGCTGAGAGAGAGAAAGAGAGAGAGAGAGAGAGAAGAGAGGAGAGAAAGAAAGGAGAGAGAGAGAAGAGAAGAGAGAGAGAGAAAGAGAGAGAGAAAGAGAGGAGAGAGAGAAAGAGAGAGAAAGAGAGAGAGAGAAAGAGAGGAGAGAAAAGAGAGAGAAGAAAGAGAGAGAGAGAAGAGAGAGGAGAGGAGAAAAGAGAGAGAGAAGAGAGAGAAGAAGAGAGAGGAGAAAAGAGAGAGAGAGAAAAAGAGAGAGAGAAAGAGAGAGAGAGAAAGAGAGAGAGAGAAAGAGAGAGAGAGAGAAAGAAGAGAGAAGAGAGAGAGAGAGAAAGAGAGAGAAAGAGAGAGAAGAGAGGAGAGAGAGAGAGAGAGAGAAAGAGAGAGAGAGAAAGAGAGAGAGAGAGATTCAGCCAGTCTTGTAGTACCACTGTCCTGTATAGAACGGATTTTGTGTGTTACTTAATTTGGTAACACAGAACATACAATCTAAAACAGAAAACCGAGCATTACAATCCTCATATCAAAAGTCACTGAGAGAGAGAGAGAGAGAGAGACAGACAGACAGACAGACAGAGAAGGCGGGCGGGAGGGAGGGAGGGAGGGAAGGAGATTCAGCCAGTCTAAAACTTTGTTATAATACCACTGGCCTGTATACGGATAAACTAATTCGGCAACAAAGAACATACAAACTAAAACAGAAAATCCAGCATTCACCATCATAATATCAAAGTCATTAAGACAGACAGATAGACAGACAGACAGACAGACAGACAGAGAGACAGAGAGAGACAGACAGACAGAGACAGAGAAGAGACAGAGACACAGCGACTAGACAGAAACAGAGGGACAGAGAGAGAGAGAGACAGAGAGAGAAAGAGAGAGAGAGACAGAGACAGAGAGAAAGACAGAGACAGAGAGGGAGAGACAGAGACAGAGACAGAGACATAGAGAGACAGAGACAGAGACAGACAGAGAGAAATGTAAACTTTAAAACCACTAATACTCACAGATCATAGCGCACACCCAGAAAGAGAGAGAGAGAGAGAGAGCATGTTTTGATGCGGTTATGCGCCCATTCCGGCCATTTGTGTGTCTTCACAAACGAAGATTAAACAGAACATTATCTTGTTTTCTCGGCTCCGTCAATTCTGCTATTTTTCCTCCAGATTTTGAAACGTAATAATGCAGACTGAATGACTAAATCTCTAACGTGAGAAAACATTATCCACAGCTTTTCTGAAATGCAGGCAGGGGTTTTCTTTGGCTAGTAAGGTTTTCAAAATGATGCTGATAGTCTTGTAGTGTTTGTTTGTTTTTTTCTTTCTCTGCAGATAATTTAGTTTTGTTCTTTTTGTTGTTGTTGTAGTTGTTGTTGTTGTTTATGATGCCTGTAAACACTTTTCTTTCTATAACAACAAATGCATTATGTTACTGCACAATCTGCATACTCCATCTTCCGCGGGAGTGCATGCTGGGTGTTTTTTTTTTTTTTTTTTTTTTTTTTTTGACGATTCCCTAAGCCACCAGATATTGGCATGACTAACCAGATACTAAAGGAAATACGAGGAAAGCAGGGAGAATTTTAAATATCAACTAAGAAACATAACTCTTGAGAGTCACGGAGTTATCTCCCGGTCAGAGGAATGTTCTGAGTTTGCAATTCTGTGCCTTGTGGCTGCATCTATGCTAGCTGAATGGGTAGCGCAAACTGCGTTGGGTTTGAGAAATTCTACATGGGAGATAACTCCGTGACTCTCAAGAGTTATGTTTCTTAGTTGTTACCAGATACTGTTATTGTTTTTTTTTTGTTTAAAGCCCAGCCGACCGCATAGAGCCATAATTACCTGAAATTGCTTCCACGTATCTCATTTCTCTAGAGCCAAAAATGCAATTAATACATGTGCTTAGGTGAATGGACCAGCAAGGCAGAAAATGATAGGAAGAAATGACAGAAAGCAAAGGAGGGAGAAAGAAAGAAACAAAACAAAAAAAAAGAAAAAAAAAGATGAAATATCTAGTACAGAATTTCCGAAAGGTGGGGATACTATTTGTACTGGAAGAGCCCGGATACATAACGTACATCTTTGATTTTTTGTTTTATTTTTTGTTTTTTGTTTTTTTGTTTTTTGTTTTTTTGTTTTGTTTTTTGCAAGTGCATAAACATGAAAGGGGTTTGGACACTCAACGGGTCTGCTTCAGTTTCAGTTTCAATTTCTCAAAATGACGTCTCCGCGCTCGGAATGATTTCCATGTGCACTAACGTTACAGGTGCCATGTGATGGAAAAAATCCAGAATGATTACGGCATAAGCCTTAAGCCTGCACATAAATCCATGAGCTGGCCAAGTCCTGAGGTTCTACCTATTGTAGATAATTCCATAACCTTGGGGTCGTAGGGTTGAGGTGGCAGAGACCTCAACTTTTCCCGGGGCCAGCACCACGAGGGCGGCGCCCATCACTTCTCCCTCGCTTCAAATTCATATTCATATTCACAAACTTTTTAACCAAGACTTCAGAAAGGCAAGAAGGCTAATTGGTCGTCAAGGGGTGGGACCTGGGAAATCAACGTATCTCTCCAGTGTTTTATACTAAGGCAGCCAGGCAATGCCCTGCTCTTCACGATTTTCAACCGCCATGGGATATTTAGCGTGCGCAGCCAGAAGGCACACGGGTCCGACTCGGTTTTCCTCCCCCTTCCGAAGGACTAGATGTTCAGTTCGATTTTCTGATCGAACTGAGGAGAAAAGTCGAAGCCTCTACGGGGAGCGAACCCTGGAATCTCGAGTTTGGTTATTGGCAGGCGAACGTCTTAACCATTCTGCCACTCTTCTCCCTAAACATGTCTGCGCTCCTCTTCACCTTATTATTGTTGTTTAAACCCCAGCCGACTGCGCAGAGCAATATCAGGGTTATAACCGCTTCAAAACACACAAAACTTCTAACAGGAATAACAAAAAAAAAGAAAAGAAAATTAGGTACATACATCAATGCATTGACGCACATGATCTAAGGACATGCCCCTCGTGTTGAACACTCCGTCCAATTTATCGCATAGGGGATTTAAAAAACACACCTGAATACAATTTTAAGCATACCTAAGGGTACCAAAACATACAAAAAGGGCATAAATTACCTAAAATTGCATACGCATATCTCACCTCCCTAGAGCCAAAAAAATGCATTTAATACATGTACCCAATTATCAATCCTAAGATGAAATATCTAGCACAGAATTTCAATATATGTAAGACTTTATCGAACACATTCATATAGGTAAATGGACCAGCAAGGCAGAAAAATGATAGGAAGAAATGACAGAAAGCAAAAGAACAAGGCAGAAACAAAGAGAGTGACAGAAAAGAGGAAATTTCTAGCACAGAACTTCCAGAAGGTGGGGATACTATTTATACTGAAAGACCCCCCGGCATGCCCACGGGGGGGGGGTGGTGGGGGAGGGGCGGGGGGCTCTTCACCTGGGCGATCGAAAAAAAAGAAAATACTCAAACCGCTAACCCACCAGGCGGGGAGCACCCGGACAGGTTCGAACCCAAACATTTCGACTTAGCTTCAGACGTTTTACCCACTTACCTGTGGCGCCCATCTCATCTTACAATATAGAATAAATACCGAAGCACGTGGGCTTCCTACACTGACATCACTGGAGCTTTACACAATATTACAGATCTAGTATCAATTGCTATGATAGCTCACCTCTGTTTTCATCATACTTCCTGCAACATCACATTCAAATCGTGCCTCTCTTATTTTACAACTAACCCTGCGTTTTATCATCTGGCTTTCTACAGACTCTGGTTTAAATTTCACAACACATTTGAAAAAAAAAAATAGACAGCATGGTAAAATTATTTCATGGGTTTTATCTTGTTTTTTATTCTCTTCGGTTTCTTCAGCCGTAATTGCATGCTGCTTGAAATGATATCGCTCATCAGAGCATTTAATCTTCTTCGGTTTCAAAGAATGTTTTCTACATCAGCTGTGTTTTCTAAATTCATTTATTCAGACTTCATAAGATATTAAGATTTGATTAGAAGTATTAGGTGGTGCAGTGGTGCCCAGTTGAGTGGAAAATCTGCCAGGGAAGCGAGGCCTTAGGTTTTGATCCTATATACTCGTAAATATCTTTTAACAACACTCCTATCAGTCTCCTATCTACACATACATACCATACATACTCATCCACACAGATTCACATGCGTGTGAGAGAGAAACGATGAGAGAGATAGAGAGAGAGAAAGAGAGAGAAGAGCGAGCGAGAGGAGAGAGAGAGAGAGAAAGAGAGAGAGAGAGAGCGAGCAGAGAGAGAGAGAGGGAGAGCGAGAGCGAGAGGAGAGAGAGAGAGAGAGAGAGAGAGAGAGAGAGAGAGAGAGCAGTGTTATCATAACTCCTGATAATAAATGATAGATTGATTTACAGTGAGTAAGAGCCTGCACACACACACACACACACACACACACACACACACACACACACACACACACACACACACGCGCGCGCATACACACTCACACACATATACGCACTCACACACACACACACACACACACACGTGGACACACACACACACACACACCACACACACACACACACACCACACACACACACACACTTTCACACACACACACACACACACACACACACACACACACACACACACACACCACACACACACACACACAACAACAAACAAACAAACAAACAAACAAACAAATGAACAAACGCGCACACACACGTTCACTTTCCATTTCTCCACCAGTAAACATTTAAAAAAAATGCTATTAGAGTGAAAGGGGGTGGGGGTCGAGGGAGGGAGAAAGACAGCTGCCATTACAGACTTTCCTCGTAACACAAACACCATCAGAATCACTAAACATAACGCTGGTTGCCGTCTGTTTGACAATCAATACTGTGGGGGAATTGGTTTACACGGAATACAGTGCAGGAGACAAGAGTGCATTTCTTCATTTGGGTCGGCTTTCTGTATAACTGCATGCATTCACCCACCTTCATCCTTTTCTCTCCCTTGTCGTTATTGTTGTTTAAAGCCCAGCCGACTGCGTAGAGCCATATCAGGGCTATAACCGCTTCAAAACATACAAAAATTCAACAGGGAACAAAAAACAAAACAAAAACAAAAAAAAAGGAAAGAAAATTAAGTATACATATCAATGCATTCGTGCACATAATCTAAGAATATGCCTTTGGCGTTGACGTCCGTCCAGTTTATCGTACAGGGGATTTAAAAGAACACATATGAATACAAATCTAAGCATACCCAACGACACCAAAACATGTATAACAGCAGGCATGAATTACCTAAAATTGCCTCCGCATATCTCACCTCCCTAGAGCTAAAAATGCATTCAATACACATACCCAATTATCAATCCTATGAACAAAATGCGTATATCTTTATCGAACACATACAGGTGAATGGACCAGCAAGGCAGAAGGTGATCGGAAGAAAGGACAGAAAGCAAAGGAGGAAGAAAGAAACAAAGAGAGTGACCGAAAAGAAGAATTTCCAGAAGGTGGGGATACTATTTATACTGAAAGAGCCCCCAGCATCCCCACGGGGGAATTCTTTCTCCCTCCACTCAGCACAGGGATCTGGGGATTTCTGAGAAAGATTTTTTTTTTACAGTACCGTTTTGTCGTCGTCGTCGTCGTCATCATCATCATCACCCATCATCATCATCATCATCATCATCATCATCATCATCATTGTGCCCTGCCGCATGGCGTTGGCGATCATGGTCCTCCATACGAATCTATATCCCTTGTCGATTCAAGTACGTCTCCCATCCTCTCTGTCCTCATCCACTCTGTTAGCCCGTCCAATGTTTTCTCTCTGGGTCTACCTGGCGCTTTTCTTTTTTTCCCCATATTTCCTGTGGTGACGAGGTGCTCTAATTTCTTTTGCCTCATAAAATGTCCTATAGATGTTGTCCCGTTTTGTACACCACCTTAATGTCCCCCAGAAGCTGGCTTAGTTTTTAAAATGCGATGATGATGATGATCATGATGAGGAGGAGGAGGAGGAGGACGAGGAGGAGGGGAGGAGGAGGAGGGTGATGATGTTACGGAATTCCAGCTAGGATTGAGATAACGTGACAGTGCTGTACTCTATAATAATACATCCTGACATCAGCCAGGACCGAGAGACGCAGACACTGCGGTGTTTGATTTGAGCAACATCCTCAATTTAGGCATCCTCGACTATGTGGTCCCAGTCTTCCCAATGAGCGCATAGCACTCTCAGTTCTGTTAGAAGCCCAATGGATCCGGACAAAAAACAACAACAAAAAAGAAAAAAAAAGATTTTTGATGGGTCTGGTGGAGATTCGAACCCACAACCTTCCAATCAGTATTCTGTTGCTCTAATTACTACACCCACGGCGACTGGTGTCTGAGAAAGGATTTGCAGAAGAGGCAGGATCAGGGAGAAGAAGCGGAAGGGAAGGGGAGGGGGTGGGAGAAGAGGGTGGAAGCGCCGTTTTGTTTTCTAAACATTGTCGAATTCTGTACGTCGATATGGGGTTTGACTGATTGTCTGTCGTCTGCATCGTTGACTCTGATCGTCTGCTGTAAATGTCCATGTGAATTGTTTGTCTGGGCTCGTGTGGTCCTGATTTCGTGTAATCCATAAATCATTAAACCATACATGAAATGTTGGCCTTTACCAACAATGCCAAAAAAACAAATAAAATAAATAAATAAATAAAATAAATAAATAAATAAATAAATAAATAAATAAATAATAAATAAATAAATAAATAAATAAATAAATAAATAAATAAATACAGTATTTATACTGCGCCGAATCTTGACAATTCAATTCAAAGCGCACTCACGCATCAGGCGTACGCACACAATTGACAAAGACCACTTTACGATATTTAATACACAGACTGAGGGAAAGAAGTAGTTGTAGTACTAATTGTTGGGGAAAAGAGGTGGGTTTTTTAATTGGATTTAAAAGCAGAAAGGGTAGGTGTTAGGCGAAGGCAGAGCAGAAGTCTGTTCCAGGCTGACGGTTCTGAGACAGCAAAAGAACGCCGGCCAACACTTGATTATTTAAATCTAGGGACCTGAAGGGAAAGATTGTCTGAAGCAGAGCACAAGGTGCGAGTTGGCGTATAAATGTTGACGTTGTCGCAAAGATATGATGGAGCAGACTGGTGAATAGATTTGAAACACAATGTATCCAGCTTATCGCTAAATAAATAAATAAATAAATGAATAAATAAATAAATGAATGAAAATATATATATATATATATGTAAATAAATAAATAGATAAACAAATAAATAAACGTGTTGATCGGAGACCGTCAAATGCCAACAAATGTTTTCGCTGGCCAGAAGAAGACTGTGGAAGTAAAAGAAATGTACGCTCTTGACAGTTCCTTCAGCAAAGACACTAGCCACCCTGACCAACAAACTGAAATGCCAGACTGAAAAGACAACAAGCAGCATTCAACCAGCTGACCAAAGCATAGCACCAGGAAATGTTCATCGGAATTAAACTAAAATTCTAATAATGGCTGCAAGATCTAGCATCTATCTTCAGGCCACCTAGGAGAAGAAATTGGACGCCTCTGAAACCAGATGCTTACCAAAAAATCCATCCTGGGTATCATCATCATCATCAAGTGCCCTGCTGCATGGCGTTGGCGATCATGGCCCTCCACATGAATCTATCCCTTGTTGCCACAAGCACATCTTCCACCCTCTCTGTCCTCAGCCACTCTGCAAGTCCGTCCAATATTTTCTCCCTGGGTCTACCTGGTGCTCTCTTTCCCTCCAACTTCCCTGTTGTGACCAGGTACTCTAATTTCCCTTTCCTCACAAAATGTTGCCTGTCTTTTCCTAATCTTCCTTATGAATGATCTTCTTGCGTCTGCCTCCATCAAGACTGTCTCTTTTGTTTTCTTTGCTGTCCATGGAACTCAAATGGAATGAATTTGTGACAAATGAAAGGGTTAGGGATAAATCACTGTGTCAACCACTATCTGCAGGCAGCACTTCTGCTTTTTGGAGGGCATGTCTCTGGACTTCCCTTGACAAGACCTGCAAGTGAAGCCATCAAATGGAGCCGACAGGCCGTCAGAGAAAGAGGAGGCGGCTCAGAGTGAGGCGGTGACAGGCCAAGCGAAGATGGACTTTCAAAATGAATGGTCCAGAGAGGATGGAACAATACTGGCAGAATGGTGGAACCGTGCATGGTGGAGCCCCTTGGTTGTCTTAAGCGGAGAGTGAGTTTGAGTAAGTAATGAATGATGAGTTAATATGAGAGAGAGAGAAAGAGAGAGAGAGAGACAGAGAGAGAGAGACAGCGAGAGAAACAGAGAGAGACAGAGAAAGAAGAGAGAGACTAAGAGAGAGAGAGAGAGAGAGATATGGACAGACAGACAGATACAGATACGTAGACAGATAGAGAGAGAGAGAGACAGAGAGACAGAGACAGAGACAGAGAGAGGGAGAGAGAGAGAGAAACAGAGGGAGACAGACAGACAGACAGACAGCAGACAGACATACAGAGACAGAGACAAGGAGAGAGAAAAAAACAACAAAGAATGATCAAGCGAGAGGGAGAAAGAGAGAAAAAACAACAACAGTAATGCGCGTGATCAAACACGTGTTTTTTTTTTTTACGTACCAACAGTTATCATCAGTATGGTTTCATAAACAAACACAGACAAAACAACACAATATGTTCCCTAATCGTAAGCATTCGTTTCCCATGATCTATGTGCATACTGCTCTTTAATATTGGCTTTGCAAAACCAAGTGCTGTCGAATGATTTACAATGATGATACGAAGTCTGTTTCATGATTTCAGCCCAAGGAGCAGTAACTTCTCAATGCTGTTAAGGTGTACAGAAAAATCTGTGATACATTTGTCCTCCTAATTTCTCATTTCTCGTAGGATGTATAGCAAAATCTGCCATACATTTGTCCTCCTAATTTCTGATTTCTCGTAGTATGTACAGAAAAATCTGCAATACATTTGTCCTCCTAATTTCTGATTTCCCGTAGGATGTACAGAAAAATCTGCCATACATTTGTCCTCCTAATTTCTGATTTCTCGTAGGATGTACAGAAAAATCTGCAATACATTTGTCCTCCTAATTTCTGATTTCCCGTAGGATGTACAGAAAAATCTGCCATACATTTGTCCTCCTAATTTCTGATTTCTCGTAGGATGTACAGATAAATCTGCCATACATTTGTCCTCCTAATTTCTGATTTCTCGTAGGATGTACAGAAAAATCTGCCATACATTTGTCCTAATTTCTGATTTCTCGTAAGATGTATAGCAAAACCAGCCATACATTTGTCCTCCTAATTTCTGATTTCTCGTAGGATGTACAGAAAAATCCGCCATACATTTGTCCTCCTAATGTCTCATTTCCCGTAGGCTGTATAGAAAAATCTCCCATATATTTGTCCTTCTAATTTCTGATTTCTCGTAGTATGTACAGAACAATCTGCCATACATTTGTCCTCCTAATTTCTGAATTCTCGTAGGATGTATAGCAAAACCTGCCATACATTTGTCCTCCTAATTTCTGATTTCTCGTAGGGTGTACAGAAAAATCTGCCATACATTTGTCCTCTTAATTTCTGATTTCTCGTAGGATGTACAGAAATAATCTGCCATATATTTGTACTCTTAATTTCTGATTTTTCGTAAGATGTACAGAAAAATCTGCAATACGTTTGTTCTCCTAATTTCTCATCGATGTTAGGGCGTGCAAAAAGATATGTGAAACATTTGTCCTGATTTCTCATTGCTGGTAAGGTTTACAGAAAGATCTATGAAATATTTGGCCACCTAATTTCTCATTGCTGGTAAGTGTACAGAAAAGTCTTTGCAGTACATTTGTTCTACTAATTTCTCAATGATGTTATGCTATACAAAACGATCTGCGATACAATTGTGCTCCTAATTTCTAACTGATGTTATGGTATGCAACAAGATCTGCGACACATTTGTTCTAATTTCTAACTGATGTTATGGTATGCAACAAGATCTGCGATACAATTGTGCTCCTAATTTCTAACTGATGTTATGCTATACAAAACGATCTGCGATACAGCTGTGCTCTTAATTTCTCAATGATGTTATGCTATACAAAACGATCTGCGATACAGCTGTGCTCTTAATTTCTCACTGATGTTATGGTATGCAACAAGATCTGCGACACATTTGTTCTAATTTCTCATTTCTGTTAGGGTGTACAGAAACATCTGCCATATATTTTTCCTCCCAATTTCTCGCTGATGTTATGATATACAACAAAATCAGCGATACATTTGTCTTCCTAATTTCTCGCTAATGTTATGGTATACAACTAGATCCGCAACACATTTGTTCTAATTTCCCATTGCTATTAGAGTGCACAAAAAACTCTGCCATACATTTATCCTCCTGATTTTTTTCTTTTTATACGATCTATATACGTTTTTTTTCCCCCTTGAATCAGGAAGAAGATCAGATTATTACAACGACGATGTTTTGAGTAATATATCCGATAGACTTCGGAAGCAAACGGTGATAGCCACTAGGATCCAGTTACCACATCAAAAGTGTGAGTGGGCGGAATGCAGACATGTACACGTCTTTTAAAGGGTTTTGTGTTCCTCAATTCAATTTGGATTCTCCGCTTATTTTGTCGGGCTATTTTGGCTCCTGATTACCAAGGGATGATATGGACAAGGTACATATATCAATGGGGTATGGGAATATCAGTACCGGTGCCTCTGATTACTACGGGATGATACGGACAAAGTACACACACCAATGTCTATGGAATGAAAATCAGTATCGGTGAGTCATTAGCGATTATGAGATGGTAATATGTCTGCAAGGCGTATCGTTACTTAACCCCTTCGACTCCCACATTCTATCTACCGACTGTAAAACCTTAACCCTTTGACTCCCACACCCTATCTACGACTGTAAAACCTTAACCCTTTGACTTCTACACCCTATCTACCGACTGTAAAACCTTAACCCTTTGACTCCTACACCCTATTTACCGACTGTAAAACCTTAACTCTTTGACTCCCACACCCTATCTACCGACTGTAAAACCTTAACCCTTTGACTCCTACACCCTATCTACCGACTGTAAAACCTTAACCCTTTGACCCCCACACCCTATCTACCGACTGTAAAACCTTAACCCTTTGACTCCTACACCCCTATCTACCGACTGTAAAACCTTAAACTTTTGACCCCCACACCCTATCTACCGATTGTAAAACCTTAACCCTTTGACTCCCACACCCTATCTACCGACTGTAAAACCTTAAACTTTTAACCCCCACACCCTATCTACCGACTGTAAAACCTTAAACTTTGGACTCCCTCACCCTATCCACCAGCTTCCTACAAGAAGCTGGTGGATAGGGTGAGAAAGTCAAAGGGTTAAGTTTTTGCTTTGTTAGCGTGGTCGACAATGCAGGATGCTGGTCTGACAGAGTGCGGGAGTCATAGGGTTAAAACTGGTAACTGTGCCTGATGGTCCATTAATGGGTGCTGACTGGTTGCACATAATGTTATTATTCACTTTTTCCTCCGGGTTTAGATAAAAAAGAAAGAAAGAAAAGAAAACAACAACTATGTATCTGTCTGATCCTTTTATATAAGAATTGGCTTTCTGAACGAAAATACATCACTAAGCAATGGTGATCTCTCAACTTCGTGCAGTCGAAGTAATGAACAGAGATATCATGTATCATTCTTAATAGCAAGAAATGCCTTTTCCTTTTTTCCCGAAGAATGAGGATAATCACATATAGGGAAAATGTTAAGATACAGCTTTTGTTCTGATCAGAATAATGTCTGTCATAAAATGCAAACAAAGAAGATAACCAATCAGTTCCTGCTGCAAGATTGGACATTCAGATTTCCGAGTTTTTTTTTTTTTTGTTTTTTATCTATGCTTACGTTTTGGGCTCTATGGATGTTGATGCCATTTAAGACTTTCCTGAATGTGGACAGTAACATGATATTGTTCTTCTTTATACTCTTTTAACTCTTTGGCTCCAGCACCCTGTCCATCAGCATCCTGCATTGTCAACCATGCTAGCAAAGCAAAAACGTAACTCTCTAACTCCCTCACTCTATCCACCAGCTTCTTGCATGATAGGGTAAAGAAGCCAAAAGGTTACGCTTTTCCAGTTGATGTATAAGGTAAGGGAGTTAAAGGGTTAATAATTAAAATGGTGATACACATGATACACTTGCTAACAGTTTTATGTCTGAGCATTTTCATCTGTGCAGATATTTTTTCTTTTTTCTTTCTTTCTTTCTTTCTTTCTTTCTTTCTTTCTTTCTTTCTCTCTTTCTTTCTTTTTCTCTTTCTTTCTTCTTTTCTTTCTTTCTTCCTTTTTTTTCTCTGTTCTTGTATTTTTTCTCTTGCTTTGCTTTCATTATTGTTGCCATCATATCTTTTCTTTCTTTCCGAGTTTCTCATTGTTACACTGTTTGCTAACAGTCACAACATATTGTTTTTATAAACAGATATTCTGGGTCGTCTTTACGATTAATGTGACCTGACCTGTTTCTGGT
>JAPXFY010000031.1:26726686-26736686 GCA_030674185.1 Monoplex corrugatus | reverse complement strand
ATCCTTATCATTTTGGGACAATAGCGCTATATAAATGATTGATTTATTATCATCATCATCATCACTATTATTATTATTATTATTTTAAGGCCAACCAGCTACACAGAGCCAAATCAGGGTTATAGCTCTTTTCAAAACGTACATCATAACATATGGTTGTAAAAAAAAAAAAAACCACACCTGGGAAAAAAATCAAGTACACCTATCAACGCATTCACACACATAATACAAGGATATGTCCTGACGTCTGTTCCGTAATCTGCCAGATTACCTTCGAAATACAGTTGTCCAGGGGTAGATGAAACAATAACGGGTCGAGGACTGTAATAAAATGTAATGATGCATATAATCAAAGGACATAACTCTTGAGAATTATCTCCCATGTTGTTAGGATTGTAGTGAACATACCAGATAACCTATCAATCGTTGCAAGGAAAGAATTTACAACAACAAAAAAGAAAAAAGAAACAAAATAAAACAAAATAAAACAGAATGAAAAAAATAAATGCAATAAAAAAATAAATAAAATAATAAAATAAAATGCAATAAATAAAATAAAATAAAATTATAAATAAACAAATGAATAAATAAAATAAAATAAATAAAATAAATACAATAAAATGCAATAAATAAAACAAAATGAAATAAAATAAAATGCAATAATAAAATAAAAAACAAAATAATACATACAATAAAATAAATACAATAAACAAATAAATAAAAATAAAGTACTAATCCAAAACGACATATTAATAAAAAGAAAAATGGAAAGATAAAGATCAACAAATATGCTGTGCAAATACAATTCAAAAAAAACCAAAATTAGCATTGCAATACATTGCAAATCAAAGACATTACAAAAATGACAATGCAATTACAATACAATACAAATTACAATACAATTCAATAAATACAATGCCAAAATAAACATTCAAAATTAAATACATTCCAAGTTTAAGAATTCCAGTAGAAAGACATACTTCAAATTCAAAAATTCAAATAAAGAGAAAATTGTCCTATGTTGTGTTCGGTTTAAAGTTAGAATTAAATTTACAGATTCAAAATAAGTACATGCCAATAACATTGTGCCAAATTATAAAGACAACAGTGAGATAAAAAAGGAGTAATAATAAAGGAGTAATAAAAGGAGTAATAAAAAGGAGAGAGAGGGGTCGAAAAGGGAGGAACTAAGACGAGACAGAAATGAGGACAGAGAGAGAGAGAGAGAGAGACAGACAGACAGACAGACAGACAGACAGACAGAGAGTGAGAAAAGGAAGGAACTAAGACGGGACAGAAATGAGGACAGAGAGAGAGAGAGAGAGAGAGAGAGAGAGAGACAGACAGACAGACAGAGAGTGAGAAAAGGAAGGAACTAAGACGGGACAGAAATGAGGACAGAGAGAGAGAGAGAGAGAGAGAGAGAGAGAGAGAGAGAGAGAGAGAGAGACAGACAGAGACAGACAGACAGACAGAGATTGAGAAAAGGAAGGAACTAAGACGGACAGAATGAGGACGAGAGAGAGAGAGAGAGACAGACAGAGACAGACAGACAGAGAGTGAGAAAAAGGGAGGAACTAAGACGGACAGAAATGATACACAGAAGAGAGAGAGACAGACAGACAGACAGAAGAGAGTGAGAAAAGGGAGGAAACTAAGCGAGACAGAAATGAGGACAGAGAGAGAGAGAGAGAGAGAGAGAGAGACAGACAGACAGACAGATAGCAGAGACAGACAGACAGAGAGTAAAGAAAAGGAATGAACTAAGACGGGACAGAAATGAGGACAGAGAGAGAGAGAGAGAGAGAAGAAAAGACAGACAGAGACAGACAGACAGACAGAGAATAGAGAAAAGAAGGAAACTAAGGACGGGAACAGAAATCAGGACGAGAGAGAGAGAGAGAGACGAGTGAGCGAGAGAGACAGACAGACAGACAGACAGAGACAGACAGACTAGAGTGAGAAAAGGAAGGAACTAAGACGAGACATAAAGAGGAAACCAGAGAGAGAGAGAGAGAGACAGCAGACAGAAAGAAAGACAGAGTAGTGAGAAAAGGAAGGAACTAACGGGACAGAATGAGGACAGAGAGAGAGAGAGACACAGTAGAGAGATGAAGACAGACAGGACAGAGAGTGAGAAAAGGGAGGAACTAAGACGAGACAGAAATGAGGACAGATAGAGAGAGAGAGAGAGAGAGAGACAGACAGACAGACAGAGAGTGAGAAAAGGAAGGAAACTAAAGACGGACAGAAATGAGGACAGAGAGAGAGAGAAGAGAGAGAGAGAGAGAGAGACAGACAACAGACAGACAGACAGACAGAGAGTGAGAAAAGGAGGAACTAAGACGAGACAGAAATGAGGACAGAGAGAGAGAGAGAGAGAGAGACAGACAGACAGATAGACAGACAGAGAGTGAGAAAAGGAAGGAACTAAGACGGGACAGAAATGAGACAGAGAGAGAGAGAGAGAGAGACAGACAGACAGACAGAGAGTGAGAAAAGGAAGGAACTAAGACGAGACAGAAATGAGGACAGAGAGGAGAGAGAGAGAAGACAGACAGACAGACAGACAGACAGAGAGTGAGAAAAGGAAGGAACTAAGACGGGACAGAAATGACAGACACACAGACACACACACACACAACACACACACAGACACACACACCACAACACACACACACACACACACACACACACACACACACACACACACACACACAGGGGAGAGACAGACAGACAGACAGAAAGCAGAGACAGACAGACAGAGACACAGAGAGAGAGAGAGGCAGGCAGACAGGCAGACTGACAGACAGACACACAACACACCACACACAGACAGACAGACAGACATACAGACAGAGAGAGAGGAGAGAAAGAGACACAGAGACAGACAGACAGAGAGAGACAGAGACAGAGACAGAGAGAGAGACAGAGAGAGAGAGAGAGAGGCTAGTCTGGAGACCGCTGGAAAGGAAAAGAAAGATGGCCGATTAAAAGTAAAAGCCGTGGAACTGTAAATTGGGGACAGTAGTGCTTACACCTCTAGGACTGATCCTGCACGTCACATGAAGACCCCACTAAGCGACAGAGGAACAATATCCTTACTCATCCGTTCGAACGATGACATGGTCCATCATCATCATCATCATCATCTCTATCACTATCATCATCATCTCTACCATTATCATCACCATGATGATCATCACTGTCGCGTCGTCGTCGTCATCATCATCATCACCACCACCACCACCACCACCACCACCACCGCCACCATCTCTTATCATCATCGTTGTCATCATCATCGTCGTCATTGTCACCACCACCACCACCACACCATCATCATCATCATCATCATCATTATCATCATCGTCTTCATAATCATCTTTCATTGCCTTGCAAGTAATAATATTTTTGAAACGAACACTGTCATGTTCAAGTTCATATTGCTTATAGCCCAGCCGACCACAAGAGCCACATCAGGGCTAACACCAGGTCAAAAACGACAACCTGGTTAAGATATAACCACAGTTAAAAATCATGCTCACCGTTAACCTCCCCCCCCAAGTCTAAAATGAAAAAAAAAAAAACACAAAACAAAACAAAACAAAACAAAACAGCCGTAAAATCGTATCAGATAAAATCTCTTGATCTCTCGTAAAAACTGGAAAATTGCATCAGGGGGACGTCTCGGAAGAGGTTCTTTAAGGAGTCCGCCGGGTAGTGCTTTTGTCTCACATCGTACAAGTCCCAGCAATCAAGGAGGAGGTGTCTGATGCTCAACGTCTCGTCACATGGTACACATCACGGTGCTTCTTCGTTTTTTTTAGAAGGTACAAATGAATGTAGGATGTGTGACCCGTGCGTAACCTACATAACACTGCATGTGCTGTTATCACCTGGTTTCCTGTAACCTTGGGTTTTCATTTCATGCGATATTAACAATTTGTGACCTCCCACCACGAAATCAGTCTTAACTAGCATTTTGGGCATTTTGAGATATACATATCACTGGAAAGTGTACATTCTGCTGATTATTTTGGTACTTGAAAAAAGCTTGTACTCAAAAAAAAATGTAGAAGTTGTGTATGTTTAAAATCATTAAGTTGTATGACGGACATTTTGAGAAAACGGCCTCTAAAGTTTCTGTGTGCTCTCCTACACATTTTCCTTAAAGTTCTTTATTTGGTGGCTCTGACCCAGTTTGTTTCTTATTTTCGCTGTCTTTATCTGAAAGGTGCACCAAAGAGCTTTCTGTAGAATATTACATGTGCGGGTACTGTACAGATTACGGTTCATAATAAGAGACAAAAATAGGTACATTTGGTAGGAAATTGCGTTCTTTCTGCTGCGATCAGTGCATCAAAATACCATTTTGGATTGATTAATAATATTTTTTTCAAGAAACAAATGTCTGTGGGGGATACATTATAGTCTACAGATGTCAATTTTGAGGAAAAAGTCAAAACACCCTAGATAGACCCTCAGTCACCTTTTCAGCTCCTAGTGCTGTTCGACTGACTGCGAGTTTTAAGACTGATTTCGTGGTGGGAGGTCACATTTGTTATCAAGGCAGGTGTATACAATTTTTCTGTACGTTATTTAAATCGAAGAACGAACAAACGATCATCTAATATCACTCATAGTGAAAAGACGTTAATAAATCGAAGAACGATAATTTCTCTGCGCTGTCTGTTTCTTTGTTCATCCTCTGTTATAATCTGCTGTGTTTCCTTATTTCCCTTTGTTATATTCTAGTTTCGGTTTCCTGTTACTTCTTATTTTCATTTCACGCCATATTAGCAATTTGTTATCAAGCCACGTATAGAATTTCCATGCGCTATTTGTTTCTTTATTATTCATCCTTTATTACCTTCTGGTTTATATCTTTATTCGTTCATTATCATTTTCTGGTTTCGGTTTACACCGCTCCTCCGCAAAATGCAATCTTCTTCCGTTTGTAAACAAATATGTTTTGGCACCAGCTGTTCATGTGATCCTCTGCTTGAATTTAATGAGATATTTCGCTTTGATTAGGGGAGCGTTTTCGCTCATGAGCGGGCGCGTTTGCATGTTTTTTTACATGTATGTGTGTGTGTGTGTGTGTGTGTGTTTGTGTGTGTGTGTGTGTGTATGTGTGTGTGTTTTTCTCTCTGTGTGTGGTGTGTGTGTGTGTGTGTGTGTGTGTGTGTGTGTGTGTGTGTGTGTGTGTGTGGTGTGTGTGTACGTGTGTGTGTGTGTGTGCGTGTGTAAAGATTACATTGCCTCTCATCTGTTTTCTACCATATTCGAGATAGCACAAGTCATTGTTTTATTATCTTGATGCGACTGTACCGGTTACAATTTTCATGATCACATGGCTACACATACACACGCCGCACGCGTGCGCTCGCGCGCGCACATACACACACACACACACACACACACACACACACACACACACAAAACACACACACACACACACACACACACCCAAACAACACACACACACACATACCCCAAACAGCAGACACACACATATATACACACACCACACAGACAATACACACACACCACACAGACAATACAAACACACATAAACACACACACACCACCACCACCACTACAACTGCCACCACCGCCACCATCACCATTATCACCATCAACAACAATAACAACATTAAAAACAACAACAACAAAAACAACAATGCAATCTGAAATATCACCACCACCTTTTTAAAATCGTGGACTGATGGGTGCTTCACGCAACAATAAGAAGCAAAGAGCATGAAATCAAACAAACAAACAAACAAACAAGCAAAAGGAATAAATAGTGTTGAAAGAATATGCAAACAAACAAGCAAATAAAAAGAATCAGCAGTGTTGAAAGAATATGCAGGCAAACAAACAAACAAACAAACAAACAAACAAACAAAAGGCATAAAAGGTATTGAAAGAATATGCAAACAAACAAATAAACAAACCACAAACAAAGAGACAGACAAACAAACAAACAAACAAACAAACAAAAGGCATGAATAGTGTTGAAAAAATATGCAAACAAACAAATAAACAAACAAATAAACAAACAACAAACAAACAAAGAGACAAACAAACAAACAAACAAAAGGCATAAAATGTGAAAGGATATGCAATTAAACAAACAAGCAAAAGGCATGAATAGTATTGGAAGAATATGCAAAAACAAACAAACAAACAAACAAACAGGCAAAAAGAATAAACAGTGTTGAAATAATATGCAAACAAACAAACAAACAAACAAACAAACAAACAAACAAACAGGCAAAAAGAATAAACAGTGTTGAAAGAATATGCAAACAAACAAACAAACAAACAGACAAACAGACAAACAAACAAACAAACAAACAAAAGGCATAGATACTGTTGAAAAATATGCAAACAAACAAACAAGCAAAAGGAATGAATAACCATAAATGGTGTTGAAAGAATATGCAAACCAACGAGCAAGCTAAAAGAATTAATCAGCATAAATAGTGTAGAAATAATATGCAAGCAAACAAACAAGCAAAAGGAATAAGCAGTGTTGAAAGAATATGCAAACAAACAAACAAACAAATAACGAACAAACAAACAAAAAACAAACAAACAAAGAAACAAAAGGAATATATAGTGTTGAAAGAATATGCAAACAAACAAATAAACAAACAAACAAAAGAAACAAATAGTGTTGAAAGAATAGGCAAACAAACAAACAGACAAATAAACAAACAACAAACAAACAAACAAAGAGACAGACAAACAAACAAGCAAACAAAAGACATGAATAGTGTTGAAAAAATGTGCAAACAAACAAACAACAAATAAACAAACAACAAACAAACAAACAGACAAACAAACAAACAAACAAACAGACAAACAAACAAACAAACAAACGAACGAAAGGCATAGATAGTGTTGAAGTAATACGAAAATAAACAAGCAAGCAAAAGGAATCAAGAGTGTTGAAAGAATATGCAAACAAACAAACAAACAAACAAACAAACAAAAGGCATAGATACTGTTGAAAAATATGCAAACAAACAGATAAGCGACAGGAATGAATAAGCATAAATAATGTTGAAATAATATGCAAACAAACAAACAAACAAGCAAAAGGAATAAATAGTGTCGAAAGAATATGCAAACAAACAAACAAACACAGGGCATAAATAGTATTGAAATGATATGCAAAACAAACAAACAAAAGGAATAAATAGTGTTGAAAGAATATGCAAACAAACAAACAAACAAACACAGGGCATAAATAGTGTTGAAATAATATGCAAACAAACAAACACAGGGCATAAATAGTGTTGAAATAATATGCAAACAAACAAACAAATAAACACAGGGCATAAATAGTGTTGAAATAATATGCAAACAAACAAACACACGGCATAAATAGTGTTGAAATAATATGCAAAACAAACAAACAAAAGGAATAAAGAGTGTTGAAATAATATGCAAACAAACAAACAAACAAACATAGGGCATAAATAGTGTTGAAATAATATGCAAACAAACAAACACAGGGCATAAATGTGTTGAAATAGTGTTGAAAGTAATATGCAACAAACAAACAAACAAACACAGGGCATAAATAGTGTTGAAATAATATGCAAACAAACAAAACACAGGCATAAATAGTGTTGAAATAATATGCAAACAAACAAACAAAAAACAGGGCATAAATAGTGTTGAAATAATATGCAAACAAACAAACACAGGGCATAAATAGTGTTGAAATAATATGCAAAACAAACAAACAAAAGGAATAAATGTGTTGAAAGAATATGCAAACAAACAAACAAACAAACACAGGGCATAAATAGTGTTGAAATAATATGCAAACAAACAAAACACAGGGCATAAATAGTGTTGAAATAATATGCAAACAAACAAACAAAGGAATAAATAGTGTTGAAAGAATATGCAAACAAACAAACAAACAAACACAGGGCATAAATAGTGTTGAAATAATATGCAAACAAACAAACACAGGGCATAAATAGTGTTGAAATAATATGCAAACAAACAAACACAAGGGATAAATAGTGTTGAAAGAATATGCAAACAAACAACAAACACAGGGCATAAATAGTGTTGAAATAATATGCAAACAAACAAACACAGGGCATAAATAGTGTTGAAATAATATGCAAACAAACAAACAAACAAGAAAAATGCAATAAATAGTATTGAAATGAATATGCAAACAAACCTAAAAAACACAGGGCATAAATAGTATTGAACAATATGCAAACAAACAAACAAACGGAATAGATAGTGTTGAAAGAATATTCAAACAAACAAACACAGGGCATGAATAGTATTGAAACAATATTCAAACAACAAACAAACAAACAAACAAACAAACAAACAAACAAACAACAATAAGGGCATAAATAGTATGAAATATATGCAAATAACGAACAAACAAACAAACAAACAAACAAACAAACAAACAAACAAACAATTCAATAGAAGAATTATCACAACGAAGAAACAGGAAACGATAATGTCCAAGTCATTTCGGTGGATTCATAAAGATTCCCAGATAAAGAGCAGCGAAATAACATCACTTTATGACATGCATCGACAAAAAGCTACAAATGAAGCCTCTTTAAGAAAAACAAATAAACTGCTAGAAAAAAGAATACTTCCCAACAATCCCCAATGACCCACTTTCCAGTAGAAACTGAATGACTTCTTATTTTGTTTGCTTGCTTGCTTGCTTGCTTGATGGTTGATGGATGTTGGTTGGTTGGATGGTTGTTGGATGTTGATTGGTTAGTCGGTCGGTTGGTTGGTTGGTTGGTTAGTTGGTTGGATGGTTGGTTGGTTGGTTGGTTGGTTGGTTGGTTGGTTGGTTGGCTGTTTGGATGGGTGGGTGGTTGGTTGGTTGGTTGGTTGGTTGGATGGATGGTTGGTTGGTTGGTTAGTTAGTTGGCTGGTTGGATGGATGGTTGGTTGGTTGGTCTCCCTTCCTCTCTCTCTCTTTTTCTCTCTTTTTTCTCTCATCTATTCTCTTCTGTCTCTCTCTCCCCTCTTCTCTCTTTCTCTTCTCTCTCTTCTCTCTCTTCTCTCTCTCTCTCTCTCTCTCTCTCTGTCTCTCTCTCCTTCCCTCTCTCTCTCATTCCCTTTCTCTCTCTCTCTTTCAGACAAGATAACTGAGCAACATACATACATACATACGTACATGCATACATACATACATACATACATACTTTACAGACCATTACTCACACACACACACATACAGCACACAAAACACAACAACACGCACGCACGCACGCACGCTCGCACGCACACAACACATAGAGAGACACATAGAGACACAGAAGACAACAGGGACAGAGACAGAGACAGAAAGACAGACAGATCACCACCACCACACACCCACACACACATACAACACACAGACACAACACAACAACAACACAACACATACAACATACACACACAACACACACACAACCACCAACCAACCATCACCAATCTTAAATTAACAAATAAAACAACCATATCCCCACTTCTTCTTCTCATCTTTATCTTACTTCTCCTCTTCTTCTTCTTCTTCTTCTCCTCTCCTCCTCCTCCTCTTCTTCTTCTTCTTCTCCTTCTCTCTCCTCCTCCTTCTTCTTCTTTTTCCTTAACTCCACGAAGAGCCATCTTCCTGATGTTAATTGGCTTGGATTATCTACGGTCGATCAGACTTTAAATTACATGTACATGCACTCAGCACTTTATAATTCAATCGGAAAATGTATTTACAATGCGTTTTAACCAGATAACGGCATGCTTTTTGTGTCAGAAAAAGGGATATATAAACTTAAATAACAAGATAATTATAGTAGATTTTCACACCCATTTTTATGTGCTATTGCGGCATGATGTGTTTTACCATGGTACAAAAGATCAGTGAAGTATAAATACCTGTTGCTAAGGTAAAACCACTGAATTGGTGAACATTTTAAAACTTGATTTTCTCAAAATGGCTGTT
>JAPXFY010000031.1:26714186-26721686 GCA_030674185.1 Monoplex corrugatus | reverse complement strand
AAAACGTTACAAAGGACTTGAACTCTTCTCCCCTTCCACCCTCCCATTTCCTCCCCCCCCCAGCCCAACCCACCACCAATCCCCATCGGTGATAATAGGGTCTCTGTCTAGTCAAAAAAAAATTAACAGAATAATGAAATGTTGCTGATATATGACAGGGCTTTAAGATGTTTTTTTTACCCTACGTTGAATAGAGCTGAAATCTGTATCGCTGTGGCCGTGTTTCTGGGCAGTCACGCGTCTTTCAAGTGGTTTCATGTTCTAATTTCACTTTGGAATTATATGCTTTGATGAGTCTGCCGCTAGGCAATCTCGTCTATCATTACATCTCCCCCCCCCCCTCCTGACATCGTTAACGAGACGCATGACGAAAGAACACATGTGAACTGACGATGAGAGAACTGATGAGATATTAGACTAACAGACCAATTACCAGAAGATGACACGTCTGCTTTGATAGATGATGGACAGTTTACAAAAGATGATCTCTCTACTATGAGTGCATATTGTAAAACCAGGGTATTATCAGACCGGTATCATTGCAACTAGGCACAATCCATTTACATCAGCCATACTTCTTGACTATACATTTTCCCATTCAGTCGATCGTGTGTTTATATTGTTTTATGCATTGTTTCGTAGTGGGATCCTTTACATTCCAAACACTACTCTTCGCTAGTGCATCATAGTTTTAATTTTAGTCCTGGACCATAACACTGGATAGAACAATATCGATATGGCATGACCACTTTTCAGAATTGCAGAATTCATCTCACTTCCGCTCTGACATCATATTTTACTCAAAAACACATTATGATGTCATTTTAGTCAGTTTATTCCTTTTCTCACATCGGACAGAGCAGTAGGAAAGTTTCAGTCTTTTTCTCCTAATTTTTGTATTGGTATTTGTTTGTTTGTGATCTTACGCTTGACAAAGACCAGTTGGCCGAACATTTGTGCCTGTCTTGTCTTGTTGTATTGAATACGCGTTCTTATTGTCATTTCGTTTTTTTCTTTCTGTTCCTGCTTGCTTGAACGCGGGCAGTCACACTTGTTTTGGACAGGGTATTATTTGTCAATCACAATATACCTTGCAATCTGACTGTATGGTTGTGCAGTTTCCAAGTAACTGGGGCTGGGGTGGGGTGGGGGGAACTGCTGCGTTCAACCTCCGAACTTCTTCCTGTGAATGAGTTATTCTCTCCTGCGTCTGCATCATCATCATCAGGTGCCCTGCCACATGGCTTTAGCGATCATGGACTTCCATCTGTCTCTATCTCTCGTTGCCCCTAGCATCTCCCCCACCCTCCTCCTCACCCAGCCACTCTGCAAGTCCGTCCAGCATTTTCTCCTGGGTCTACCTGGTGCTCTCTTTCCCTCCAGCTTTCCCGTTGTGACCAGGTGTTCCAAACCCTCCTTCCTCATAAAATGGCCTATACATGTTGCCTGTCTTTTCCTAATCTTCCTTATGAGTGATCTACTTGTGTCTGCCTCCATCAAGACTGTCTCGTTTGTTTTCTTTGCTGTACAAAATATAGCTGCTCGTTTTATCCTCAAAAAGAAAAAGTTTTATCATATCAGTCCTCTCCTTCGCTCTCTTCACTGGTTGCCTGTCTTAAAAAAAAAGAATTGAATATACCTGGATACCTTGTGTTACAAATCTATTCACCAGTCCGCTCCATCAAATCTTTGCGACAACATCACAACATTTTTACGCCAACTCGCACCTTGCGCTCAGCTTCAGACAATCTTTCCCCTCAGGTCCCTAGACTTTTAACAATCAAGTGTTGGCCAGCGTTCTTTTTGTTTTTTTTGTTTTTTTTGCTGTTTCAGGACCGTCAGCCTGGAGTAGACTTCTGCTCTGCCTTCGCCTAATACCTACTCTTTCTGCTTTTAAATCCAAATTAAAACCCCATCTCTTTCCCCAACAATGAATTATACGACTACTTCTTTCCCTCAATCTGTATTAAATATTGTGAGGTGGTCTTTGTCGATTGTATGCGTATGCCTGGTGCGTGAGTGCGCTTTGATCTGAGTTGTCAAGATTTGGCGCCTTATGAATACTGTAATTATCATCATCATCAATATTATTATTGTTAATATTATTATTTTATTATTATTATTATTATTATTATCATTATTATTCGTTTTCTTATTGCTAAAAGCCCAGTCAACTGATCAGGGCTATAACCATATCAAGACACGCTCAGCATCTCGTTTACTCTCAAAAAGACAACAACAACAACAACAAAACAACAACAAAACTGGAAAAGAACATTAAGAACATTTATCAATGCATTCACACACATAATCTAAGGATATGTCCCTGTTCCTTGATGTTGACCATTCCGGCAAATGTTTTATCAAGGGATTTTAAAACACATGAAAACAATATGTATAAACACAACTAAGACTAAAACAAAATGTATAAACACAACTAAGACAAAATGTATCATTACAACTAAGTACACTACCCCCCCCCCCCCACCCACCCCCCAAAAAAATCTTGCCTAAAGTACCAGACATTGCTTCTGCACATTACATTTCCTCAGAACCAAAAAAAGCAGTTACTCATCATCATCATCAGGTGCCTTGCCGCATGGCGTTGGCGATCATGGACTTCCAGCTGTCTCTATCTCTCGTTGCCCCTAGCATCTCCCCCACCCTCCTCGTCCCCAGCCACCCTGCAAGTCCGTCCAGCATTTTCTCCCTGGGTCTACCTGGTGCTCTCTTTCCCTCCAGCTTTCCCGTTGTGACCTGGTGCTCCAAATCCCCCTTCCTCATAAAATGGCTTGTCTTTTCCTAATCTTCCTTATGAGTGATCTACTTGTGTCTGCCTCCATCAAGACTGTCTCGTTTGTGTTTCTTTGTTGTCCATGGAACTCTCAACATTCTTCCTAGAAAACACATTTCGGCTGCCTCAATCTTGTTCTGGTTTTGCTTGCTGACTGTCCACGCCTCACATCCGTACAACAGTATTGGTTCTATATAAGCATGACTACATGTACTTAACTACAGTCCTAATAGAATGTATGAAAGGCTTTACAGAAAACATTCTGGTGAATGGACCAGCAAGGCAGAAAATTATAAAAAGATATGACAAAAAAAAAAAAGGGGGGGGGAGGAGGGGGCAGAAACAAACAAAAAAAGTGTCAGGAAACAGGAAACGGGAAATTTCTAGCACAGAAATCTGAAGGGTGGAAATACTCTTTATTCTGAAAGAACCCCCCAGCATCTTCTCGTAGAGGGGTGGGGGTAGGGGTGGACCTAGTCCTATTTAGCACAGAGGATGCGAAGCAGCGAGAGATAAAAGATTGGCATTGCCCTCATAATTCTGGCCTGGAGAAAGGCTCAAGTCTCTATCACCTCAGTCCATACGACCATAGGATTAGGGGATGGCTTTTACCTGTATTACACACTATCAGACTTTTCATCTATCAGCTTGTGACTCTCTCTCTCTCTCTCTCTCTGTCTGTCTGTCTCTTCGTCTGTCTCTCTCTCTGTCTCTGACTGTCGCTCTGTGTGTGTCTCTCTGTCTGTCTGTCTGTCTCTCTCTTCCTCTGTCTGCCTCTCTCTCTCTGTCACACACACACACACACACACACACACACACACACACACACACACACACACACACACACATTTACACAACACACATACACATTTACACAACACACATACACACGCACGTACGCATACGCACACACATACATTCTATCAAGAACAGATAGACACACACACGTGCGCGAGCGCGCGAGCGCGCGAGCGCACACACACACACAAAAACACACACACACAAGCACATTTATATAACACACATATACACGCACGCACGTACATGCACACACACACTATCACGGACACACAGATACACACAAATACAGACACACACACACACACACACATACACTACACACACACACACACACATACACATGCACGCACGCGCACACGCACACACACACATTATATCACACACACACATTTACACAACACACACACACACACTTTATCACTCACACACACACACACACACACACACACACACACACACACACACACACACACACACATTCTATCACACACACACATTCACACAACACACAACACACACACACATACACACACACACACACACACTTTATCACTCACACACACACACACACACACACACACACACACACACACACACACACACACACACACACACAATCATGCACGCATTGCACCCTGCGCGAACGATTAAGGCCAGCTTATATTCAGTCTCTAATTGCTTTTCTCTTGTTCATTTAGTTGTGTGATGTTACGCTCAAATTCCACTATGATACAGTGAACTTTTTAACTTCAAAACACGGTTCAATACCCTCACACACATCCGCTTGTTTTTTTTTCGTCTAACATTGTCAATGTTGCTAATTACAATCTTTACATCATTCCTACAGTTAGCGCGCGCGCACTAAAACCACACCTACTAACACAGATACAACGACAACTATACGAACGCACACCATAACACATACACACACTCCACATACACACACACAACACACAGCACACACTCTCACACGTACACACACACACACACACACAGATACACACACACACACACAGATACACACACACACTCATACACAGATACAACACATACACACTCACACACACATCACACACACATATACACACCACACTCTCTCTCTCTCTCTCTCACACACACACACACACAACACACACACACACACACACACACACACACACACACACACTGTCATCACTGTGTAAAGCACAGCCTACTGCTAGAGCCATATCAGGGCTATAACCACCGAACCTCATTAAGTCTGTAAAAGACATAACACTGGAAAAGAAAATTAGGTCAACATGTCAATGCATTGGCGCACATATTCTAAGGATATGCCACTTGCGTTGACCACTCTGTCCAGTTTATCACTGGGTAATGGGGGGTGGTGGTGGTGGTTAAATAACAAATCTGAATACAAATGCTTAAAAACATAACTAAGCACACTAAAACATGTATAAAAAACCTGCCCTGTATCATACCAAACTGCTTCTGCACCTCACATTTCCTTAGAGCCGAAACTACACTTAATACATGCGCCAAATTTTCAGTCTTAACAAACAATAATGGAATGCTTTATGGATAATTTTTATATGAATGGTCAGCAAGGTAGAAAATGATAGGAAGAAATAAAGAGAAAACAAAGAAGCGAAGAAAAAACAAAAACTGTGACAGCAAACAACAACAACAACAACACAGGAATTTCAGGTGGGGATACTGTTCATACAAAATGACCCCCAGCATTCCCACAGGGAAGGAGAGCAACCTGAATTTATCATGGTAAATATATAGTGACAAAATAGTAACAACACAACGACAACAACATTGACTTCGACGATGATAATAATAACAATAACCAATAAAGAAGAAACAAAAGATACCCCTGTCTCATAATATGGCTGGGCAAGAAAACGCTTTGCCGTAAATGATCTTATCACGAAACAATAAAAATAGGAGACACAGGTCTATCCCTGTATAAAAAAATACGGTAGTAGTTCCCCTTTGGATGACGCGGTTCGAGTTGTTTCCACATAAATACCTTTATTTCAGCAATGCGATAGTTTTTATCTGCATTTTCGCGGCAGTTTATGCGTTGTTGTATTTGATGGCATTCCGCAAAATAATAAATACTATCTCTAGTCGTGAAGAATATTTGTATTCTATCGTCTCGTTTTCTAGAAGTGTTAGTTTTTAGGTTCACACACTTAGGGATTTCTGATGGCGAGCTTCAGTGTTTATGTGTGTGTGTGTTTGTAACGTGCACCTTCCTTTGTTGAGGGCTGGAAGTACAAAAGCAAATGTATCGCTTACCTCGGAAATGAAAAGTGTTTTTCCTTTTCAATAAAATGCCTTTGTTTGTGTCTTTGTTACAGCGTGGTGTAGTATAAAATCATGTACCTATGTTTTCATGCAACTGGGTATAATATTCATGTGTGTGTATTTTATCAGGGTATAGATTTTTTATGTATGAGTTTAAGTATTTATTTAGCTGGGTGTAATATTTATGTATGTGTTTGTTTGATTATTTAGCTGTGTGGTACATGCACTTGTGTATTTATTTAAAAAATAACAGTCCTCCTAAATGAAATTTACGACACTGGAAAAATCCCCAAAGATATGTCAAAATCAATTTTCATTGCACTTTCAAAGAAGACAGGGGCTATTGAATGAGAACTCCATCGCACAATCAGTTTGATGAGTCATTTAACAAAAATCCTGTTAAGAATAATCATGATGAGGCCAGGGAATAGAATCAAAAGAGAAACAGCAGAAGAACAGTGTGGATTTGGGAAGGGAAAGGAACTATTAATGCCATATACATCCTAAGAACTATCATAGAGAGGTCAGTTGAGATGAATAAGTATTTGTATTTGTGCTTTGTTGATTACACCAAGGTTTTTCGATCGGGTAAGACATGAAGAATTGATCAACCAGCTGGAGAGACTCAAGGTTGACGGAAAAGATCTACGAATAATCAGAAATATGTACCTGGGAACAAACAGCTGCAATGAGAATAGAAAACAATATAAGCTCTTTCCAAAACACCAAAAGAGGAGTCAGACAGGGTTGTGTTTTGTCACCAGATATGTTTTCACTTTACAGCGAAAACATCACGAGAAACCTAGAAAAGACCCTGGATTAAAGGTTGGAGGGAAAATGATAAACAACATTCGATACGCAGATGACACCCTGCTAATTGCAGAAAATGAAAGGGCCTACAAAATCTTGTGAATATACTAGAAATAGAAAGCAAAGGTAAGGGCTTGGAACTAAACAGCAGGAAGACTGAAGTCATGGTGATCAGTGAAAAACATGAAATCCCCTCATGCAAAATAACAGCAAATGGCACAACCTTGACACAGGTTGATAAGTTTAAATACCTGGGAACGATCATTTCATCAGACAAACAAAAAGAAAACAAATGCTTCTATGCATCAGCCGTGACCGTTTCAAGGGTCTCCGGGCACCACAGTGAATAATGGATAAGCGTATTAAGGAAAAACGGGTGCTGATCAAGAAAAAAAAAGAAGAAAAGGAAGAAAAAAATGTAATGTGGAGGAAGAGAGGATGAAAGAAAGAAACAAAGAAAGAGAGGAAGGAAGGAAGGAAGAAAGAAAGATAGAAAGACAGAAGGAAAGACAGACAGAAAAAGAAAGAAACAAAGAAAAATAGACAGACAGAAGGAAAGACTGAGAAAGTAAGACAGACAGACAGACAGAAAGTAAGAAATACAGACAGACAGACAGAAAGAAAGACAGAAAGATAGAAAGAAAGAAAGAGAGAAAGGAAGGAAGAAACTAAGAAGGAAAGAAAGAAAGAAAGACATACAGACAGACAGACAGACAGAAAGAAAGAAAGACGGAAAAAAGAAAGAAAGAAGAAAGAAAGACAAACATAGGCAAAGAAAGAAACAAAGAAAGAAAGGA
>JAPXFY010000031.1:26701686-26704186 GCA_030674185.1 Monoplex corrugatus | reverse complement strand
TCAGTAACATTATACAGAGGACGGTGATACGATACTTTGTGAAAGTCTTTTTTATCGTTGTGGCGAAATGGGAAAAAGGGCGAAATGGGAAAAAGGGCGAAATGGGAAAAAGGGAGAAACAGGGAAAATGGCAAAAACAGAATTTCTAATGAACGAACCGGAAAATGCAAACTCCTCAAGGTGTGCGGCAGGGGTGGGAGGAGGTGGTAGTGATGGTGAGAACGAGAAGGAGGGAGGTAAAGGAGGAGGGTGGTGACTATGTCATCATATGGAAAAACGACCCCAATGAAGAAATGTACTCCTTTCGACCCCACCCCCAGCCCTACCCCCCCCCAGCCCTACCCCCACCCCCCAGCCCTACCCCCACCCCCCAGCCTTACCCCCACCCCCCACCCCCATGTTCCATGTTAAGCCAATTTCCTGTGCAATTGATTATCAGACATATACCAGCTGACGTGGCGTTCTGTCATTCTGGCGGTGTTTGCCTTTCGTGAAAAGTCTGGAATTGCAGAGTTTGCCCCTCTGCTCTTGCATCCCCCCATCCCCTCCACCCCCTCCCCCCTCCCCCCATCCCCGTCAGTGGCATAAAAATGAAGTGTGCATACACACACACTAACGCGTAATACATTCTCTCTCTTTCTCTTTCTCTCTTTCTTTCTCTCTCTCTCTTTATCATTCTATCCATCTATATCTCTCTCATTCTTTGTTTCTTTCTCTCCCTCTCTCTCTCTCTCCCTCCCTCTTTCTCTCTTCTGTCTCTCTCTTTCTCTCTCTCTCTTTCTCTTCTCTCTCTTTCTCTCTCTTATATATATATTTATCCATCTATATCTCTCTCATTCTTTCTTTCTTTCTCTCCCTCCCCCCCTCTCTCTCTCTCTCTTTCTCTCTTTCTCTCTCCCTCTCTCTATCCCCAACAATCAATATCTCTTTCATTCTTTAATTCTCTCTCTCTCTCTCTCTCTCCTCTCTCTCTCTCCTCTCTCTCTCTGTCTCTCCCTCTCTCTCTCTCTCTCTCCCTCCCCTCCCCGCAACACACCAAACAGGAAGAATGCATACGCATCAACACTGCAGGGACAGCCAACCCTGAGCTCCGCTCCGTGACAAAATCCCAATCACCAAATGCAAGTAGGCATCGAAAGTAAATGCAGCCACCACCATGAACGAGAGACGGCAATTCATTCGTGGCACCATCCACCGAATGATTCCGCCATGTCAACCTCTGGGGGAAGAAGGAGAGTGAAAACCACCAGGACTTGTTTGAGTTCCCCACCTGTCTGAGTTGGAACCAGTCATCCATGCCAAGAGAGAAGCTCTGTTCCAGCTACGAAAGAGACTCGTCAGAATACACATACTGGTACGTAGACATATGCGCGCGCACACACACACACACACACGCGCGCGCGCGCATGCGCGAACACACACACACATACACCGTCTAATATCACTTATAGTGAAAAGACGTTAAATCAAAGAACGAACGAACACACATACACGCACATAGATATGTGCGCATACACACACACACACAATCGCACATAAACATATGCGCACACACACACATATATACATACACACACACGCACATAGACATATGCGCATACACATACACATACACACACACAAACACACAAACACACGCACACTAACACACACACGCACGCACAATACGCACACACACACACACAAACACACACACACAACACACACAGACACACACATACACAAACACAGACACACAGACACACAGACATACAAACACACACACAACACACACACACACATACACACACACACACACAAAACACACACACACACACACACACACACACGCACACTAACACACACACGCACGCACACACACAAACACACACACACACAAACACACAAACACACACACACAACACACACAGACACACACAAATCAAAAAAGAGAGAAAAACAAACAAACAAACAAAAAACAGAAGCAGGCTTAACATGCATACTGACATGACGAGATCTGTAAAAAAGCAATAATAAATAATAATAATAATAATGATAATAATAAAATAATAATAATAATGATAATAATAATAACGATGATAATAATGATAATAATAATAATATAATAATAATAATGATGATAATAATAATGATAATAATAATAATAAATAAATAAATAAAAAGAAAAAAGAAAAAAAAATTCTCACCACCGCCATTTACCCACCCACCCATCATGCTGGAGGTACCCAGGGAGGATCGAACTCCGGACCTATCTGATCAGAAGCCCAAGCCGTCCTATCACCCACTCGACCAACGCGCCTGTCAGAAGACGACATAATCAAGGACGTTACACTATCATGAATTATGGCCAGAGTGGGATGCTATTCTTATTTTTATTGTCTAAGTCCCAGCCAAAGGCACAAAGCCATATCAAGGCCATAACCATTGCAAAATGTGCACGATACCCAGTTAAAAAAAAAGGAGGGGGGGGGGCGGAAAAGAAAATTAAGTACATATATTA
>JAPXFY010000031.1:26684186-26686686 GCA_030674185.1 Monoplex corrugatus | reverse complement strand
ACACCTTGCAGACATTTCCCCCTTGCTCAGAAACGGCCCCAACTCCAGCTGATACCTTCTAAAACTACTGAAACAAAACGTCAACGTATTCATAATCAACCAATGACAGCAAAACCATCACTACTACACCAAATGAACTAAGACAGCGGGACCCATCAAACGTTTCATCAACCCTTAAAATTGAATTCAGAACACAAAACCACTTGAAAGGCGTGATGGGGGTATTCAAGTTGCAAACACCAAACTGTTTGATGTGGTGATTGGAGTTTAGGGGATCAACGCCTTTGCTTCTTATCGCACGACCCATCAGGCTTTACAATAAAGATGCCCCCCATCCTAGCAATCCATTTGCTGAATCAGAAAAAGCAGCTCCGACTGTGAGGATTGAAATTGTCAAGATTTAAAGAAAAAAGAAAGAAACAAAAGAGATGTAGGACCACACAGAAAATAGCTGGAGCATCGATACTATCAGCACCGTTTTGGACAAACTATATTGAGCAGGGAAAGTGATGGGTGTGGGTGTGTGTGTGTGTGTGTGTGTGTGTGTGTGTGTGTGTGTGTGTGTGTGTGTGTGTGTGCGTGGTGTGTGTGTGTGTGTGTGTGTGAAAGAGTGATACAGACAGAGCGAGTCTGTCTATGTGTGCACGCGTGCAAGTAAGGCCGCAAGTGTCTGTCTGCGTCTGTCTATCTGTATGTGTATGTGTAACTGTGTGTCTGTCTGTCTGCATGTATTTGTGTGTGAGTATGTGAATATGTGTATATTTGTGAATGCGTGTGTGTGTGTGTGCGTGTGTGTATATGTGTGCGTGTGCATGTGTGTGTGCGTGTGTGTGTGTGTGTGTGAGTGTGTGTGTGTGTGTGTGTGAATTTGTATGCGTGTGTGCATGACAGAGTGTGTGTGTGAGTGAGAAAAGAGAGAGAGAGTGAGAGAGATACAGAGACAGACAGAAAGACAGACACAGAGACACAGAAACAGATACAGACAAACAGACAGAGAGAGAGAGAGAAAGAGAGAGAGAGACAGAGAGAGAGAGAGAGAATGTGTGTGTGTGTGTGTGCATCTGTGTGTGTTCGTGCGTGCATGTGTGTGCGTGTGTGTGTGTGTGTTAGAAAAAACCCAACAAATCTAACATCGAACATACATTAATTAAATCACCATTTCCTCAGTCATACACCTTTGCAGACATTTCCCCCTTGCTCAGAAATGGCCCCAACTCCAGCTGATACCTTCTAAAACTACTGAAACAAAACGTCAACGTATTCATAACCAACCAATGGCAGCAAAACCATGACTACTACACCAAATGAACTAAGACAGCGGGACCCGTCGGATATTTCATCAACCCTCAGAATTGAATTCAGAACACAAAACCACTTGAAAGGCGTGATGGCGGTATTCAAGTTGCAAACACCAAACTGTTTGATGTGGTGATTGGAGTTTAGGGGATCCCCACCTTTGCCTCTTATCACACGACCCATCAGCTTTTCAATATAGAAACCCCCCATCTTAGCAATCCACTTGCTGAATCAAGATAAAACAGCTCCAACTGTGAGGATTGAAATTGTCAAGAGATAAAGAAGAAGAAAAACAAAAGAGATGTAGGACCACACAGAAAATAGCTGGAGCATCGACACTATCAGCACCGTTTTGGACAAACTATATTGAGCAGGGAAAGTGATGGGTGTGTGTGGTGTGTGTGTGTGTGTGTGTGTGTGTGTGTGTGTGTGTGTGTGTGTGTGTGTGTGTGTGTGTGTGTGTTGTGTTGTGTGTGTGTGTGTGTGTGTGTGTGTGTGTGTGTGTGTGTGTGTGTGTGTGTGTGTGTGTGTGTGTGTGTGTGTTTGTGTGTGTGTGCAGCTGTCATAAAAACAATTCAATTTTGGGGCTTCACGTTTCACGTTCAATCGTTCCTTCCATTGTGATTGCGTTTCGGAGGCTTTGATTAGCTTTCAGAAGTTAAAGTGACAGAGATGAATGGAGACCGATTAGAGGAAACTAATATCAGGGGTTTGAAGAGAAGGTGGAAAAAGTCAGTCTGTTTCTTCTAATGCTGGACGCCGTTCATTCAAACAGCCAAAGCCTTCTTTGTGTGACAGCCTTGACGTTGGTTAGAGGGCTTGAAAGGGGCAGGTCACATTCTGGTCCAGGTTTCTTTTTCTGTATCCTCTCTCTCTCTCTCTGGCTCTCTGTCTCTCTGTTTCTGTCTGTATGCCTGCCTGTCTGTCTGTCTGTCTGTCTGTCTGTCTGTCTGTCTGTCTCTCTCTCTCACTCTCTCTGGTGTGTATGCGTGTGTGTGTTGCACGCATGCGCGTGATTTGTGTGTATGTATATGTATGTGTGTGTCTGTGAGAGAGAGAGCGAGAGAGAGAGAGGGAGAGACAGAGACAGAGAGAGGGACAGAGGGAGGATGACAGACAGACAGACAGACAGACAAACAGAGAGAATCGAGAGAGAGAGAGAGAGTGTATGTGAAAGAGTGATAGAGACAGAGCGAGTCTGTCT
>JAPXFY010000031.1:26671686-26674186 GCA_030674185.1 Monoplex corrugatus | reverse complement strand
GGTGCTGTCAAGACGTCGTGCTGCCACCCATGAGAGAAGACCCTGCACTGTGGCGCAGTGACCTGGCTTGGCGGTCGACATTGCCTTTTCTCATACAACATGTGCAGGACATCGTTGTTTACTACGAAGCCCCACACTAAGCCGACTCGTGGAACCAGGCTGAACAAAAGACAACTCCTCTTCTCCCCATCTCCTGTCCGCTGAAAAGAGATTTGTATCATGGCCCTTAACGATAGTTCACATGAACCACTAACATAAAAGACCCCAATCTGAATTCACTCCGGGTTGGAAGTTATCGTTAGTTCATTTTATTTTTACTATTTGTGACCTGCCAGCACGAAATCAGTCTCAGCTAGTATTTTTGGGTATTTTGAGATATACATATCACTGGAAAGTGTACATTCTACTGATTATTGTGGTACTTGAATAAAGCTTGTACTCAAAAAAAAAATGTAGAAGTTATGTATGTTTTAAGTCATTAAGTTGTATGACGGCCATTTTGAGAAAACGGCCTCTAAAGTGTGTTGTGTGCTCTCCTACACATTTTCCTTAAATTTCTTTATTTGCTGGCTTTGACCCAGTTTGTTTCTAATTTTAGCTGTCGTTATCTGAAAGGTGCACCAAACAGCTTTCCGTCAGTATATTACTTGTGGAAGTACTGTACAGGTTACGGTTCATAATAAGAGACAAAAATAGGTAATTTTGGTATGATATTGCGTTCTTTCTGCGCTGCAATCAGTGCACTAAAATACCATTTTAACTTGAATAATGATATTTTTCAAGAAAAAAGTTTATGTGGGGGATAGATTATAGTCTACAAAAATCAATTTTGAGAAAAAAGTCAAAACACCCCAGATAGACCCTCAGTCACCTTTTCAGCTCCTAGTGCTGTTCAACTGACTGCTAGTTAAGACTGATTTCGTGGTGGGAGGTCACATTTTTGATTGTTTGTTTGTTTTAAGCCCAGCCGACTGCACAAAGCAGTATCAGGACTATAACTATCTCGAAACAGTACACAATGCTTCACTGGAAAATTTGATTGATTTGGTTCAGTTTTTTATGTCGACACCCACCTCAGGTGATATGGCCGACGGGGATAACCATCCCAGGGAAAGGGGGGAAGGAGAACTTATCTAATCACCACCAAAACAATGATGTTAAGATGGGACAGTGAGAAGGCCAGTTTTAATGTAACGCACCCCGGGAGTCGAACCCACAACCATTAGCATGTGAATCCGACGCCCAAACCAACTGAGCTACTGGGGCCCGCTTCACAGGAAAAGAAACATTTTTAAACACTTAAACACCTGGAAAAGAAAATTAGGTACACGTATCAATGCATTTGTGCACATAATCTTAGAAAATTTTCCTAGCGTTGACGACTCCGTCCGATTTATCACTTGGGGGTTTAAAAACACCTGAACACAAATCTGGACATCACTAAGGACACTAAAACGTATCTAAAAATGGGTCTAAGTTACCTAAAATTGCCTCTGTATATCCCATTTTCTTACAGCCAAAAAATACGCTTGGTACATGTACCAATCATCAATTTCTAGAGAAAGTATGTAAGACTTTATAAAACACGTACAGGTAAATAAACAAGCAGGATAGAAACTGATAGGAAGAAATGACAGAAAACAAAGAAGCAAGGCAGAAACAAAGAGAGTGATAGAAAAGAGGAAATTTCTAACATAAAATTTCCAGAATGCGGGGATAATGTCTGTACTGAAAAAGCCTCAGGCATCCTCACAGGAGAAGGTCAGGAAATGATGGAGAAAACCGACACTCAAGTCACCACAAGATCAGGACCAGAAAAAAAGTACCGATAGTTAATGATGTCATGATAACGGAGATGATGATTATCACAATGCTATGGAGTTGTTTCTGTTTGTTTGGTTGGTTGGGTGGTTGTGTGTTGTTCTGTTGCTGTTGTTGTTTGGTTGTTGTTGGGGTTGTTTTTTTTGGGTGGGTGGGGCTGGGGGTGGGTGGGGGTGTATCAATGGTTTGAGACTGCGTTAACAGGGTTGTGCTCTAGGCGTACTACTAGCGTCATCTATCCTGACGTCAACCAGGCCCGAGAGATGCACATACCTGCAATGTTTGTCCAACACTCTTAATTAAGACACACTCCGATCGCATACCAAAAATAACATAACATCAATTTTAATTATAAAAAACAAGTCAAATCTTAAATGATAAACAGACCAAACGTGATTAATCCACTCGCACACAACTTTAAAAGCTCCCAGCTATGAAATTATCACGCAGCGAAATTAAAACAGGCACCTGCAGAGACAAGACCAGATAAAGTTTGGAGCCAGAAAATGTCAGTGCACTTAGAATCAATCTTAACCCTTTTACTACCGGACCCTATCCACCAACGACAAAAACTTAACCCTGTGACTCCCTCACCCTTTCCACCAGCTTCCTGCAGGAAGCTGATGGAAAGGGTGAGGGAGTCAGAGGGTTAAGTTTTTGCTTTTCTATTATGGCTCAC
>JAPXFY010000031.1:26664186-26666686 GCA_030674185.1 Monoplex corrugatus | reverse complement strand
GAGACAGCGATGATATTGTGGCAGGAAGGAGTTTGTGTGTTGTCATCTATAACAGGAAGATGAATTGGGGATGTTTATAGAGGTTCCAGAGGGGAGTAAAGGAGGCAGTTTACATCGCCGCAAGGAACCCCACACTCAACCGTGACCGGGGCCGACACAACCTGCCATCGGTGTACTCCTCACTTATACAGTCGCACTGTCGTGAGTTCGCTCACGGCGGTGCGCACTGAAGCCAGTTCTCAACCCAGCAATTGCGCTGAAGAAGTCGGCCGGATCGCCGATGAAAGCTACGCAGTAAGTAGCCTTTTTTGCACTGAGAGACAGGTTCAGCCAGGTAGCATCATAGAGGAGTTGTTTCTATACTTAGAAGTCACACACACAACAAGGAGGAAGGAGAGAGACGAGTAGAAACGCACTAAGCACAATAGCAATAACTTTCAAAAGCAGTCCACACATAGCATTACAATTCAATGTAGTTTCTTTAATTAAGCATGTTCAACTTAAAGCATAATCATTCATCCTCTTATTCTTATTTGCCTACGTCCTTAAGCAATCCTACTTCTTTGCCTATCAGCCCTAAACCCTACATTGAAATAAAATATCAACGTACCTTTACTACATGTTTCTGGCAAAGGCACCTCTGCCAAGTTGAGTGGCCCATCTCCTAACACAACCGTGACTGACTGACCGTTCTGTCTCTTTGCGTCTGTCTTCTCTGTGGGTCTGTCTTCTCTGTGGGTCTGTATTCTCTGTGAGTCTGTGTTCTATATGAGTCATTTCTGTGATAATGTCAACAATGTCTTGAACAGACAAAACTTTTTTTTCCTTTCTTTCTTTCTTATTTTATGTCCACTGGTGCTATCAGGATTGTCTCGGGACAAAACGGCTGATGGTCAGCAGAAGGCAGGACGGCCAGTCTTGGAGTTGCTGGAGTTTATTTCACGAGGGATATTCACCGCGCTCGGACAGTTCCACACGCACTCCACCTAAATCCGTCAGCAATTATCTGACTGACTTCCTGAGCTGGCATGTAACCGGAAAGAAACGCCGGTTAACAGAAAAGTCTATTTCCCGCCATTGATCCGGGTCTTTCTATCGTTTTAACCCTTTGATTCCCGCATCCTGTCCACCAGCTTCCTGCATTGTCAACAATGCTAGCAAAGCAAAAACTTAACCCCTTCTACAGTAAAGCTTGTAGATAGGGTGAGGGAGTCCAAAGATTAACTTTTTTGTTGTTGGCGGACAGCGAGCGGGATGCGGGAATCAAGTGGTTAAATATAGATATCTGTTCGTTGCAGGCTTGTTTACTCAACTGGTGATGTTGCATTGTGTGTGTGTGTGTGTGTGTGTGTGTGTGTGTGTGTGTGTGTGTGTGTGTGTGTGTGTGTGTGTGTGTGTGTGTGTGTGTGTGTGTGTTCGTGCGTGTGTGCGTGCGTGTGTGTGTGTTGTTTCTGGTTCCTGTTTGCTTGAAAGCTTGCAGTCAGTCACTTTAAGATTTCTTATCACTTTAATGATTGTGTTCTATTTGTGTTACATTGTTTCATTATCACGTCTATTTTCATTTTTGTTATTACGTCGCATTACGTCGTTTTCGTCTGTGGCGTTTTATATCCACTCTTCTTCGAGGTTGTTGGGGTTTTTTTAAATGAAGATTTGTGCATTTATTTCTCATTGTCGTTTATGTTTGACAAAAGATAGTTGGCCAAAAATGTGCACAGCTTGTCTTGTCTTGTCCTGTCTTGTTATATCAAATACGCGTTCTGATATTTCATTTCTGGTCACGACAGGAAAGCTGGAGGGAAAGAAAACGAACACCAAGTAGACCCAGGGAGAAACTATTGGACGGACTTGCAGGGTGGCTGAAGACAGAGAGAGTGAAAGATGTGCTTGCGGCAACAAGGGATAGATACATATGGAGGGCCATGATCGCCAACGCCATGCGGCAGGGTACATGATGATGATATTTTTGGTTTCAATACGAAGGTTGGGGTGTTTTAAGAGCTGGGGAGAGGGACACGTTTAAACACAGCTGGCACTGTTTGCAAACAAACAGCCCAGAAAAGTAATGGTGAATCATGCAATTGCAAAGTGCCACAAAAAAGGAACATAACTCTGTGTCTCTCAAGTTCGATTGTTCCTTCCTTATTGATCGGCATTCGGATGTCCACTCTCCTTCCATGGAAAGAGACAAAATATTAGACAGATGGGGAGAGTACATTAAAGACCTTTTTGAAGATGACAGAAATGAAGAACACTTTATAAGAAAGAACTTTGAAGGACCACCCATAATGAAAGATAAAGTTGGAGCAGTACTGAAAACGATGAAACCAGGAAAAGCCCCAGGACCAGACAACATTACTACAGAGATGATTGAAGCCCTGGAGGAATTTGGTATAGAAAAATAACAGTCCTCCTAAATGAAACTTACGACACTGAAAAAATCCCCAAAGATATGTCAAAATCAATTTTCATTGCTCTTCCAAAGAAGACAGGGGCTATC
>JAPXFY010000031.1:26656686-26659186 GCA_030674185.1 Monoplex corrugatus | reverse complement strand
TAATATCCTAAAATCTGTTATTTTCACCTTAGGACTCATTTTGTTAAAACGGGTCACAAATATAACTAAGTACACAAAAACATGACCATAAAAACTGGCCTCTGCTACCTAAACTTCCCAATAAGACGTTCACATTTCCGTAGAGTTAAACTGCAAACTGTATCCAGCTATCTGTCCTAATGGAAAGGATGTAAGCCTTCATGGAAAACACAGACTTGAATGAACCAAAAAGACGAAAAAATGAGAGAGGAGGAAATTACAGAAAATATGTAAAGCTTTATGAAAAAAAACACAAAGAGTTGAATGAACCAGTAATACAGAAAATGAGAGAGGAAGAGTTGACAAAAATATGTAAGGCTTTATATATATAAAACAAAACAAAACAAAAAAAAACCCACAAGAGTTGAGTGAAATAAAAAGACGGACAATGAGAGAGGAAGAGTTGACAAAGTATGTAAGGCTTTATAGAAAAAAAGCACAAGAGTTGAATGAACCAGTAAGACAAAAAATGAGAGAGGAAGAGATGACAAAAATATGTAAGGCTTTATATATATAAAAAAAAAACAAAAAACAAACAACAACAACAAAAACTCACAAGAGTTGAGTGAACCAAAAAGACGGAACATGAGAGAGGAAGAGTTGACAAAGTATGTAATGCTTTATATATAAAGAAACACCAACAAAAAACAACAACAAAACCCCACAAGAGTTGAGTGAACCAAAATGACAGAAAATGAGAGAGGAAGAGTTGACAAAGTATGTAAGGCTTTGTGAAAAAAAAACACCAAAAAAACACGAGAATTGAATGAACCAGAAAGACGAAAAATGAGAGAGGAAGAGATGACAAAAATATGTAAGGCTTTATATATATATAAAAAAAACAACAACAACAAAAAAACAACAACAACAAAAACTCACAAGAGTTGAGTGAACCAAAAAGACGGAACATGAGAGAGGAAGAATTGACAAAGTATGTAATGCTTTATATATAAAGAAACAACAACAACAACAAAAACTCACAAGAGTTGAGTGAATCAAAAAGACGGAACATGAGAGAGGAAGAGTTGACAAAGTATGTAATGCTTTATATATAAAGAAACAACAACAAAAAACAACAACAAAACCCCACAAGAGTTGAATGAACCAGAAAGACGAAAAATGAGAGAGGAAGAGATGACAAAAATATGTAAGGCTTTATATATAAAAAAACAACAACAAAAAAACACAACACAAGAGTTGAATGAATGAACCAGTAGTAAGACAGAACATGAGAGAGGACGAGTTGACAAAAATATGTAAGGCTTTACATATAAAAAAAAAAACCACAACAACAAAAAACTCACAAGAGTTGAGTGAACCAAAAAAGACAGAAAATGAGAGAGGAAGAGTTGACAAAGTATGTAAGTCTTTATAGAAAACACAAGAGCTGAATGAATCAAAAAGACGGAAAATGAGAAAGGAGGAAGAGATGAAAAAGATTGTAAGGCTTTATCGAAAAGACAGAGCTGAATGAACCAGTAAGACAACCAGTCGCCGTGGTGTAGTGGTTAGCGCAACGGACTGCCGACTGGAAGGTTGTGGGTTCGATCCCCATCAGTCCATTCAAAAATACATCATTGTGGGGGGGGGGGGGGGGGGGGTTTCGGCTCTAACCGGCTCCTACCCAGAGTTGGGCGTGCTATGGGCTCATTGGGAAGACTTGGGACCACACAGTCGAGTCTCATCCTCTTCACGGATGCGTCATTGAGGGTGTTGCTCAAATCGTCTGACCAGCACCGCAGGTGTCTGTATCACTCGGGCCTGGTTACATTGTGATAGTAAGCGTAGAGTACAGCCATGTCACGAAGTCTCAATCCAAATGGAGCTCCATATCATCATGATTATCATCCTCATCGACACTATTATCATTGCATTGTAAAAACTATGCCAGCTTCTGCGGCCATTAAGGGTGCGTAGAAAATGGGACGAAAAAAAATATATAGGTGAGCACAAAGGTAAACTCCCTGAGTGCCATGATCCTACAAACACACACAAAAAAAACCCAACAAAAGTAAGACAGAAAATGAGAGAGGAAGACATGATAGATATCGAAAGACCAAGGCAGAAACAACGCTAGAATAGAGTGACAGAAAAAAAGAGGAAATTTTTCAGCACAGACTTTCCAGAAGGCGGAGATACTGTTTATACTGAAAGAGCCCTTACCCCCCCCCCTTTCCCCATCCCCTAGGGTGGGCAGATGGAAAGATTGAATATTAACACACACCCACACAAACCAAAAACCGAAAAACCAAGCCGCCTAGTTGTCAGATGAACGATTTCGCTTTGAGAGAAAAACCAGCGACAGATAAAAAAGAACTTTTCAAGTGTCAGTTATTATCAAGTCCGCCAGTTCGCAATACGGTTTCGACAAAACCCACTGTTAACATCAAACAACTTATCTTTTGTTTAATTATAGTGTCTAACGTTGTCTGCATCGCTCTTTGCTTTTCTCCTGACAAAA
>JAPXFY010000031.1:26629186-26631686 GCA_030674185.1 Monoplex corrugatus | reverse complement strand
AAAAGAAAATATTAAGTACACATATCACTTTTTGCGCACATAATCCGAGGACAAACCCTGTTGTTGACCATTCCGTCCAATTCATCGCACAGGGGATTTAAAAAACACACCTGAATACAAATATAAGCATACCTAAGGACACGAAAAACATACATAAAAACGGGCATGAACTACTTAAAATTGCTTCCGAATATATTTCGTTCCTAGAGCCAAAAATGTACATAATACATGTACCCAATTATCATGCATAAGAAAAAAAGTATGTAAGACTTTATCGAACACATACAGGTGAATGGACCAGCAAGGCAGAAAATGATAGGAAGAAATGACAGAAAGCAAAGGAACAAGGCAGAAACAAAGAGCGACAGAAAAGAGAAAAACTCTAGCACGAGGAGTGTTCTGAGCTTACTGTTTTTGTACTTTGTATCTGCTTCTATGCTAGCTGAATAGGTAGCGCAAACTGTGTTAGATTTGAGAAGTTCTATACAACATGGGAGATAATTCTCAAGAGTTATGCCCTTTGAATATATTATAAAAAAAATCTACCTGCTTCCCTCTTATTTCTCTAGCACAGAATTTCCAGAAGTTGGGGATACTATTTACACTGAAAGATCCCCCGGCATCCCGCGGGGGACACCATTCTAACAATTTCCGTTTTAATACAAAACACACTATAGAATAATTATTCAGATTTTGTACTTTTTAAGGTCGCTGTGACCTTGAAGAAATAGCGTGAGATGAAATAAAACTTGGCAATGGAGCAGTGTAGATCTTTTTTGGCTGCACAAAATCCAGAACTGAACTGCACCATTACTCCTCCATAAATACATCCACTGATATGCGAGAGAGACCTAAAATTGCACTATTACCTAAAACCTGAGTGAATCGAGGACATCAGACTACCACAATAGTGGAAACAGTGTCAATAAACATATATGCCAACAGTGAAAACAATGTCAATAAACATGACTGCCAACAGTGAAAATAATATCAATATACCCATCATCTACAAACAGTAAAAACAATGTCAATAAACACGTCAGCCATTACTGAAAACAATGTCAATATACACATCTGTCAATAATGAAAACAATGTCAATACACACACATGTAAACAGTGAAAACAATGTCAATACACACATCTGTCAACAGTGAAAACAATGTCAATACCCACATCTACCAACAGTCAAAAACAATGGCAATATAACACGTCAGCCATTACCGAAAACAATGTCAATATACACATTTGTCAACAATGAAAACAATGTCAATACACACACACATGTAAACAGTGAAAACAGTGTCAATACACACATCTGTCAACAGTGAAAACAATGTCAATACACACACATGTCAACAGTAAAAACAATATCAATACACACACATGTCAACAGTAAAAACAATGTCAATACACACATCTGTCAACAATGAAAACAATGTCAATACACACACACATGTAAACAGTGAAAACAGTGTCAATACACACATCTGTCAACAGTGAAAACAATGTCAATACACACACATGTCAACAGTAAAAACAATATCAATACACACATCTGTCAACAGTGAAAACAATGTCAATACACACATCTGTCAACAGTAAAAACAGTGTCAATATACACATCTGTCAACAGTGAAAACAGTGTCAATACACACATCTGTCAACAGTGAAAACAGTGTCAATACACACATCTGTCAACAGTGAAAACAATGTCAATACACACATCTGTCAACAGTGAAAACAATGTCAATACACATCTTACCAACAGTGAAAACAATGTCAATACACACATCTGTCAACAGTGAAAACAATGTCAATACACCATCTACCAACAGTGAAAACAATGTCAATACACACATCTGTCAACAGTGAAAACAATGTCAATAACACATGTCAACAGTAAAACAATGTCAATATACACATTGTCAACAGTGAACAATGTCAATACACACATCTGTCAACAGTGAAAACAATGTCAATACACACATCTGTCAACAGTGAAAACAATGTCAATACACACATCTGTCAACAGTGAAAAACAATGTCAATACACACATCTGTCAACAGTGAAAACAATGTCAATAACACATCTGTCAACAGTAAAACAATGTCAATACACACATCTGTCAACAGTGAAAACAATGTCAATACACACATCTGTCAACAGTGAAAACAATGTCAATACACACATCTGTCAACAGTAAAAACAATGTCAATACACACATCTGTCAACAGTAAAACAATGTCAATACACACATCTGTCAACAGTGAAAACAATGTCAATACACACATCTGTCAACAGTGAAAACAATGTCAATACACATCTGTCAACAGTGATAAACAATGTCAATACACACATCTGTCAACAGTGAAAACAATGTCAATACACACATCTGTCAACAGTGAAAACAATGTCAATACACACATCTGTCAACAGTGAAAACAATGTCAATATACACATCTGTCAACAGTGAAAACAATGTCAATACACACATCTGT
>JAPXFY010000031.1:26609186-26624186 GCA_030674185.1 Monoplex corrugatus | reverse complement strand
CGCCTGACGTCCTCTTGGAGGAATTCCTTGAGAGTCTGCAGCGTTATCTCGAACGTTGTCGGGAATATCGTGAAGGTGGTGGTGTTGTCTCTATCGTAGGAATTTAGATCGTCTCCGTGATTCTTGTCCTTGCTGACCACCACAAACTATCCTGGATCTCGACATCAGTATGGAGAACTTTGTACGCCTTATCCTGAAGATCTTGAAAGCTGGCATGTTGGTTGTCGGGAGTGTCCATCTGCAGATCCTCCCGATTTGTGTGGATGCTGTCATCTGAAGTGTTTTCATGCTCGCCACAAGTGCCACGAAGGATATCAAGTTTTCATGACACACAAACCGGATGTCTTCAAGACTGCAGGTACCCTTTTCGTCTTCTTTCTCAGTTTTCAGTTTTACATTTTTTCCAACATGTTCGTGAATGTCCGTCAGGTTGGTATGGAGGAAGCGGTCGTTTAAATCGTTATTGATTTTTTCTCTGTCGTTACAGGCAACAAGAGTGTCGTTTGGCATAGGCTGAGGATATTTAGTTTGCCTAGACTGGCTTTGACAACTTTCCGTTTTGGCCATGTGTGCAACATGAAGATTCGTATTCGGGAATACCGAAGACATTCTGTTCTCCGTTTGATACCGCTCCTTGTATTCCTGGTAGTACGCCATAGTTGCCTTGTTACACGTTTGACTGTCTAAACCACGCTGACGAGTACTAAGCTTTATCTCGTTTTCACAGTCTCTGCCGTCGTGACATCCACTGTATCCCTCCAGGTACGCTTCATCTCCTTGCTGCGTCATGCTATCATTGCTCAACTGTGACAACGGCCCTAATACTCCGTCTTCGTCTGAAGCCAGAACACGCACAGCTTCCAGCAGACTTTCCGGCAGCGTTCATACTCACAGTTTCTGGTTCCATTTTTTTGAAAATTGTGAGATCCTGGAAACTTCCGCTTCTCAGATCAGGCTTCGAAACGCTGCTGTGGTCGTAGCCACACGTTGCCTTACTGTCGTCATTGTGGGGTCGTGGTGCGGCGACCGTCGTCGTCGTTGTTGTTTGCGTACGCGGTGGTGGTTTCCTGTTGGTCCAAGGGATAAGTACCTGCCACTGTGATGCTGTACCGGGGTGTACGTCAGTCTGCCACATAAAACAAGTGTTTATTATGTAAAACGTAATAAAAAATAAAAAATAAAAAAAAGCACATCTGACAAATCTAAGGTCATATCATCATCATCATCTATCATCATCATCATCATCATCATCATCATCATCATCAACATCATCATCAACATCATCATCATCATCAAGTGCCCTGCCGCATGGCGTTGGCGATCATGGACCTCCATGTGTATCTATCCCTTTTTGCGCGCAAGCAATATTTTCTCCCTGGGTCTACCTGGCGCTCTCTTTCCCTCCACTTTTCCTGTTGTGACCAGATGCTCTAGTTCCCCTTTCCTCATAAAATGGCCTATTAATGTTGCCTGTCTTTTCCTAATCTTCCTTATCAATGATCTTCATGTGTCTGCATCCATTAGGACTGTCTCGTTTGTTTTCTTTGCTGGCCATGGAACTCGCAACATTCATCTTAGAAACCACATCTCGGCTGCCTCAATGTTATTCTGGCTTTGCTTGTTGACTGTCCACGCCTCACAACCGTATAACATTATCGGTTCTCTATAACATTCAAGAACTCTCTTCCTGATGTTAACTGATAGGCATTTCTTGGTAAGAATGCTTTTCATCTTCTTGAATGCTGTTTTGGCTTGGCCGATTGATACTCTACGCTTACAATTATAACACATCCCGGCGACAACCAGGCCCGAGAGATTCAGGTACATGCGGATGTTGGTTAAGAAAATATGAGCAAGTATGAGCAGTACCTTCAATGACACATCTGTAAAGTGGATGAGACTCAACTGCGTGTAGTTTCAAGTTTTTTCAATGACCCCACAGCAGGCTCAGGTCTGGTGCCCATCAGGGGCAAAAACAACCCATAATATCTTCTTTTTGGGGGAGGGGGAGGGGAGGAGTGATGGGGGCTCAAAGCTACGACCTTTTAGCAGCAGTAGTGGCAATAGTTTATCTAAACTGGGAAGACAGCTAAATTGAAAATGACGTTTGGGGGCAGAGAGAGGTGACAGTATGAGAAATGGAAAACTGAAGAGTCAATGGATTGTTATTATTACTGTAGTATGAAGTCCGCCGAGATGTGGTTTCTAAGAAGAATGTTGAGAGTTCCATGGCCAGCAAAGAAAACAAACGAGACAGTCTTGATGGAGGCAGACACAAGTAGATCACTCATAAGGAAGATTAGGAAAAGACAGGCAACATGTATAGGCCATTTTATGAGGAAGGGGGATTTGGAGCACCTGGTCACAACGGGAAAGCTGGGAGGGAAAGAGAGCACCAGGTATACCCAGGGAGAAAATGCTGGACGGACTTGCAGAGTGGCTGGGGACGAGGAGGGTGGGGGAGATGCTAGGGGCAACGAGAGATAGAGACAGATGGACGTCCATGATCGCCAACGCCATTCGGCAGGGCACCTGATGATGATGACGATGAGTATAAAGTCCAGCCGATGTTCAGAGCCATATCAGGGTTATAACTATCTCAAAAAGCATGCAATACCTCAATGGAGGGAGAGAGGAAAAAAAAGAATCAACTGGAAAAGACAATTAAGTACACATATCAATGCAGTCACACATATAATCTAAGGATAGGCCCGTGGTGTTGACCATCCAAACATAATTTACCACCCGGATGTTTATTTTTTAAAAAAAACTGAATACAGACGTCAACGTAATTAAAGACAAAAAATAATTATACAGAAACGGGCCTGAATTACCCAAATATATCCTCTGCACATCACATTTCGGTAGAGCCAAAAGTGCACTTAAGACATGAACCCAATTATCAATCCTAAGAGAAAGCATGTAAGACTTTATGGACCATAAAGAGGTGAATGGACCAGCAAGTCAGAAAATGATAGGAAGAAACGACAAAAGGCAAAGGAGAAAGGCAGAAATAAAGAGAGTAACAAAAAAGAGGAAATTTCTAGCACAGAATTACCAGAAGGTGGGGATCTATTTTTACTGAAAGAGCCCCCGGCATCCCCAGGGAGAGGGGAGCAAAGGATCAAAACAGAAACGAAGACACTGACAGGAAAGAGGACATTTCTAGCACATAATTTCCAGAAGGTGGGGATACCATTTATACTGAAAGAGCCCCCAGCATCCCCACAGGGGGGGGGGGGGGGAGCAAAAGAGCAAGACAGAAACGAAGACACTGACAGGAAAGAGAAAATTACTAGCACATAATTTCCAGAAGGTGGGGATACCATTTATACTGAAAGAGCCCCCAGGGTCAATGGATTTCCGAGTTTGTTCAGGAGGGATTCCATCGCATTCAGACAGCTCCATGCAATAGCGCCTGAACATTCCTATTGTGTACACACACACACACACACACACACACACACACACACACACACACACACACACACACACACCTTCACCAAGCAATTTGAAAATAGGCAAGTTATTTGAGTTACCACCAGGATCAAACAGCATCATGTTAGTTTTTTCTGCTGACAACGACAGCCCATTTTCTAACATATAGTTTCCAAGATTATCAAGATCAATTTGATACAACTTCCTGATGTAATTTCGCGTTCTCTGTGGAGTTGTCTTTTTTAAAGTGATATTCATCCAAGTGCATATATCATCAGCGTACTGTACTAAAACAACACGATTTGAAAGAGCTTTAGGAAGATCCTGTATAAGGATATTAAATAAAATAGGTGCTATCACTGAACCTTGTGGAATCCCCATGTCGAGGCATCGTGAAGAAGAATAACTAGCTCCCACTCTTGCCTGAATTGTTCTATTAGCTAAAAAAGATTTAATGTAATTGAACATATTGCCCGATAAACCAACAGATTTTAGCTTGAACAATAAACGTTTATGCCAAACTTGATCGTAAGCTTTTTTCACATCAAAGAAAGTAGCTAAAACACTTTTTCTGCGGGCAAAACTGTTGTTTGATCTGAGTTGTAAGTTTAACTAGGTGCTCAACTGCGGATCTTCCTTTTCTAAAACCTGCCTGGTTTACCGGAATAACGTTATTTTTATCACAGTAGTGTAAAAGTCTGTTTAAGACCAATCTTTCCATTAGTTTGCTTGTGTGGGACGTTAAAGCAATAGGTCTGTAACTGTTTTTATCGGTTTTCGATTTTCCTGTTTTTAAGATTGGTATAACTATAGACTTTTGCCAGATTTGTGGCACAGTTCCAGTAACCCAGCATTTCTGCAAAATTTTGTGTAGGAAAATAAGGTAGTTTTCAGGGAGATGTTTAATCATTTCAGTCGAAACTGCATCAACACCTACCGAACTCTTTTTGTTGTGTAGAGACAGTACTGTGTTTTTTAGCTCTTCTAAGGTGATTGGAGAATTAAACCAGAGATCATTCTGTGGTACTGGATCAGTGTAGATTGGGTTGTAATCTTCCATTTCTCTGTGATGTTTGCAGTCAGGAGATAAACCTTCAACTTTACTGTTTTTGGCGAACAGATCCACAAAAGTTTCTGCTTTGTCCATGTCTGAAGGAAATGTGTTACATGTTTCAATCATTATCGGACACCTAGGTAAGTTGGTTCCATCCTTCATTTGTTTCATTTTCGTCCAGACTTTATGGAAATCTTTGAAATCTGAAATTTCTTTTGTGCAGAATGATGCCCAATAATCTTTCTTTGCTTCAGCAATGATTTTGTTACATTGGATGTTAGCTTTTTTCATTTCGACATGATCCTCAGGTTTCCGGCTTTTGATGTAGATTTTGAATTTCTCCCTTTTATATTGAACTGCTTTCTCACATGCCTCTGTCCACCAAACATTACCCAATCGATTATTTGATCTAGAAGATTTGAGTTTCGGAATCGATAGGTCTGCAGCGGCTAAAATTGACTCTTGGAATTTAGAAAACATAATGTCTACATTTTCACTTTCATAATGTCTGTAATCTTGATTAGCTAGAGCAGTTCGAAATAAGGACCAGTCAGAACGCTTGTAATTATATTTTGGAATAATTTCAGGAGAGCTGTCTTTCATCCTGATGTTTTTGTCAGTTATGGTTATGATGATAGGTAGGTGATCGCTTCCCAAAGTGTCTCTGTGAGTTTCCCAGGTACAGGATGGTGCTAATTCTGGTGAGATTAGAGACAAATCGATGGCTGTCGCCCTGTGTTTACAAACAGGTCGTAAAATTCCTGGGAGTTTACATCACGTCCAAATTAAGCTGGAATGTCCATTTTGATTATATTTTAACAAAAGCGCGAAAAACCTTAAATTTTCTAAAGATAATAAGCAAATTACCCTGGGGAATGGATACAAATGTACTGATTCATCTGTCAACAGCGCTGGTCAGGTCTAAATTATCCTACGCGCAAGAAGTTTTCTTCAATGCACCCAAATATTTACTAAAAAAGATTCAGAGCTTGGACTGCAAAAGTCTTAAAATTGCACTAGGTGTACCAACTCATGCTTCTACTCTGGAAACGTACAAGTTGCTGGAATTCTACCTTTAAACAACCATCGTGAGTTAGCTACAGCAAAGTTTGCAATTAGAACTACTTCACAAGTGGATAATTTTGTGAGCAAAGAAATTAAGATCAGGTCTGATACTGACTTTCCAAAACGAGCAAAAAACATTTCATCACAAATTACAGCCGCAACTTACATATCTGGCCTGATCAAACAGTCCAACATAACAATGGATGAAATTGCTGAGAAACCAACGATAACGCCTATCCCTACATGGGAAATGCTAAATGCCACATTTGATCTCGATTATGCAAAAGTTAAAAAAGATGATAATGTCAACATTACGCTATCCACAGCTTGTGAACACATCGATGAAAAGTACAGTACCCACCTCCACATTTTTACGATGGGTCAGTCTTAGCAAACCAGAGCGCTGGAGCAGCCTTTTATGTTCCAAAATTTAACATTAAAAAGTCTTTTTTCATTGGGGCAAATGTATCTATATATACAGCAGAATTGGTCGCTGTTGTTCAAGCGTTGCATTATTTAATAAGCCTTCGGCCTGTGTCATTCAAAGTAGTTCTCTTTGTTGATTCAAAATCTGTATTATATGCCTTACAGTCTTTTGATACAGACACAAGACCTGACTTAATTATTGAGGCAAATCATCTAATACATTGTTTAAAGATAAATGGTTCGGAAATCAATTTATGCTGGGTGCCTTCTCATGTTGGTCTTCATGGCAACAACGTAGTTGACAGAGCAGCTAAATCCGGTGCCCTCCATTCTGAAAATTCCATAGAATTACATGTTAACACCTCGGTAAAAGAAGCTTACAACTCGCTAGAATTAGCATCATGGATTCGATTTCATGAACATTTAAATGAAAAATTTGTGTCTCAAAAAAGAATCAAACTTTCAGTTCAAAATATCTGTAAAAATTTGCAGTATTCCTCGTTATATCATTTGAGATTAATTGTTATGACATATTTTCGCATTCAACTGAACGCTTTTGAAAACAAAATATTGTAACAACGTTTTATGTATTTGTGGCGAACAATTCACATTGTATCACTGTTTGTTTTACTGCAGAAAGCTTCGTTCCTTTTTACCAAAGACGTTTACACAAGGTAACTATCTTGAAACGCATTTTAAAGAAGTTGTATCGGATCAAGTTTTGTTAGTTAAAATTTCAGAATCATTGGTTCACAGTCCTGTTAATGCGTTACTTTAAGATTATTATTATAATTATGATTATTTTTGTTTTGTTTTGTTTTGTTTTTATGACGATTTTTCTTTTACATTATTGATGTTAGCGTTGTTCTAGTTTCATTTCTCTGTTCATCCATATCCTTTTTCTTAAGACCTTGCCGGTTCCTTTTAATTTTTTTTTACGTCCCTTACTCTGTTCCCCTCTCCCCTCCACCCCCCCCCCCCCTTATTTCATCCTCCATGCCATTTTTCCCCGTCTAATATCACTTATAGTGAAAAGACGTTAAATCAAGCAACGAACGAACACACACACACACACACACATACACACACACACACACACACACACACACACACACACACACACACACACACACACACACACACACACACACACACAGAGAGAACTTCCTGTAGGCACACTCACCAAAGAAGAAGTATACAGACTGTGCAGCAAGACACTGCCTGCACAGCGTGGACAAAAACAATGTGCAATCATACATCCAAGTGTGCATGCTGGGTGTGATCAGATTTCCATATGCATAAGCCACCGCACACTAATATAACTTACATGATATTTAACCTGCGTAGTTTATGTTCGACACTGGTGCTTGCGGCAACAAGGAATAGAAACATACGGAGGGCCATGATCGCCAACGCCATGTGGCAAGGCACTTGATGATGATGATGACGATGATGATGGCTGGTGATAAGCTTTAAAATACAAAAAGAAAAAGTCCATATACATAAAAACCCACCCCAGTATTCGAGTACCCTGTGGGAATTGCAAATGCCTATCAATTAACATCAGGAAGAGAGTTCTTGAATGTTATATAGAACCAATACTGTTGTACGGATGTGAGGCGTGGACAGTCAACAAGCAAAGCCAGAACAAGATTGAGGCAGCCGAGATGTGGTTTCTAAGAAGAATGTTGAGGGTTCCATGGACAGCAAAGAAAACAAACGAGACAGTCTTGATGGAGGCAGACACAAGTGGATCACTCATAAGGAAGATTAGGAAAAGACAGGCAACATTTATAGGCCATTTTATGAGGGACGGGGATTTCGAGCGCCTGGTCACAACGTGAAAGCTGGAGGGAAAGAGAGCACCAGGTAGACCCAGGGACGGACTTGCAGAGTGGCTGGGACGGGGAGGATGGGGGAGATGCTAGGGGCAACGAGAGATAGAGGCAGATGGAAGTCCATGATCGCCAACGCCATGCGGCAGGGCACCTGATGATGATGATGATGAAGTGGGAATTGCAGCCTTCGAACGTAAATACTGTCAATGTTATTTTTGTTTAAAGCCCAGTCGACTGCGTAGAGGGCTATCACTGTTCAAAAACACAATATTTTAACAGGAAAAAAAGAAAGAAAGAAAAAACATTAAGTACACGTATCAATGCATTCGCGTGCATAATCAAAGGAGATGTCGCTGGCATTGACCACTCCAATTTATTACACAGGGGATTTAAAAAAACATACCTGTACAATTTTAAATACAACTATGGACATTAAAACATATATAAAAACGGGTCTAAATCACCTAAAACGGTTTCTGCATATTTCATTTACCTAGAGTCAAAAATGCACTTGATTCATGTAACCAGTTATCAATCCTAACAGAAAATAAGTAAGGCTTTATCGAAGGAATACAGGTGAATGGACCGGCAAGGCAGAAAATGATAGGAAGATTTGACAGAAAGCAAAGGAGGAAAAAAGAAATAAAGAAAGTGGCAGAAAATTGGAAGAAGTCTAGCAGCACAGAATTTCCAGAAGGTGGGGATACTATTCATACTGAAAGAGCCCCCAGCAACCCCACGGAGGAGGGGGGGGGGGCGGGGGTACGAACGTAAATAAAATTGTGAATTCAAAAGCTAGCCACGCTATGTCTCATCAGAAAACAAACAAGCAAGCGAGCAAACAAGCAAACAAAACGAAACAAAAGAAAAGAAAACGGACACCCATACGGGCTGTGACCTAGGACGCGTTTGCCAGGCGATTGCGAAAGCTAAATCCTGCTCTCACGGGAGACACATCTGCACAGTATTGCAGTCTCAGTTACAGGCGCTATCCTTCATGAGGGTCGTTGTGTCTTCCTAAACAGATCATTGTATATTTTACGACTTCACAAATGCCAGCCGTACTTTCTCTCACACTACACTAGACATTGTCCAGTGCAGGCACTGACTATTGTTAATTCTGGAAACTGCAACACATTCACCTTTTGCAGCCGAAAGTGGGTTAATAATGTTGTCTCTGGACTTATAAATTGATGTTTTTTGGTGTTTAAGTAGACTGTAACTTTTTGTTCACCAAAGTGCAAAAACATTAACCCTTTGAGTCCTGAACCCTACCTCCAGCTGTAAAAACTCAACCCTTTAACCCCTGGGATTCAAAAGGTTCAGTGTTTGCTTTGCTATTATTGATGATGATGCAGGAGCTTAGCAGACAGGTTGAGGGAATCAAAGGGTTGAATATGCAGCTTTTGGCGTCTAAAGTCATCCATATCACTTTTTCACCAACACGGTCACACACAGTTTCCAGTGATGCTGAGATCTGCTCGCAATTTTTTTGACAGTATTTCTTTTAAATGTAACAGTTTCACCTTATGGCATGAAGAGGAAGCCGTAACTTTTCTGACTAAATTCCGACTGAAACACATTCGCCAATCCCTACATAAAGCCAGACCTATCTTCAGACAGCAGGCCCAGAACTGTACTGTGTTTGCCTCTACACGCTGATGGTCAGCCATATCTATCGTCCCCAGACACTGTCTGTGGCGGGACAGACCCAGACGATAATCATTTTCTAACGCACGGACCTATTTGCATACAGATGATGAACGGCAACATATTTGCCTTTTGGCAGTACAGGCAAGCCATACATTTTGTCTCCCGACTACCCATGCCTCATCCTTGGCGAATTGCAGACAGTTCGCAGTTCCGCTGCAAAATTAAGTATCATGGCCCCTCTGGGATCTCAAATCATATTCATTTAAGTGCTCCAGAGTCGTGAGACGGGTGAGGATGGCAAGGCATGAAGGCCATCCGCCATGTTCCGTCTTCAGCCAGACCTCTGATGTCCACTAACCAAGGTTGCAACGTGGTTGGCGCAACGGACTGGGAGAGTGTGGGTTCAAATCTATCATCATCATCATGTGCCCTGCCGCATGGCGTTGGCGATCATGGCCCTCCATACAAATATAGCCTTCGTCGCTGTGAGTGCATCTCTCGCCCTCTCTTGTCTTTATCCTCTCCGCAAATCCGTCCAATGGGTGTACCTGGTGCTGTTTTTGCCTCCATTTTTCCTGTTATAATTGGGTGCTCTGATTTCTCTTGCCTCAGAAAATGTCCTATAAATGTTGCTTGTCTTTCCTAATCTTTTTCAGTAATGCTTTTTTTTATGTCCTTCAAGATAGTCTCCCTTGGTTTCTTTGCTGTTCATTGAATTCTTAACATTCTTCTTAGATATTTCAGCTGCCTGAGTCTTGTTCTGACTTTGCATGTTTCAAACTCCTATTTGTCCAAAATCATTTATTTACAGCCCCTACAGCCTCCTATCCAGAGCGGACCGTGCTGTGGGCTCGTTGGAAAGACCTGTGATCATACGCTCTGATTCCTATCCACTTTACGGCTGCGTCAAACTGGTATATTGCTAATTCGAAATCCAAAACAAGTGTGACTGCCCGCGTTCAAGCAAACAGGAACCACAAAAAACACAAAAGACCAATACGAACGCGTGTTCAATTATACAAGACAAGACAGGCGCAAATTTTCGGCCAACTGGCCTTTGTCTAGCGTAAGATTACAAACAAACAAACACCAGGTACAAAAATTATGAGAAAAAGACTAAAACTTCCCTGCTGCTGTCTCCAATGTGAAAAAAAAGAATAAACTGACTAAGATGACATCATAATGTGTTTTTGAGTAAATATCAAATAGCAAATTTACTCAAATAAACATTATGATGTCATCTTAGTCAGTTTATTCCTTTTCTCACATTGGACACAGCAGCAGGGAAGTTTCAGTCTTTTTCTCATAATTTTTGTATCTGGTGTTTGTAATCTTACGCTTGACAAAGACCAGTTGGCCGAAAATTTGCGACCAGTTGGCCGAAAATGTGCGCCTGTCTTGTCTTGTTGTATTAAATACGCGTTCTTATTCTTTCGTGGTTTTTCTGGTTCCTGTTATATTGCTTACATTTCCTGACCAATATTGCGGGTATTTCTCAGGCCTGATGGACGCAAGGATGCGTTATAAAAGTAAGCGTACGCGTACGTCTCCCCTCCCCTCCCCTCCCCTCCCCTCCCCTCCCCCCGTGGGGACGCTGGGGCTCTTTCAGTACAAATAGTATCCCCACCTTCCGGAAATTCTATGCTAGAAATTTAATCTTTTCTGTCACTCTCTTTGGTTCGTGTCGTGTTCCTTGGCTTTCTGTTATGTCTTCATATGTTCTGCCCTGCTGGTTCATTCACCTGTATGTGTTCGATACAAGTCTCACGTACTCTCCCTTAGGATTGATAATTGCGTACATGTATTAAGTGCACTTTTGGCTCTAGGGACATGGGGTATGCGAAAATAATGTTAGGTAATTAAGACCCGTTTTATATGTTTTAGTGTCTTTGGTTTATTCAAATGTGTATTCAGTATGTTTTTTTTTTTTATCCCTTGTGTGATAAATTGTCAACGCCAGGGGCTTCTCCTTAGATTACGTGCACGAATGCATTGATATTGGTACTGTCCCTTCTATTTTTTTCCCTGTCAGAGTATTGTGTATGTTTTGAAACGGTTATAACCCTGAGATAGATGTACACACACTCGACCGAATTTTAAACAAAAATAATAATAATAATAGCAATAAATAAACGTACAGTACAGCACTGTCACAAAGTCTAAATCCCAGAACGGATATCTACAGCATCATCACTATCATTCCCCACTCTCCTCATCATGTCCTTGTGAAAAACTCCCCCCAGGTTCTGTGACCGACCCTTCAAGCCCTGCCCTCATGGTGACCAGAGTTTTGAAGGAGGGTTGGAAAGCTGAAATAACCGATTTGTGATTCAGTAACGTATTAGCGATGCTGAGAATCGGTCAGCAGGAAGTATGTAGGTCCAACGTTTGTTTATAATTCCTCTCTACATACTGTCTGGCGCCAGTTCATGCTCAGTTCATTCTTCACGAACTTCACTGGTTCCCAGTGCAAGGATGGCTAGGCCACATACTGTCAACTGTATGTTTAGATGGGTAAACCGAATACTGTCAACTATGTTTAGATGGGTAAACCGCATACTGTCAACTATGTTTAGTTGGGTAAACCACATGCTGTCAACTGTATGTTCTAGATGGGTAAACTACATACTGTCAACTGTATGTCTAGGTTGGTAAACTACATACTGTCAACTGTTATGTCTAGGTGGGTAAACCACATACTGTCAACTGTTTGTCTAGGTGGTAAACCACATACTGTCAACTGCATGTCTAGGTGGGTAAACCACATACTGTCAACTGTATGTCTAGGTGGGTAAACCACATACTGTCAACTGTATGTCTAGGCGGGTAAACTACATACTGTCAACTGTTGTCTAGGTGGGTAAACCACATACTGTCAACTGTTTGTCTAGGTGGGTAAACCACGTACTGTCAACTGTATGTCTAGGTGGGTAAACCACATACTGTCAACTGTTATGTCTAGGTGGTAAACCACATACTGTCAACTGTATGTCTAGGTGGGTAAACCACATACTGTCAACTGTATGTCTAGGTGGGTAAACCACACACTGTCAACTGTATGTCTAGATGGGTAAACCACATACTGTCAACTGTATGACTAGGCTGGTAAACCACATACTGTCAACTGTATGACTAGGCTGGTAAACCACATACTGTCAACTGCATGACTAGGCTGGTAAACCACATACTGTCAACTGTTTGACTAGGCTGGTAAACACATACTGTCAACTCTATGTCTAGGTGGGTAAACTACATACTGTCAACTCTATGTCATGGTGAGGTAAACTACATACTGTCAACTCTATGTCATGGTGGGTAAACTACATACTGTCAACTCTATGTCATGGTGGGTAAACTACATACTGTCAACTGTTTATTCCTTTTACCACGGACTGACTAAGAAACTTTGGCTTTACAGAAAAAAAATATCACAGATAAATCAGTTGGGGTTATTTTTTCGCATGCTGATGTACAATTGTTGTAATTAAATAAAACATAAGAAAAGTCTGAAATGAGAAGTTTGCATTTTAGCTGTATTCAGTGGTGTGCACGCAATGTATTTTAAATTATCCATGAATGAATTGTGATGTGTTGTGGTGTGTGTCTGTATGTGTGATGTTAGGTGTGTGTGTGTAGTGTCGTGTGTAGTGGGTATTGTGCATGTTGGGTATGTGTGTGTAGTGTGTAAGTGTTGTGTGGGGGTGTGAACAGAGAGAAAGAGGGAGAAAGAGAGAGAAGATGAGAGTGGAAAGGACGAAGAGAGAGAGAGTGGAAGATAGAAGAGAAGGATGCATATGTGAAACGAGACAGAGTCAAACTCTCATAGCCACGAGAGTGGTTGTCCATCAAACAGTAACGTATGGGGAGATGGGCTAAACCAGGCAGATCAGAACTTTTTTTTATAAAGCCTTGGTGGACTCAGCAGTACACCCACGATCAATTTAATGAAATTGCACACAGCTCAAGCAGCTATAGCCGAGTGCGTTCTCTGTCCGTTTTGAAGGGCGTACACTTAACCGGAAGTTTACAACCCATACAAAGCAAAATGATTGATTGGTTCAAGTCACATTGCTTATAGCCCAGCCGACTACTAGAGCCAAATCAAGGCTAACACCACGTCAAAAAACAAACAACAGCCCGGTTAAGATAAATGTCTCCAGTTGCTCACCGTTAACCTTGCAAGTCTCAAGAGATTGACTGGTGAGATTGGCTCGCTAAAGTCACCAGGCAGCAGTTGCATAAGAGCGATTTTGTGTTGCGATTTTTTTTTCTAACAATGCCGCTGCATAATCAAAGGAAGCAAGTAAAGCTGACAATGTCAAGATCTTCCTCACTGTTTCATTTGTGAGAAAAAGAAATATTTAGCAAGGTTAATGTTACTGTTATTGTAATTGTTGTTTAAAGCCCAGACGACAGCGTAGAGTCATATCAGTGCTATAACTTGTCCAAAACATAAACAACAATACTTCAATAGGAAAAAAAGGAAAAGGAAATTAAGTGCACGTATCGATGCATTCACGCGCATAATCTATGGAGATGTCCCTGGTGATGACCACTCCGTTACATTTATTGCACAGGGGAGGTAAAATAAAATATCTGAATACAAATTTAAACATAAATAAAGACACTAAAACATATATAAAAACAGGCCTAAATTACCTCAAAATTGCTTCCCCATATCTCATATCCCTAGAGTCAAAAATGTACTCAATGCATGTACCCAACTATCAAACGTAAGAGAAAGTACGTAAGACTTTATCGAAAACACAGATGAATGGACCAGCAAGGCAGAAAATGATAGGAAGAAATGACAGAAAGCAAAAGAGGAAGAAAGAAACAAAGAGAGTGACAGAACAGAGGACATTTCTAGCGCAGAATTTCCAAAAGGTGGGGACACTATTTACACTGAAAGAGCCCCACAGGGGTCCTTAGCAAGGTGGCCAACTTTATGACACAAAGCGTTCCCGCTTTGTCATCGGCCCTCCGTCTTGATCTTGTGGGCTGATTGGTTCTTCTGATAGAGCCATGGACTCTGGATCTGATATCCTGAGTTCAATCCCATCCCACAACATTCTTCTTCTTCTTCCAGGGAAGCGACTGCGATCAACCAGTTGATTATTCTGTCACTTTAGATGAGGTCGGAAAAAAAGCCTATTTACTGAAATTGGAGGCTCTTGACACAAAGGTGTCGATGGTTTAAAAAAGAAAAGAAAAAAAAGCAGGAACCAGAAAAACAAGAAAATCAATGTAAACGCGTATTTAACAAAACAAGACAAAACAAGCGCAAATTTTCGGCCAACCGGCCTTTGTCAAGCGCGAACGCACGGTCACAAACAGACCACAAACACCAAACAACAGATAATAAAAACAGGACTAAAAACTTCCCTGTCGCCTCGTCCAGTCGAAAATTTGCGCTTGTTTTGTCTTGTTTTGTTAAATACGCGCTTACATTGATTTTCTTGTTCTTCTGGTTCCTGTTTGCTTGGGCGCGGGCAGTCGCACTTGTTTTGGAAAAAAAGCAGTTTA
>JAPXFY010000031.1:26594186-26596686 GCA_030674185.1 Monoplex corrugatus | reverse complement strand
GCGAAGAGCCGGACAGCAGAAGGTCCTCTGAGGAGAAACTTCCCGTCAAGCAAGTGTTTCGGCCCTTAACTCCTGACACTCTAAGGAGCGGCCGGGCCATATCCAGGTCATGACCCCTGGATACCCCTCTGCTGCTACCATTTGTGTGTATGTGTGTGTGTGTGTGTGTGTGTGTGTGTGTGTGTGTGTGTGTGTGTGTGTGTGTGTGTGTGTTGTTTTAGAAAAAAAGTATGACCCGGAGAAATGACATAATCAGAAATTGCAAAATTCATGTCACTTCCGCTCTGATATCAAATTTACTCAAAAACAGATTATATGTCAATTTTTAGTCACTTTATTCCTTTTCTCACACTGGACAGAACAGCGGGGAAGTTTCAGTCTTTCTCTCCTAATTTTTGTATCTGGTGTTTGTTTGTTTGTTTGTGATCTTACGCTTGACAAAGGTCAGTTGACCGAAAATGTTTGCGCCTGCTTTGTCTTGTTGTATCAAATACGTGTTCTTGTTCTTGTTTCATGTTTTTTCTGGTTCATGGCTTTTTCACGTCCATCTCCCCGTCTCCCTGTCATTGGTAGTTCTACACTGAAAGAAACGTATGATAATTAGATCAACATTGTAACATAAAAAACAAAACAGCGTAAAATCGGAGTTAGAAAAACATCAAACATTTTCACTGATCATCATCATCATCATCATCAGGTGCCTTGCCGCATGGCGTTGGCGATTATGGCCTTCCATCTGTCTCTATCTCTTGTTGCCTCAAACATCTCTTCCACCCTCCCTGTCTTTAGCCACTCTGCAAGTCCGTCTAGTATCTTCTCCCTGGGTCTACCTGGTGCTCTCCTTCCCTCCAGCTTTCCCGTTGTGACCAGGTGTTCCAATTCCCCTTTCCTCATAAAATGACCTATGAATGTTGCCTGCCTTTTCCTTATCTTCCTAATGAATGATCTACTTGTGTCTGCCTCCGTCAAGACTGTCTCGTTTGTTTTCTTTGCTGTCCATGGAACTCTCAACATCCTTCTTAGAAACCACATCTCGGCTGCTTCAATCTTTTCTGGCTTTGCTTGTTGACTGTCCATGCCTAGCAACCATACAACAGTATTGGTTCTATATAACATTCAAAGAACTCTCTTCCTGATATTAATTGATAGGCATTTGTTTGTAAGAATGTTTTCCATCTTCTTGAATGTTGTTTTTGCTTGGCCGATTCTGCTGGCTATTTCTGCTGTGCATCTGCCATCTGGTGAAATGATCGTTCCCAGGTATTTAAATTTATCAATCTGTCTCAAGGCTGTGCCGTTTGCTGTTATTTTGCATGAGGGGATTTCATGTTTTTTACTGATCACCATGACTTCACTAATACAAAATGCAATTAAAAACTACACTTTCACGAAAACGGAATGAGAACGCGTATTTAATCGGTAAAACAAGACCATTGCAAAATTTTTCGGACAAATGGAGTTCGACAATCCTACTCAACAGAAAACAAAGAAACGAATTGACAAGATTTAGGCCAAAAACAAAAGATCAGCTTTGTTTGTTTGTTTGTTTGTTTGTCTGTTTGTTTGTTTGTTTGTCTGTTTGTTTGCGTGTTTGTTTAAAGCCCAGACACCTGCGAACAGCCTATACGGGCTACAGCTGTTTCTAGACGCACACAACAACAAAAAAGAAGAAAAATTAAGTACACAGATGAAAACATTCGCGCACATAATCCAAGGAAATGCCCTTGACGATCACCACTTTGTTCAAATTATCACACAGGGGATTTAAAAAAAAAAACACCTGAATACAAATTGAGACACAATTAAGGACACTAAAACATATATAAAAACGGGCCTTTGCTTCCACATACGACATTTCCCTACAGGCAAAAATGCACTTAATACACGTACCCAATTATCACTCCTAAGAGAAAGTACGTAAGATTTTATCCAACACATACAGGTGAATGGACCAGCAAGGCAGAAAATGATAGGAAGAAATGACAGAAAGCAAAGAAACAAGTCAGAAACAAAGAGAGTACCGTAACAGAAAAGCGGAAATTTCTAGCACGGAATTTCCAGAAGGTGGGGATACTATTTATACTGAAAGAGCCCCCTGCGTCCTCACTGGGGGAAAAATTCACATAAAACATGAATCCAGTTATCACTCTTCAGAGAAAGTACGTAAGATTTTACCCAGCACATACAGGCGAATGACCAGCAAGGCAGAAAATGATAGGAAGAAATGACAGAAAGCAAAGGAACAAAGCAAAAACAAAGAGAGTAACAGAAAGAGAGAAATTTATAGTAAAGAATTTCTAGAAGGTGCGAATACTATTTATACTGAAAGAGCCCCCAGCGTCCGTGGGGGGGGAATTCACGTAATACATGAATTCAATTATCACTCTTCAAAGTACATAAGATTTTATCCAACACAAACAGGTGAATGGACCAACAAGGTAGAAAATGATCGGAAGAAATGACAGAAAGCAAAGGAACAAGGACGAAACAAAGAGAATGA
>JAPXFY010000031.1:26561686-26566686 GCA_030674185.1 Monoplex corrugatus | reverse complement strand
CTCTCTCTCTCTCTCTCTCTCTCTCTCTCTCTCTTTCTCTCTTTCTTTCAGTCAGTCAGTCACTCAAGTCAGTTGAGTCCATCAAGTTGAGTTATGTTGAAGACTTGAGTTGTTCGGGACTGTCTCTTTGTGGTGTTAGTTAAAGAAAGCAGCCAAAAGCATCGTAGGGGAATGTCTAGGGCTATTTGTTCTGTCTCCGTTAGTGTGTCTCCTCGCGGGTGTGTGTGTGTGTGTGTGTGTGTGTGTGTGTGTGTGTGTGTGTGTGTGTGTGTGTGTGTGTGTGTGTTGTGTTGAGTGTGTGTGTGTGTTGTGTGTGTGTGTGTGTGTGTGTGTGTGTTGTGTTGTGTTGTGTTGTGTGTGTGTGTGTGTGTTGTGTTGTGTTGTGTTGTGTTGTGTTGTGTTGTGTTTGTGTTGTGTTGTGTTGTGTGTGTGTGTGTGTGTGTGTGTGTGTGTGTGTGTGTGTGTGTGTGTGTGTGTGTGTGTGTGTGTGTCCGTTAGCGTTTTCGCCTGTGTGTGCGTGCGTGCGTGCGTGCGTATCTCTCTCTCTCTGTGTATGTTTGTGACTCTGTGTGTGTGTGTGTGTGTGTGTGTGTGTGTGTGGTGTGTGTGTGTTACGTGTATGTTTGTGAGTCTGTGTGTGTGTGTGTGTGTGTGTGTACGTGTACATGTATGTTTGTGAGTCTCTCTCTCTCTCTATCTGTGTGTGTATGTGTGTGTGTGTGTGTGTGTGTGTGTGTACGTGTATGTTTGTGAGTCTCTCTCTCTCTCTCTTTCTCTCTCTCTCTCTCTCTCTCTCTCTCGCTCTCTCTCGCTCTCGCTCTCGCTCATGCGTGTCTTTTAACTTTGTATGGAACAATGAAGGTGTTGAACGTTCTGGACACTTCTTTAATCCTTTTCACACAGCGAATTATTGCCTGTTACTGGTGTGGATCATAGTCTGCCAGAAACTTATCTGTGCCCCCCTCCCCTTCTCCTTCACTCTCGCTCCGTATATTTACGTTATTTCTCTCTTCTTATCTTCTCTTGTGTTCCCCATTGCCAACTGCTGCATTTTCCTCTCTGCAGCTTCCATCTGTCTTTCCTGTTGAGAGATTGGTTATGTCCATTGTGTTTTGATAGGAAATGAAAAGTGGGCTCGTTTTATGTTACGGCGTTCTGTTCTGTCCTATCTTAGACAACAATGACATTCATGTAAAGTTCTATCAAAACTGATGTGTTCTTAGATCATCCTTATTTTCATCCGCAAGGAATGATGATATACTTGTAATTTATTTTGCACTTTACGAGGTGTTTTTTTTTCAGAAAAGATGAAACATCATGATAATCTAAGGCCAACGTTTTCGGCATGACTATTAATTTTGATTATTGGGTTTATCTTTAGTCATCATCATCATCAGGTGCCCTGCCGCATAGCGTTGGCGATCATGGACTTCCATCTGTCTCTAGCTCTTGTTGCCCCAAGCATCTCCTCCACCCTCCTCGTCTTCAGCCACTCTGCAAGTCCGTCTAGCATTTTCTCCCTGGGTCTACCTGGTGCTCTCCTTCCCTCCAGCTTTCCCGTTGTGACCAGGTGCTCCAAATCCCCCTTCCTCATAAAATGGCCTATAAATGTTGCCTGTCTTTTCCTAATCTTCCTTACGAATGATCTACTTGTGTCTGCCTTCATCAAGACTGTCTCGTTTGTTTTCTTTGCTGTCCATGGAACTCTCAACATTCTTCTTAGAAACCACATCTCGGCTGCCTCAATCTTGTTCTGGCTTTGCTTGCTGACTGTCCACGCCTCACAACCGTATAACAGTATTGGTTCTATATAACATTCAAGAACTCTCTTCCTGGCGTTAATTAATTGATAGGCATTTGTTGGTAAGAATGCTTTTCATCTTCTTGAAGGCTGTTTTGGCTTGGCCGATTCTGTCGGCTATTTCTGATGTGCATCTGCCGTCTGGTGAAATGATGGTTCCCGGGTATTTATCTTTAGTATCTGCATGATTGTTCGTGATATTGGTTAAACTTCTTTTGCTCTTTGAATAAAAACATTTTGATTTTTTTTCTGTTGCGATCTTCGTTTTAGTGGTTGTTTTTCGATGACTTTCTCCTTCTCCTCATTCCCCTCTTTGTTGTTGTTGTTGTTGTTGTTGTTGTTGTTGTTCTCCTCTTCTTATTATTGTTCGTCTTCACCTACCTACCACTTCTCCTAGTTTTCTTCATATTCTTTATTATTATTATTATTCTCGTCCTCTTACCACTTCTTTATCTTCTTCCTGCTTAAGTCAATTTTCTTCCTCTTCTTCTTTTTTCCTGTTTTTACTTTCTAATGTTTTTTCGCCTTCTTTTTCTTGATCTTTTTCTTCCTCTTTTCTTCTGTCGTCTTTTCCTTCTTCTTAATCTACTTTTTCTTCTCATTTTCTTGCTTCAGTTTCTCGTGAATATTCGTCTTTTTGATTGTTTCCTATTTTTTTTCTTAATCACCTTCTTTTTTTTTATCTTCTTTGTCTACTTTTTCTTTATCACTTTCTTATAGACACGTAAAGTATCATAGTTAATGACGAAGCTCGTTTCAACAAAACTGAAGAAAGTCCCAACAATAGCGAATCAAATATAACGTTAACAATTGCTCTCTCTCTCTTCTTCTCTCTCTCTCTCTTCTCTCTCTCTCTGTCTCTCTGTCTGTCTGTCTCTCTCTCTGTCTCTCTCTCTCTGTCTCTGTCTCTGTCTCTCTCTCTGTCTGTCTCTCTCTGTCTCTGTCTGTCTGTCTCTGTCTCTCTCTATGTGTGTGTCTCTCTCTCTGTCTCTCTCTGTCTCTCTCTCTCTGTCTCTCTCTGTCTCTCTCTCTCTTCTCTCTGTCTTCTCTGTATCTCTCTGTCTTTCTCTGTCTTTTTCTCTCTCCTCTCTCTCTCTTTTTCTCTCTACTCTCTTTCTCTGTATCTTCTCTGTCTCTCTCTGTCTCGTCTATCTATGTCTCTCTCTTTTATTTTCTCGTCTCTCTTCTCTTTCTTTTTCTCCTCTCTCTCGTCTCTCTCTCTGTTCTCCTCTGTTCTCTCTCTGTCTCTCTCTTCTCTCTCTCTCTACCTTCTCTCCTCTTCTCTCTCTCCTCGTCTCTCTGTCTTTCTCTCTCTCTCTCGTCCCGTCCTCTCTTTGTCTCTCTCTCTCTCTCTGTCTCTCTCTGTCTCTCTCTCTCTCTCTGTCTCTTCTGTCTCTCTCCTGTCTCTCTGTCTTCTCTGTCTCTCTTTCTTCTTCTCTCTCTGTCTCTCTCTTCTTTCTCTCTCTTCTCTCTCTTCTCTCTCTCTCTCTCTCTCCTTCTCTCCTCCCCCCTTCTCTCTCTCTCCCCCCATTTTTCTCGTACGCTCGTTCACTTTGCTCACTCACTCTCTTTCTTCATTAATTTATCGATACATATATTTTTCTGTGGTATCTTTAGCTCTGAGCACACAATTTCTTTAGGTCAGCTACGGCAAGTTTGAAAAAAATGGTGTTTACTTGGTAACTTCCACTGTCGGTGGCTTTCATCTCATTACTTCTATGACTGGTGGCTTTTATCTCATTACTTCCATTGTCAGTGGCTTTTATCTAATTACTTCCACTGTCAGTGGCTTTTATCTAATTACTTTCACTGTCGGTGACTTTTATCTAATTACTTCCACTGTCGGTGACTTTTATCTAATTACGTCCACTGTCGGTGACTTTTATCTAATTACTTCCACTGTCGGTGACTTTTATCTAATTACTTTCACTGTCGGTGACTTTTATCTAATTACGTCCACTGTCGGTGACTTTTATCTAATAACTTTTCAGTGTCGGTGACTTTTATCTAATTACTTCCACTGTCGGTGACTTTTATCTAATAACTTTCACTGTCGGTGGCTTTTATCTAATTAATTCCACTGTCGGTGGCTTTTATATAATTCTTCCACTGTCTGTGACTTTTATCTAATCAATTCCGCTGTGGGTGGCTTTTCTCTAATTACTTCCACTGTCGGTGACTTTTATCTAATTACTTTCACTGTCTGTGGCTTTTATCTAATTATTCCACTGTCTGTGGCTTTTATCTTATTACTTCTACAGTCGGTGGCTTTTATCTAATTACTTTCACTGTTGGTGACTTTTATCTAATTATTTCTATGACCAAGGGCTTTTATCTAATTATTTCTATGACCGGTGGCTTTTATCCAATTACTTCCACTGTCGGTGGCTTTTATCTAATTACTTCCACTGTCGGTGGATTTTATCTCATTACTTCTATGACCAGTGGCTTTTATCTAATTTCGTCTATGACCGGTGGCTTTTATCTTATTACGTCTATGACCGGTGGCTTTTATCTTATTACGTCTATGACTGGTGGCTTTCATATTATTACTTCTATGACTGGTGGCTTTTATCTTATTACTTCTATGACTTTTGGCTTTTATCTCATTATTTCTTTGACCAGTGGCTTTTATCTCATTACTTCTATGACTAGTGGCTTTATTTATTACTTCTATGACTAGGCTTTTATCTCTTATTCTTGACTGGTGGCTTTTATCTCATTACTTCTATGACTAGTGGCTTTTATCTCATTACTTCTATGACTAGTGGCTTTTATCTCATTACTTCTATGACTAGTGGCTTTTATCTCATTACTTCTATGACTGGTGGCTTTTATCTCATTACTTCTATGACTGGTGGCTTTTATCTCATTACTTCTATGACCTGTGGCTTTTATCTCATTACTTCTATGACTGGTGGCTTTTATCTCATCACTTCGATGACCGGTGGCTTTTATCTCATTACTTGTATGACCGATGGCTTTTATCTCATTACTTGTATGACCGATGGCTTTTATCTCATTACTTGTATGACCGATGGCTTTTATCTCATTACTTGTATAACTGATGGCTTTCATCTCATTATTTCTTTGACCAGTGGCTTTCATCTCATTACTTCTATGACCGATGGCTTTTATCTCATTACTTCTTTGACCGGTGGCTTTCATCTCATTACTTCTATGACCGATGGCTTTTATC
>JAPXFY010000031.1:26540116-26549086 GCA_030674185.1 Monoplex corrugatus | reverse complement strand
AACAAAGTTGTTCATGGAGAGGGTAGAGTCAATGCAGACACCAAGGTTTTTAGCTGAATCAGAAATTGGGACTGATGTGTTACATAATGGGAGAGAAAGAGGAGGCAGCTGAGAAAGTTTCTGACGGGTGCCAATGAGGATAGCTTCTGTCTTGTCGTCATTAAGCTGAAGTTTATTGTGTGTCATCCAGTTCTTAATGTCCGAGTAACACTCAGTGGTGCGAGTCAACAGGCGCTGTATATTATCAGGTGAGTCACTGTCTTGAAGTTGGGTGTCATCAGCATAGAAGTGGTGTTTTATAGAGTGGGAGTTGATGATGGTGGACAGGGGGAGGTGTAAAGAGTGAAAAGAACAGGGCCAAGTACAGATCCTTGTGGAACACCACAGGTCAGGTATGCAGGTTGAGAGTAAGTGCCATTGATGAGAACAGTTTGTTTTCTGTTTGATAGGTATGAAGTGAACCAGGACAGAGCAATGTCAGAGATGCCAAAAGTATGATGAAGTCTAGAAAGGAGAATACCATGATCAATGGTGTCAAAGGCTGCAGACAGATCAAGGAGTGTGAGGAGAGAGACTTTGCCAGTATCAGTTGCAAGGAGGAGATTGTTGAGAATGTGTAGTAGGGCAGTTTCAGTGCTATGGCGCTGGCGGTATGCTGACTGGAAAGGATTGAGGAGATTGTTGGCAGACAGGTGAGAGTTCAGCTGGTTGAGGACGACTTTTTCAAGGAGTTTCGACAAGAAAGAGAGATTAGAGATAGGCCGATAATTTTTCAGTTCATTTGGGTCTAAATTGGGTCTAAATTATTTCATATTCATATTTCATATTTCATATTTCATCATTTCATATTTCATTTTTTCATATTCATATTTCATTTTCATATTTCATTTTCATTATTTTATATTTCATATTCATATTTCATATTTCATTTCATTTATTTTCATATTCATATTTCATATTTCATATTCATATTTCATTTTCATTTCATATTTCATTTTCATATTCATATTCATATTCATATTTCATATTCATATTTCATTTTCATATTTCATTTTATATTTCATATTTCATATTTCATATTTCATATTTCATTTTCACATTTCATATTTCATTTTCACATTTCATATTCATTTTCATATTTCATATTTCATATTATTTCATTTTCATATTTCATTTTCATTTTCATTTTCATATTTCATATTTCATATTTCATATTTCAATTTTCATATTTCATTTTCATATTTCATTTCATATTTCATATTTCATTTTCATATTTCATATTTCATATTCATATTTCATATGTCATATTTCATATTCTTATGTCATATTTCATGTTTCATCATATTTCATATTTCATATTTCATATTTCATATTTCATATTTCATTTCATTTCATATTTCATATTTCATTTTCATATTTCATTTTCATATTTCATTTTCATATTTCATTTCATTTTCATATTTCATATTTCATTTTCATATTTCATATTTCATATTTTCATATTTCATATTTCATTTTCATATTTCATATTTCATTTTCATATTTCATATTTCATTTTCATATTTCATATTTCATTTCATATTTCATATTTCATATTTCATATTTCATATTTCATATTTCATTTTCATATTTCATATTTCATTTTCAATTTCATATTTCATATTTCATTTTCATATTTCATATTTCATATTTTATTTCATATTTCATATTTCATATTTCATATTCATATTTCATATATTTCATATTTCATATTTTTCATATTTCATATTTCATATTCATATTCATTTCATATTTCATATTTCATATTTCATATTCATTTTCATATTTCATATTTCATTTTCATATTTCAATTTTCATATTTCATATTTCATATTTCATATTTCATATTTCATATTCATATTTCATATTTCATATTCATATTTCATATTTCATTATTTCATATTCATATTTCAATATTTCATATTTCATATTTCATATTATTTCATATTTCATATTCATTTATTTCATATTTCATATTCATATTTCATATTTCATTATTTCATAGTTTTCATATTTCATATTCATATTTCATATTTCATATTTCAGATTCAGATTCAGATTCAGATTCAGATTTCATACTCGTATTTCATATTACATATTTCATATTCATATTTCATATTCATATAATTACAATATTTATATAGCGCAAAATCTTGATAAAATCAAATCTAAGCGCTGAAGCAGACACACACGCACGCACGCACGCACGCACGCACACACACGCACACACACAGACACACACACACACACACGCATGGCTATAAATGGGGAGAAAGAATAAAAGCAATAGAAGCAATAAAAGCAAGAATAAAAGCAATGGAAAATTATAGAGAGCATAGCATATACAATAATTATATACTATAACCATGTGATTCCCCTCCGAGCGGAGACAGGCTGCAGAGGGGGGAGGGGGGGTTGAGTGAGGTTAGGATTTTATGCAGAGGAGAAAAGGTGGGTTTTGAGAGCGGACTTGAAGGAGACAAAAGTAGGTTGCTGACGGACTGAGAGAGGAAGTTTGTTCCAGGAGAGTGGACCAGAAACAGAGAAGGCTCGTGGACCATAGGTATTGAGCTTAGTGCGTGGAAAGCGAAAAGTCAGAGGATCGGAGGCAGAGCGGAGGGTACGTGAGGGAACATAGATCTCAAGTAGGCTTGACAGGTAATCGGGGGCTGCGTTATTGAGGCTTTTGTAGCACATGGTGTCTAGTTTGTATTGTATGCGCTTTGATACAGGGAGCCAGTGAAGTTGTGCCAGGAGAGGAGATATGTGGTCAGCTTTTTTCTTTTTGAGTACAAGGCGTACAGCATTGTTTTGAATGCGCTGTAGGATGTGAATGGTGGAGGCAGGAAGACCAGACAGGAGTGAATTGCAATAGTCAATGCGAGACATTATGAAGGAGAGAACGAGTTTTGCAGTTGTTTCCACAGAGAGATACTTCCTGATCAGCCTTATACGATGGAGATGATAGTAGCAGATCTGGCAGTTTGAGAAACAAAGTTGTTCATGGAGAGGGTAGAGTCAATGCAGACACCAAGGTTTTTAGCTGAATCAGAAATTGGGACTGATGTGTTACATAATGGGAGAGAAAGAGGAGGCAGCTGAGAAAGTTTCTGACGGGTGCCAATGAGGATAGCTTCTGTCTTGTCGTCATTAAGCTGAAGTTTATTGTGTGTCATCCAGTTCTTAATGTCCGAGTAACACTCAGTGGTGCGAGTCAACAGGCGCTGTATATTATCAGGTGAGTCACTGTCTTGAAGTTGGGTGTCATCAGCATAGAAGTGGTGTTTTATAGAGTGGGAGTTGATGATGGTGGACAGGGGGGAGGTGTAAAGAGTGAAAAGAACAGGGCCAAGTACAGATCCTTGTGGAACACCACAGGTCAGGTATGCAGGTTGAGAGTAAGTGCCATTGATGAGAACAGTTTGTTTTCTGTTTGATAGGTATGAAGTGAACCAGGACAGAGCAATGTCAGAGATGCCAAAAGTATGATGAAGTCTAGAAAGGAGAATACCATGATCAATGGTGTCAAAGGCTGCAGACAGATCAAGGAGTGTGAGGAGAGAGACTTTGCCAGTATCAGTTGCAAGGAGGAGATTGTTGAGAATGTGTAGTAGGGCAGTTTCAGTGCTATGGCGCTGGCGGTATGCTGACTGGAAAGGATTGAGGAGATTGTTGGCAGACAGGTGAGAGTTCAGCTGGTTGAGGACGACTTTTTCAAGGAGTTTCGACAAGAAAGAGAGATTAGAGATAGGCCGATAATTTTTCAGTTCATTTGGGTCTAAATTGGGTCTAAATTATTATATTTCATATTCATATTTCATTCATTATATTTCATTTTCATATTCATATTTCATTTCATATTTCATTTTCATTTCATATTTCATATTCATATTTCATTTCATTTCATTTATTTATTCATATTTCATATTTCATATTATATTATCATATTTCATATTTCATATTTCATATTTCATATTTTCATATTATTCATATTCATTTTCATATTTCATATTTCATATTTCATTATTTCATTTTCATATTCTTTCATATTTCATATTTCAATTTATATTCATATTTCATTTTCATTTTCATTTTCATATTTCATATTCATATTTCATTTTCATATTTCATTTTCATATTTCATATTTCATATTTCATATTTCATTTTCATATTTCATATTTCATATTTCATATTTCATTTCATTTCATATTTCATTATTTCATATTTCATTTCATATTTCATATTTCATATTATTTCATATTTCATATTTCATTATTTCATATTTCATATTTCATATTTCATATTTCATTTCATATTTCATATTTCATTTCATTATTTCATTTCATTTCATATTTCATTTTCAATTATTTCATATTTCATATTTCATATTTCATTTTCATATTTCATTCATTTTCATATTTCATTTTCATATTTCATTTTCATTTTCATATTTCATTTCATATTTCATATTTCATATTTCATTTTCATATTCATATTTCATTTTCATATTTCATATTTCTATTTTCATATTTCATTTCATTTTCATATTTTTTATCATTTCATTTCATATTTCATATTTCATTTTCATATTTCATATTTCATTCATTTTCATATTTCATATTTCATATTTCAATTTCATTTATTTCATATTTCATATTTCATATTTCATTTTCATATTTCATTCATTTTCATATTTCATATTTCATTTATTTCATATTTCATATTTCATATTTCATATTTCATTTTCATATTTCATATCATTCATATTTTCATATTTCATATTTCATATTTCATATTTCATATTTCATTTTCATATTTCATATTTCATTTTCATATTTCATATTTATTTTCATATTTCATTTCATATTTCATATTTCATTTTCATATTCATATTCATATTTCATATATTTCATATTCATTCATATTTCATATTATATTCATATTTCATATTTCATATTTCATATTCATATTTCATTTTCATATTTCATATTCATATTTCATATTTCATATTCATATTTCATATTTCATATTCATATTTCATTCATATTTCATATTTCATATTTCAGATTTCAGATTCGATTCAGATTCAGATTCAGATTTCATACTCGTATTTCATATTACATATTTCATATTCATATTTCATATTCATATAATTACAATATTTATATAGCGCAAAATCTTGATAAAATCAAATCTAAGCGCTGAAGCAGACACACACGCACGCACGCACGCACGCACGCACACACACGCACACACACAGACACACACACACACACACGCATGGCTATAAATGGGGAGAAAGAATAAAAGCAATAGAAGCAATAAAAGCAAGAATAAAAGCAATGGAAAATTATAGAGAGCATAGCATATACAATAATTATATACTATAACCATGTGATTCCCCTCCGAGCGGAGACAGGCTGCAGAGGGGGGAGGGGGGGTTGAGTGAGGTTAGGATTTTATGCAGAGGAGAAAAGGTGGGTTTTGAGAGCGGACTTGAAGGAGACAAAAGTAGGTTGCTGACGGACTGAGAGAGGAAGTTTGTTCCAGGAGAGTGGACCAGAAACAGAGAAGGCTCGTGGACCATAGGTATTGAGCTTAGTGCGTGGAAAGCGAAAAGTCAGAGGATCGGAGGCAGAGCGGAGGGTACGTGAGGGAACATAGATCTCAAGTAGGCTTGACAGGTAATCGGGGGCTGCGTTATTGAGGCTTTTGTAGCACATGGTGTCTAGTTTGTATTGTATGCGCTTTGATACAGGGAGCCAGTGAAGTTGTGCCAGGAGAGGAGATATGTGGTCAGCTTTTTTCTTTTTGAGTACAAGGCGTACAGCATTGTTTTGAATGCGCTGTAGGATGTGAATGGTGGAGGCAGGAAGACCAGACAGGAGTGAATTGCAATAGTCAATGCGAGACATTATGAAGGAGAGAACGAGTTTTGCAGTTGTTTCCACAGAGAGATACTTCCTGATCAGCCTTATACGATGGAGATGATAGTAGCAAGATCTGGCAGTTTGAGAAACAAAGTTGTTCATGGAGAGGGTAGAGTCAATGCAGACACCAAGGTTTTTAGCTGAATCAGAAATTGGGACTGATGTGTTACATAATGGGAGAGAAAGAGGAGGCAGCTGAGAAAGTTTCTGACGGGTGCCAATGAGGATAGCTTCTGTCTTGTCGTCATTAAGCTGAAGTTTATTGTGTGTCATCCAGTTCTTAATGTCCGAGTAACACTCAGTGGTGCGAGTCAACAGGCGCTGTATATTATCAGGTGAGTCACTGTCTTGAAGTTGGGTGTCATCAGCATAGAAGTGGTGTTTTATAGAGTGGGAGTTGATGATGGTGGACAGGGGGGAGGTGTAAAGAGTGAAAAGAACAGGGCCAAGTACAGATCCTTGTGGAACACCACAGGTCAGGTATGCAGGTTGAGAGTAAGTGCCATTGATGAGAACAGTTTGTTTTCTGTTTGATAGGTATGAAGTGAACCAGGACAGAGCAATGTCAGAGATGCCAAAAGTATGATGAAGTCTAGAAAGGAGAATACCATGATCAATGGTGTCAAAGGCTGCAGACAGATCAAGGAGTGTGAGGAGAGAGACTTTGCCAGTATCAGTTGCAAGGAGGAGATTGTTGAGAATGTGTAGTAGGGCAGTTTCAGTGCTATGGCGCTGGCGGTATGCTGACTGGAAAGGATTGAGGAGATTGTTGGCAGACAGGTGAGAGTTCAGCTGGTTGAGGACGACTTTTTCAAGGAGTTTCGACAAGAAAGAGAGATTAGAGATAGGCCGATAATTTTTCAGTTCATTTGGGTCTAAATTGGGTCTAAATTATTTCATATTCATATTTCATATTTCATATTTCATTCATTTTCATATCTTTCTATTCATATTTCATTTTCATATTCATTTTCATATTTTCATATTTCATTTTCATATTTCATATTTCTATTTTCATTTTCATTTCATATTTCATATTTCATATTTCATATTCATATTTCATTTTCATTTTCATATTTCATTTTCATTTCATATTTCATTTCATATTTCATATTTCATATATTTCATATTTCATTATTTCATATTTCATATTTCATTTTCATATTTCATATTTCATTTTCATTTCATATTTCATATTTCATATTTCATTTTCATTTTCATATTTCATTTATATTCATTTCATATTTCATATTCATATTTCATATTCATTTCATATTTCATATTTCATATTTCATACATTTTCATATTTCATATTTCATTTTCAATTTCATATTTATCATTTTCATATTTCATATTCATTTTCATATTTATTTCATATTCATATTTCATATTTTTATTTCATTTCTATTTCAATTTTCATATTTCATATTTATTTATTTATTCATTTCTATTTCATTTTCATATTTCTTTTCATATTCATATTCATTTTCATATTTCATTTCATATTTCATTTCATATTCATTTCTCATTTTCATATTTTTTTCATATTTCATATTCATTATTTCATATTCATTTTCATATTCATATTCATATTTATCATATTTCATATTTCATATTTCATATTTCATTTTCATATTCATTATTCATTTTTATATTCATATTTCATTTTCATTTCATTTCATATTTCATTTTCATATTCATATTCATTTTATTTTCATTTTCATTTTCAATTTCATATTTCATTTCATTTTCATATTTCATTTTCATTTCATATTTCATATTTCATTTTCATATTTATATTTCATATTCATATTTCATATTTCATATTCATATTTCATTTCATTTTCATTTTCATTTTCAATTTCATTTTCATTTTCATATCATTTCATATTCATTTTCATATTCATTTCTATTTCATATTTCATTTCATTCATTTCATTTTTCATATTCATATTCATATTTCATTCATTTTTTCATATTTCATTTATTTCATATTTCATATTTTCATATTTCTATTTCATTTTCATATTCATTTTCATATTCATATTTCATATTCATCATTTTCATATTTCATATTCATTCATATTTCATATTTCATTTCATATTCATATTCATTTTCATATTTCATATTTCATATATTTCATATTCTATAATTTCTATTTCATTTATATTTCATATTCATTTCATTTTCATTTCATTATTTCATATTTCATTATATTTCATATTTCATATTTATTCATATTTCATACATTTTCATTTTCATATTCATTCATTTTCATTTCATATTTCATTTCATATTTCATATTTAATTTCATTTTCATTTCTATTTCATATTTCATTTTCAATTTCTTTTCATATTCATTTTCATATTCATTCATATTCATATTTCATATTTCATATTTCATATTCATTTTTCATATTCATTTTCATATTCATATTTCATATCATTTCTATTCATTTTCTTTATTTTCATATTTCATTTTCATATTCATATTTATATTCATATTTCATATTCTTTCATATTTCATATTATTATTTCATATTCATATTCATATTTTATTTCTTTTCATTTCATATTTCATATATTTTTCATTTTAATTTCATATTCATACAATTTTATTCATTATTTCATATTTCATTATTTCATTTCATATTTCTTTTCATATTTCATTTTCATATTTCATTTCATATTCATATTTCTATTATTTTCATATTTCATTTTCATATTTCATATTTCATATTCATATTTCATTTTCAATTATTTCAATTTTATATTCATATTTCATTTATATTTTTATATTCATTTTCATATCATTTCATATTATATTTTTCTATTCATTTTCATTTTCAATTCATTCATTTCTATTCATTTTATTTTCATATTCATATTCAATTTCATATTCTATTTCATATTCATATTTCATTTCATATTTTCATATTCATTTTCATTTTCATATTCATATTTCATTTTATATCATATTCATATCATTATTCATATTT
>JAPXFY010000031.1:26530116-26535116 GCA_030674185.1 Monoplex corrugatus | reverse complement strand
TTTCTTGTCAACAAGAACGTCAAGAACTCAATACTCGGGTGACGCCCAATATCCAACAGGCTCATTTCCATCCGCCTCCGAGCAACACCATTCAACATCACAGCGATACAAACTTATGCACCGACAACAGACTACGATGATGAGGATGTGGAGGAATTCTACACACAACTTCAAGAAATCATTGACGAGGTTGACAAAAAAGACATCCTTATCATTCAGGGAGACTGGAATGCTAAAGTGGGCGCTGATGCATTAAAAGACTGGAAGAACCATTGTGGGCCCTCCTGTAATGCAATTTCCAACGAGCGAGGACTGCGCCTACTTGAGTTCGCTGGATACAACAACATGACACTGGCTAACACCCTTGGTGAACACAAGGCGTCACGATGCTGGACTTGGCATGCACCAAATGGGACCAACCACCAGATCGACTACATCTTGGTCTCAATCCGTTTTAGATCTGGAATCTGCAGAGCCAAGACGCGAACATTTCCAGGTGCAGATGTGGGTAGTGACCATGACCTGGTGATAATGAACTTTAAGGTCAGGCTGAAGAAGATCAAGAAGCCCAAGAACACCAGATTGAAGTTCAACTTAGACAGACTCAAGGACCCCTCCATTGCAGAGTCCTTCCAAGCAACAATAGGCGGAAAGTTTGCAGCATTGAGCACACAAGAAGAAACTGCAGAGGAAATGACCACCAAGTTTAACACAGTGATGACAGAGACTGCAAATGACCTCTTAGGAAAACAACGCCGGAAAACCCAACCCTGGATTACAGACGAAATCCTTGAAATGTGTGACAAAAGAAGAGAAATCAAGAAAGTCAAAAATACAACAGACGGAGCCCTAGCCTACAGAAACATCAACAAAGAAATCGGAAAAGGCATGAGGGAGGCCAAAGAAGGATGGATACAAAATAAATGCACAGAAATAGAAGACAGCCTAAGCAAGGACAACAGCATAAAGGCATACAAAGTGGTGAAAGAACTCACCACACAAAGACAGGCAAGGATCAGTGCCATTCAAGACAAACAAGGAAAGTGCCTGACAGAAGATAAAGAAATCATCCATAGATGGACAGAATACTGCTCTGAACTCTACAACCACCAGACACAGGGTGACTCAACTGTCCTTACATGCCAGGAATCAACAAATGACGATGACCACCCTATTCTACGCGAAGAAGTCGAAACAGCAATACGATCGCTGAAAGATAGAAAAGCTGCTGGAGTGGACAACATCCCAGCAGAACTGATCAAGCATGGAGGGGAGGCAGTGACTGACATCCTCTGGAAAATCTGCAACAAAATCTGGCAGACGGGAGAATGGCCGACACCTTGGACCCAGTCACTAATCATCACACTTTCCAAGAAAGGCAATTTACAACTATGCTAGAATTACAGAACGATCAGCCTTATCAGCCATGCTAGCAAAGTGATGCTGAAAGTCATTTTGAACAGACTGAAACCACAGGCAAAGGAGATCATTGCCGAAGAACAAGCGGGATTTCGCAGTGGAAGAAGCACAACACAACAAATATTCAATCTCAGAGTCCTATGCGAAAAATACAGCCAACACCAACAGGACATCTACCACGTTTTTTATCGACTTCAAAAAGGCATTTGACAGAGTATGGCATGAAGCACTGTGGGCCACCATGAGGAAGTACAACATGGGAAGGAAGCTTATTGACACCATCACACAGCTATACGCAAAAGTGAGCAGCGCAGTGCTTGTTGAGGGCACAGTGGGGGACTGGTTTCACACATCAGTTGGAGTTCGCCAGGGCTGTCTCCTCTCTCCAACCTTGTTCAACATCTTCCTTGAGCGCATTATGAAAACCATCACGGCTCAGTCAGTATTGGAGGAAGGACAATCACCAACTTGAGATTTGCCGACGACATCGATGGGTTGGCTGGAAATGAAGATGAACTTGCCAACCTGGTGAAACACCTGGACGAGACATCATCCAGATATTGCATGGAAATCAGTGCCGAAAAGACAAAGTTGATGACAAACAGCACAAAACCAATAGAAAAGAAGATTACAGTCAGCGGGAGTGAGCTGGAAACCGTGGCTCAGTTCAAATATCTCGGAGCCATTATCAGTGAACAGGGATCGAAAACCGAAGTTCTTGCAAGAGCAGCACAGACAACAGCAGCACTAGCCAAGCTGAAGCCCATCTGGAGGGACAAAAACATCGCCCTCACTTCCAAACTGAAGCTAATGCACGCATTGGTCCTGTCAATCTTTCTCTACGCGTGCGAGTCATGGACACTAGCAGCAGAACTACAAAAGAAGATCCTGGCAGTAGAAATGAGATGCTTTAGAAGAGTGCTTGGCATCTCATACAAAGACCACATTACCAATGAGGAAGTGCGAAGAACAATTTCACAGCATGTCAAAAACTATGAAAACCTTCTGACAACAGTAAGAAAAAGGAAACTTCGGTGGTATGGTCACGTGACAAGAATTAACGGACTATCAAAAACAATACTCCAAGGAACAGTTCAGGGAGGAAGAAAAAGAGGCAGACAGAGAAAAAGGTGGATGGACAATATTGACGAATGGACAGGAAAAAGTTTTGCCACGACCCAGACCCTTGCTCATGACAGACAGAGGTGGAGACAGACGGTGCGACGTTCATCCATGTGGAGCCCCCACGACCCTGGATAGGGTTAAGGGACAGGAAGGAAGGATTATCATTATTATCACTTTTTACCCTGACTGCGCTTCACTGAACAACAGAACGAAGGTGCCTATCTATCTATCTATCTATCTCTCTTCTCTCTCTCTCTCTCTCTCTCTATCTACCTACCTACCTACCTACCTACCTATCTATCTGTCTATCTATCTATCTACCTACCTACCTATCTATCTATCTATCTATCTATGTATATATGTATGTATGTATGCATGTATCTATCTGTCTGTCTGTCTGTTTGTATGTCTATCTATATTGAAAACAAAGAAGTAGACAAATTAAACAAGCATCAGTTAGAAGTGTCATTATAGCCTACTGATCAGTCAGTCAGTCACTGTTAAGTATTTTATTCCTCTCTTTAGGTTGTGTGTAGCATATGAAATAATCCCTGAAACCCAAATGACCGACTCCAAGATAAACAAATTTCTACAATACCAAAGGAAATAAGTGTGAAGCAGGGAGAATTTAATAATGATAATAATAATTACAATATTTATATAGCGCAAAATCTTGATAGAAATCAAATCTAAGCGCTGAACATACACATACGCACGCGCGCACACACACGCACACACACGCTCACACATGGCTATAAATGGGGAAAAAGAATAAAGAATTTTTAAATATCAACTAAGTAACTTAACTCTTGAGATTCACGGAGTTATCTCCCATCTCAAACCCAACACAGTTTGCGCTACATAATGTTCTGAGCTAACCACTTTATGCTTTGTGGCTGCGTCTATACTAGCTGAATGGGTAGCGCAAACTGTGTTGGGTTTGAGAAATTCTACATGGGAGATAACTCCGTGACTCTTAAGAGTTATGTTACTTAGTTGACATTTCTACAAATTAACGTTAAACATTTTTTTATCGTTTGTCAGTCTGTTTGTCTCTCTGTCTGTCTGTCTGTCTGTCTGTATTCCAGCCTGCCTACCTGTCTGTCTGTCTGTCTTTCTGTCCATCTGCTGTCTGTCTACCTGTCTGTCTGTCTCTCTGTCTGATATCTGTCTGCCTGCCTGCCTTTCTGTGTGTCTGTCTGCCTGTCCGTCTGTCTGCCTATCTGCCTGCCTGCCTGTCTTTCTGTCTGTCTATCTGTCTGTCTCCCTCCCTCCCTCCCTCCCTCCCTCACTCTGTCTCTGTCTCTCTGTCTGTGTGTGTGTGTGTGTGTGTGTCTCTCTCTCTCTCTCTCTCTCTCTCTATCTCTATTTTCCCCACCTTCGGCGCTGCCCCATTGGCGATAAACCCCGCACCACTCATTCTAGGATCTACAACACGCCACGAACCGCTTATCCTATTCATTCAGACGATGTTCTCCATGCCAGAAAAGCCCATGGGAGCTAGAGGTGTCAAGTCACCCACCAGATGAGACCCTGCATGCTAATGGATCAATTCAGTTAGAGTTCAACGGTATTACTGTTACGCCCCCCAAACTTACTAAGGACGCCGCCTGTTAAGGTCCCGCTTAATAACAGTACAGTCATCCACTGAGTCACGAATTCAGAATAACAATAACAATAATATCTTTTATTTATATAGCACAAAATCTTGATAAAATCAAATCTAAGCGAGCGAGAGACCCACAATATCATTGACAGTCCCTGTTGGTTTATTGTAAACACTTGATCGCCCAAACACTAATAACTGTTGTACGCAGTTTGTTCTTTGTTTATTGTTATTATTATCATTATTATTATTATTATATTATAATTATTATTATTATTATTATTATTGTTATTATCATCATCATTATTGTCATTATTATTGTTATCATCATTATTATTATCATTATTATTATTATCATTATTATTATTATTGTTATTATTACTATTACTATTATTATTATTATTATTATTATTATTATTATTAATTTATTATTATCATTGTCAATGTTATCATCATCATCATCAGCAGCAGCAGCAGCAGCAGCAGCATTAGCATCGTCGTCGTCGTCATCATCATCATCATCATCATCATGATCATCCTTGTTATTATTATTATTATTATTATCATCATCATCATCGTCGTCGTCTCATCATCATCATCATCATCATCATCATCATCATCATCATCATCATCATCATCATAACTATTGTTATTGTTATTATTATTGTTATTATTATTATTATTATTATTATTATTATTATTATTATTATTATTATTATTATTATTATTATTATTATTATGTTGATAAGGTCCGAGAATTTCCAGACATAGCAGTTTCAAGAGATTAGTCATAAATATGCAAAATGAATTCTAGAACTTACGGTCGTTATTTGGGGATGTATTGTAATTA
>JAPXFY010000031.1:26520116-26525116 GCA_030674185.1 Monoplex corrugatus | reverse complement strand
CCACAGGCCAATGCCAAGTCAGCCATCAGTCAACTTGCTGACAAAGTAACAGCAGTTGAGAACTCCAACCCTGACTCTCTGATGCTGGTACTTGGTGATTTTTCTGCCGAAATACAAACAGCAGGTTACGTGCGCAACTCGTGAGGACAAGATCTTGGACCATTGCTATTGCACAATACCTGGCGCCTATCGCTCCGCGGCACGTTCACCGCTCGGCGCATCGGACCACGCCACTGTCCTTCTTCTGCCCACTTACCAGCAAAAACTCAAGGCCGTGAAACCAGTTAGGAAACCCGTGAAAAAATGGTCTGCAGCAGCTAATGACACTATCAAGGGTTGTTTTGATTGTACTGACTGGTCTGTGTTCTTTGATGCATGTGATAATTTTGATGAATACACTGACACAATTACCTCTTACATAAGCTTTTGTGAAGACCTTTGTATTCCCACAAAAACTGTAACCATTTATGGAAACGCAAAGCCCTGGTTCTCCAAGGATATTAGCCAAAAATTGCAGGTAAAAGATTCATTACATGGGCGGGGGAATAAATTAGAATACAACAAAGCAAAGCGAGAAGCACAGAAAGCAATCAAGCAAGCTAAGAGAAAGTACTGCCAAAAACTAGAGCAGCAGTTTGTGTCAAATGACACTCGTGCAGTGTGGCAAGGTCTTCAAGCCATTACCCAGATTAAGCAGAAGTCAACTGTCTGTAACTCTGACCCCTCGCTTCCCGACCAGCTGAACCATTTTTACGCCCGCTTTGACAGACAAAATAATGATCCACCTCCCCAAACTCTGCTTTCTTATTTTGGTACCCCCACCCCTCCTCCCTTTATTGTAACTGAACAAGAAGTTAGATCCCTGTTCAAAAAGCAAAACGCTAGGAAAACTGCTGGGCCGGACAACGTGTCCACAGCCGCACTTAAGTCCTGTGCTGACCAACTGGCCCCTGTCTTCTCTGATATTTTTAATAAATCTCTAGAACTCTGTAAAGTTCCATCCTGCTTCAAGTCTGCCTATATTGTTCCTGTACCCCAAAAGACTAAAGTCTCCTCCCTTAATGATTTCAGACCTGTTGCCCTCACCTCTGTGGCCATGAAGGTGTTTGAAAGAATTGTTCTACGATACCTGAAATCCGTCACTGACCATCTACTCGACCCTTTGCAGTTTGCGTATCGCGCAAACAGATCAGTGGATGATGCTGTCTCCCTATTAATGCACAACATCTTGCAGCATTTGGAATCCCCCAAAACATACGCACGCATTCTTTTTGTAGATTTTAGCTCTGCCTTTAACACAATTGTCCCAGCAAAACTCTATAGCAAACTTCTAGAGCTCAAAATTGGTCATCAAATGTGTAAATGGGTTTTAGATTTCCTCCTAAATAGAAAACAAGTTGTCAAACTCGGTGGTCTGAGCTCTAGTCCCCTGACGTTGAACACAGGCGTGCCTCAAGGTTGTGTCCTGTCACCGCTCTTATTCACTTTGTTTACAAATGATTGTGTCTCTACTCATGACTCTGTGATGTTTTTTAAGTTCTCTGACGACACAACAGTTGAAGGGCTCATCAAAAACAGCGATGAGTCTCACTATTTAAGTGAGATAGACAAATTAGTTCGCTGGTACGACAACAACAACTTAGAGTTAAACGTTCTGAAAACAAAGGAAATGATTATAGACAATAGAAGAAAAAAGACACCACTATCTCCCCTAGTGATCAAGGGAGACTCGGTAGAAGTAGTAGACACGTTTAAACTTTTGGGAACAACAATTTCGAATTCGTTAAAGTGGGAGGAAAACACAAAACTAATCATTAAAAAATCACTGCAGCGTCTCTATTTCCTTCGTCAGCTTAATAAGTTCGGGGTTAGCCAGTCTATCTTGATTCAGTTTTACCGAGCAGTGATAGAAAGTGTTTTAACTTTCTCTATCACAGTCTGGTATGGTACCTGTACAACAACTGAGAAAGATGGCTTAAACAGAATTGTAAGCACTGCCTCCAAGATCATCGGCATTACTCTTCCTTCCATCGAATCCATCTACGAAAAAAGAACTGAGAAGAAGGTTAAATCTATCATAGCTGACAAAGATCATCCAGCGAACAGTCTGTTCACTCCACTTCCGTCAGGAAAACGCTTTCGTTCCATCAAAGCCAGAACGTCTCGCTTTAAAGACAGTTTTTAATGTAAGGGCTGCCCGTCACCCTGTTTCCCTGTAGACCTCTTTTTGCTGTGTGTATCTGCTAGACTTACAGCCGTGCATCATTACACTTTTTGCTGTGTGTATCTGCTAGACTTACAGCCGTACATCATTACACTTTTTGCTGTGTGTATCTGCTAGACTTACAGCCGTACATCATTACACTTTTTTTTTTCTCTGATGTGTTAATGATTTGAATCATACATTCGTGTCTTATCGGTAGTCACAATTTTTTTTTCTCTTATTCTGTGATGATCCTATTCTTAACCAATTTTTATTAGAGCTATTTATTTTACTTTTGTACTCTAATCCTCAGTCTGCGTACTCGAAGGAGGGCTTATGGAAATTCGGTGATAGTTTCTAGAAGGATTTATATATGTCTTTTATCTGTTCGTGATCATTAGTTTCTAGAAGGATTTTTACATGTCTTTTATCTGTTCGTGATCACTGTTAATTGATAAACTGTTTTAACTCCCCAGGCTTGGATTATACTGGGTTTTTTTGGTGTTTTTTTTAACTTGCGTCAGAATGTACTCTTACTAAATATTTTGTTATGTATCAGAGCTTCTTCGCCTGTCTTTGGTTTTTTAGTCTTGCGCATGTGAGGAGGGGGAGTGAATGTAAGAGAATAATTTTTACCTTATGTTGTTTAAGTCCCGTGTGCGTGTGTGCGTGTGTGTGTGGTGGGGGGGGGTGGGGGGTCTGTATATATGTGTGTGCATGAGTGCGTGTGTGTGTGTGGGGGGGGGGGGAGGGCGTATGTGTGTGTGCTTGAGTGCGTGTGTGGGTGTGGGTGTACGGCTGCATTTTCCCAGCCATTCTGACAGCCTCCAGTTACTACCTTTCTGCCAGCCGGCATCGCCTGCGAGTACTATTTTTAGCCAGGCAGGTTTGACCAGAGTCCTTCACTCTACAGCAGTGCTTTGTAACTGCTGCGATCTTTCGGGAGGGTCTGAGTGTAGGAAGTGACTGATACTGGCACAGAGTAGGCCTATCGAATCTACGTCAATCTGTAGGCCTATACTCCACAGGATGGGCGAGGGTGGCGTGGAGAGTGGAAGGAGAAGGACAGATGCGCGCTGTTAATTAGCTGGCAGGGCAGAACCAACGATTAGTGGATATGGGACGCCTTGGCGTGAGAGTGTGTGTGTGTTGTGTGCGTGTGTTTCTTCGATTCCGTGGATGACCCACGTATTTGTCTTTTAGTTTTATGACGTTGAATATTGTAATTGTTGTGAGGCGTGAGTGTGATTGTATGTATAGCCAAAATATTTTCCTTGTGTCTATGCACTGGGCTGAAATAAAATCTTGTTATCTTGTTATCTTGTTATCTTGTTGTTATATGTCGCTAACGCAAGGGTCCTGCGCTCGACTCTCTGCGCAGAGTGCATCATCATCATCATCATCATCATCATCTATCATCATCATCATCATCGTCGTCGCTGTCGTCGTCGTCGTCATCGTCGTCGTCGTCGTCGTCATCATCATCATCATCATCATCATCATCATCATCATCGTCGTCGTCGTCGTCGTCGTCTGTCGTCGTCGTCGTCGTCGTCATCGTCATCATCGTCAGCGTCGTCATCATCGTCGTCGTCGTCGTCGTCTCATCATCATCATCATCATCATCATCATCATCATCATCATCATCATCATCATCATCATCATCAGGTGCCTTGCCGCATGGCGTTGGCAATCAAGGCCCTCCATATGCATCTATCCCTTGTTGCTTCAAGCACACCTTCCACCCTCTTTGTCTTCAGCCACCCTACAAGTCCGTCCAGTATATTGTGACCAGGAGTACAGCTTTGGTTGTTTTTTTCTTTTTCTTTGTCTTTTTTTTTTTTTGATATTAAGATTTTTTTAGTGGCCCGTTAGCTCGGGTTGCGAGAGTGCTTACTTGTAACGGATGGTGTTGTGAGTTCAATTCTTGGGCAGATCGCGTGTTCATTTTTCGCCCTTTATGGCTATGTTGATAAGATCGGTGTCTATCATACCCCGGCTTTCTGAACCATCATCATCATCAGGTGCCCTGCCGCATGGCGTTGGCGATCATGAACTTCCATCTGTCTCTATCTCTCGTTGACCCTAGCATCTCCCCCACCCTCCTCGTCCCCAGCCACTCTGCAAGTCCGTCTAGCATTTTCTCCCTGGGTCTACCTGGTGCTGCTCTTTCCCTCCAGCTTTCCCGTTGTGACCAGGTGCTCCAAATCCCCCTTCCTCATAAAATGGCCTAGAAATGTTGCCTGTCTTTTCCGAATCTTCCTTATGAGTGATCTGCTTGTGTCTGCCTCCATCAAGACTGTCTCGTTTGTTTTCTTTGCTGTCCATGGAACTCTCAACATTCTTCTTAGAAACCACATCTCGGCTGCCTCAATCTTGTTCTGGCTTTGCTTGTTGACTGTCCACGCCTCGCATCCATACAGCAGTATTGGTTCTATATAACATTTAAGAACTCTCTTCCTGATGTTAATTGGTAGGCATTTGTTGGTAAGAATGCTTGTCATCTTCTTGAATGCTGTTTTGGTTTGGCCGATTCTGCTGGCTATTTCTGATGTGCATCTGCCGTCTGATGAAATGATCGTTCCCAGCTATTTGAATTTATCAACCTGTGTCAAGGTTGTGCCATTTGCTGTTATTTTGCATGAGGGGATTTCATGTTTTTTACTGATCACCATGACTTCTGAACCATACTACAGGGAATATTCTTTGATTAATCACGTTGGTTGTGACGATAAATAATGAAAAAAAAAAAAATCAGTCCATGCTCACGCTAGGTGTATTGTGGATAACTCCATAG
>JAPXFY010000031.1:26510116-26512616 GCA_030674185.1 Monoplex corrugatus | reverse complement strand
TAAATCTCCTATCCTCTCTGATTTCAGCCACTGCGCAAGTCCGTCCAATATTTTCTCCCTGGGTCTACCTGCTGCTCTCTTTCCCTCCAGCTTTCCTGTTGTGACGTGGTGCTCTAACGTCTTTTGCCTCATGAAATGTCCTATAAATGCTGCTTGTCTTTTCCTAATCTTATTAATTTTATTAATGTTCTTTTTGTGTCTGCCTCATTCCAGACAGTCTCGTTTGTTTTCTTTGCTGTCCATGGAAGTCTTAACATTCTTCTTAGCGATCACATTTCAGTTGCCTCAATCTTGTTCTGATTTAGCATGTTGACTATCCACGCCTCATATCCATAAAATAGCATCGGTTCTATACAGCGCTGAAGAACTCTCTTCCTGAAGTTAACTGATGGGCGTTTGTTGGTAAGAACACTTTTCATTTTCTTGAATGTTGTTTTAGCTGGGCCTATTCTGCCGGCTATTTCTATTGTGCATCTGTCGTCTGGTGAGCTGAGAAGACTGTTCAATGTCGTCCCTCAAAAATCATTATATTCTCTCTCTAAAGCTATCATATTTCTCTGTAAAGCTATCATATTCTCTCTGTAAAGCTATCACATCTCTCTCTAAAGCTATCGTATTCTAACGTTATCAAATTCTCTCTCTAAAGCTATCATATTCTCTCTCTAAAGCTATCATATTCTCTCTCTAAAGCTATCATATTCTCTCTCTAAAGCTATCACATTCTTTCTCTCTTAAAGCTGATCACATTCTCTTCTAAAGCTATCGTTTCTAAAGTTATCAATATTCTCTCTCTAAAGTATTATATTCTCTCTCTTAAAGTATCATATTCTCTCTCTAAAGCTATCATATCTCTCTCTCTAAAGCTATCAATTTTCTCTCTAAAGTATCACATTTTCTCTCTAAAGCTATCATATTCTCTCTCTAAAGCTATCATATTTTCTCTCTAAAGCTATCATATTCTCTCTCTAAATTTATCATATTCTCTCTCTAAAGCTTATCATATTCTCTCTCTAAAGTTATCATATTCTCTCTCTCAATTTATCAATTCTCTGTCTAAAGTTATCATATCTCTCTCAGCTGGGGTAAAACAAGGTGATGCACGTTGTCCTGCGTTTTCTCTTTCGATCTGTCTGTAAACAATAAGTGATGGCAGTGGTTAGAATAAAGATGTGGTTTTGTTCTTACCGGTGATTCTTATGAACTGTTTATACATCTTTGCTTGCTAATGATTTGGGTTTCACGTCAGAAACAGTCATTGGATTACAGACACAACTGATTAGCTTACAAGGTACAGAAACAGTGCTTCAGTTTAAAACTTAAGCTATCTAAAAGTAAATTTATTGTATTTAGGAAAGGTGGATATTCGGGTTTGGAGGAAAAAGTAGATATGATGGCAATGTAATGCTTGTGGTAAATGTCTGTAAATATTTTTGTATACTTTCTCCACACGTTTGAGTTTTGTTGTTCCATTGAAGACCTTGTTAGAAGAGTCAAAAGCACCTGGTCGTGTACCTAGCAAAGATTGTATTTAAAAAAAAAAAGAACTCTAGTGGTTATTTGTACCATAGCTTAAATCTCAGATTTAACCTATTGTACAATATGGTTCTGATTTATCGATCGTTTGAATCTCAAATTTAACCTATTGTACAAATGGTTCTGAATGATCGATTGTTTGAATCTAATTGCCTATTGTATATATGGTCTGAATTATCGATGTGAATCCAATTAAACTTTTACAATATGGTTTTGAATTATCGATTGTTTGAATCTCAAATTTAGTCTATTGTGTAATATAGTTCTGACTTATCGAGTTTAGATATATCTGTTATCCACTGTGAAACAGTTCACATAATTATTCGCTCAAAGGAAATGCTCAGGAATGGATGTGCGTTTATCTAAAGACCTTATGTATTAAACATGCAAACAGGCATCTTATACGATTTAAATCATGCTGTTAGTTTCGGTTTCAGTTTCTCAAGAATGACGTCTCCGTGCTCTGATTGAATTCAACATGCACTAACGTCACAGGTGCCATGTGATGGAGAAGATCCAGAATGATATCAGCACAAGCCTTAGGGTGCACATAAAGCTCACGACCTGGCCAGGTCCTGAGGTCCTAACTAAATAATTCCATAACCCCAGGGTCACTGGGGAGTGAGGTGGCAGAGACCTTAATTTTTCACGTGGCAGCATCACGAGGGCGGCGTCCATCCCCTCTCCCTCGATTCAAATTCATATTCATATTCATATCCACTTTTTTTTTTACCAAGACTTCAGAAAGGCAAGAAGGTTGATTGGTCTTCAAGGGGTGGTACCTGGGAAATCAACCTATCTCTCCAACGTTTTATACCAAGGCAACCGGGTAATGCCCTGCTCTTCACGATTTTCAACTGCCGTGGGAGCTTTAGCGTGCGCAGCCAGAAGGACACACGGGTGCGACTCGTTTTTCATCCCCTTCCAAAGGACTAGACGTTCAGTTCAATTTTCCGGTCAAACTGAG
>JAPXFY010000031.1:26492616-26502616 GCA_030674185.1 Monoplex corrugatus | reverse complement strand
TTTGTGTGTGTGTGTGTGTGTGTGTGTGTGTGTGTGTGTGTGTGTGTGTGTGTGTGTGGTTGTGTGTGTGTGTGTGTGTGTGTGTGTGTGTGTTGTGGTGTTTGTGTTTGTGTGTGTGTGTGTGTTTGTTTTTTTGTGTGATGTGTGTTGTGTTGTGTGTGTGTGTGTGTGTGTGTGTGGTGTATGTGCCGTGCTCTGTGTGTTCTGCACCGGACAAATAAAGAGAAAGAATGAGAGCGAGAGAGACACAGAGAGAGGGGTGGGTGGGGAGAGAGATACAGATATATATATATATAAGAGAAACAGAAGAGAGAGAGAGAAGACAGAGGAGAGAGAGACGAGAGAGAGAGAGAGACAGAGAGAGAGAGAGAAGACAGAGAGAGAGAGAGAGAGAGAGAGAGAGAAAGAAAGAAAGCGTGTGTGTGCGTGTGTGTATGAGAGACAGAGACACAGAGAGAGAGAGAGAGAGAGAGAGACAGACAGACAACAAACAGACAGACACAGAGAGAGGCAGACAGACAAGCAGACTGGCAAAAAGACAAACAGATGCAAAGAGAGGAAGGTGAATGCAGGGGGAGAGAGAGACAGACAGACAGAGAGAGAAAGGAAGGGAGACTGAGAGACAGAGTAGAAGATACAGAGAGAGGTTGAGAGAGAAACAGAGAGGGAGAAAGAAAGAAAGAAGAAAAGAAAGAAAGAATGACAGAGAGACAGAAAACGAGAGACAGAGTAGAGAAAAGACGAGAGCGAGCGAGCGAGAGAGAGAGAGACAGAGAGAGACAGAGCGAGCGAGCGAGAGAGAGAGAGAGAGAGAGGGAGACAGACAGACAGACAGATTGAGGGAGAGACAGAGACAAAAGGACAGAGAGAGACAGAGAGAGACAGAGAGAGAGACACACAGAGAGAGACAGAGAGACAGAGAGAGACAAGAGAGAGAGAAAGAGAGAGAAACAGAGACAGAGAAAGAGAGAGAGAAAGAGAGAGGGAAAGAGAGACAGAGAGAGAAAGAAAGAGAGAGGGAAAGAGAGACAGAGAGAGAAAGAAAGAGAGAGAGAAAGAGAGACAGAGAGAGAAAGAAAGAGAGAGAGACAAAGAGACAAACAGAGAAAAAGATAAAACACAGGTGCATATGCTGAGCCTCAAGAAAGAGGCCAGTCGACCACCCAAAACAAGAAAACCCTGCTTTTCTTGTTCGCTGGCTTTATTATTTACTTATTTATTTATTTATTTATTCATTTATTTATTTACTTAGTTAGTTGGTTAGCTAGTTATTTAGTTAGTTAATCTATCCATTTATTTATTATTTATTTATTTATTTAGTTAGTTAGTTAGTTAGTTGTTCATATATTCATTCACTTATTCATTCATTTATTCATTTAAGTTTTTGCTAGAACCATGAACTCAAGTTCTGATACCTCGAGTTCAATACCAGTTCTCAATTAGTTACTTAACGTCTAAATTAATGACTAAATTGAATGAATTCAATTGGTTCGGACACCTCACACGTATGCCCCTAAACCAACCAGCTCTTCGGGCATACAACACCTGATACTCTGGCTGGAGAGCCAGAGGAAGACCAAGACGACGATGGAGCGACTCCGTGGCAGACACCCTCAGAGCTCACGAGATGTCCCTTCTCCAGGCCACCCGCCTTGCTGCTGACAGACGACTGTATCTCCCCGCGACGCCCACCGGTACAAGCGGAAGGAAAAAGTAAAGTAAGTATATGAATGAATGTAATCAACCATGTTAAATTAATGACTAGCCCACTTCGCTGCCCCCCATCTTAATGTTTCTATCATTCTGGAAGGGGGGTGGGTGGTGGCAGGCTGGTGTTTCATGGACTCCTGCACCCCCACATCCCACCCTCCCTTCCCTATTTCAAGACCTTGTCAACGCACAGGTTTTTGTTTTGATTTGTTTTTTGTTTTTTTCGCAGGCTGAGGCAATCTGCAGATAAATAAATTGCTGTCTGTGATAGATATAGATAGATAGATAGATATAGATAATATAGTAATAGATAGAGACAGAGAGACAGAGATACAGACAGACAGATAGATAGATAGATAATTAATTAGATAGATAGATAGACAGATAGATAGATAGACAGAGAGATAGATAGGTAGATAGATATATAGAAAATAAGAGAGAGAGAGAGACAGAGAGACAGAGAGACAGACGGGCAGATAGATAGATAGATAGATAGATGAATGGATATATGGATGGATAAATAGATAGATAGATTGATAGGTACACAGATAGACAGATAGATACATACATAGATAGACAGATAGATAGATAGATAATAGATAGATAGATAGATAATAGGATAGATAATAGATAGATAGATAGATAGGATAGATAGGTAGATAGACAGAAATAGATACTGATAGATAGACAGACAGACAGATAGATAGATAGATAGAGATAGATAGATAGATAGATAGACAGTTAGATAGAAGATAGATAGATAGATAGATAGATAGATAATAGATAGATAGATAGATAGATAGACAGACAGACATATAGATATGCAAAAGACGAGAGTAAGAGAAGTCACATGGCAATGAAAAAGAGAGAGAAGATTTGTCCTGAATTTCAACAGAAGATGCCACATAACACGATTTATGTACACTTATGTAATCGCTGCAAACGTAGAGGTAATTATGTTAGTAGCCAAAGCAGCATTATTGATCGCAGAAGTAATAGGTATTATCTGCAGCAGCAGCAGCAGTAATAGTAGTAGTAGAAATAGTAATAGTATTAGTAGTAGTAGGAGGAGCAGAAGAAGAATAGTAGTAGTAGTGTTAGTAGTGGCAGTAGTAGTAGTAGCAGCAGCAGCAACAGCAGAAGTAGTAGTATACTACTACTATTACTACTAGTAGAAGTAGTAGTATAGTAAGTAGTAATAGTAGTAATAGTAGTAGTAGTAGTTGTTGTTGTTGTTGTATTGGTAGCTGTCGATGCGCAGTTTAAGTAATAGTAATATCAGTAATAGCTGAAGCAACAACAGCCGCTGCAGCAGCAGTAGTAGTAGTAGTAGTAGTAGTAGTAGTAGTTGTAGTAGTAGTAGTTGTTGTAGTAGTAGTAGTAGTTGTAGTGAGTAGTAGTAGTAGTAGTAGTAGCAGCAGCAGCAGCAGCAGTAGTACTAGTAGTAGTAGTAGCAGTAGCAGCAACAATCGCTGTCGTAGTCGTGTTGTTGATGTGTTTGTACATGAATAGACCTTCAAAAAGTTTACCTTTAACTATGTATTTTTGTTTGTTTCATCGCTTGCTCGTGAGATTGATTCCTTTATTTATTTACTTATATTTATTAATTCATCTATTTAATTATTTATTTTATTATTTATTTATTCTATTTATTTATTTATTTATTTATTATTATTTATGTATCCTTTTATTATTTATTTATTTATTTATTTATTTATCTATTAATTATTTTTATTTATTTATTTATTTATTTATTTTTATTTATTTATTTATTATTTTTATTATTTATTCATTCATTGTTATCTACTTATTTACCTATTTTTATTGTTATTATTTTTTATATTTATTCATTCACCTATTTATCTATTATTCATCTATCATTTACTTTTACTTATATATTTACTGTTATTTGCTATTCATTTTCCTATTTGCTTATTCCTATTCATATAGTCATATTCATTTCTTTTATCACAGTGGATTTGTTGTGAAACTTGAGCTGCTATTTCATTTGAGAGCGCGTAGCCACAGTGCAGCAACACTAGCCCCCCCTCCCCCCCTCCACCCCCTCTCACAACACACCCAACACACACACACACACACTACACACCACGCACTACACACACATACACACATACACACACTACACATAACACACACACAACATAACACTGTATCACACATACATCAAATACACACATAACACACACACACACACATACAACATACACACACAATACACCAAAAACACACACATACACACACACACAACCACCAACACACACATACACACACATAACACACACATAATACATACACCCCCCCCCCACACACACACACACATACACACACATACACAAACACACACACACATCACACACACATACACACACACACATACACACACCACACACATACACACACACACACACACACATACACACCACCACACACACACAAACACATCGCAATCATCACCATAGAAAAGACAAATCAAAGAACGACACACACACACACACACACACACACACACACACACACATGTTTTTTGTTTTTTTTACCAAGACATAAGAAAAGCACGAAAAGCTTATTGGCCTTTAAGGGGAGGAACCTGGGAAATCAACCTATGGTCCAATGTTTTGTACCACAGCAGCCGAACAAATGCCCCTGCTCTTCACGATTTTCAACTGCCGTGCGATCATTAGCGTGCACAGGCCGAAAGGATTCGATTCGTTTTTCGTCCCTTCCGAAAGGACTAGACGTTCAATTCGATTTTCCTATCAAAGTAAGGAGAATAATCGAGGCCTCAGTGCGAATCGAACCGTGGAGCTTCAAGTTTAGTTACTGACAGACAAATGTCTGAACCATTCTGCCACTCTTCTTTATGCTGTACCTCAGTTCTTGAGTAATGGTGATAAGCACAAGTATAGTAGACAGCAGTTGGAACATTAAAAAAAGGGATAAAAACGAAAAAAGAATAAGAACGTGCATTTAATACAAGACAAGCCAGGCGCAAAAATTTCGGCCAACTGGACTTTGTTAAGCGTAAGGTCACAAACAAACAAACACCAGATACGAAACTTAAGAGAAAAAGACTGAAACTTCCCTGCTGCTCCGTCCAGTGTGAGAAAAAACAAAATAAAACAAAAAAAAAACAAACAAACAAACAAACAAACAAACAAAAAACGAATCTCAGCAATCACAAGCGGATCACTCAGTGACAGAAGTGAAGCTACTGAACGAGTCATGAGTCATTGACTACAGAGAAATAAGTGCACTCAGCACTAAAACTGAAATAATTATGATGTTATCATCGTGTTTGACATCTGTCTGCCCAGAATGGATGTGTTACGAACAGTGGACGCAGACCTCCAGCTGTCATCTTTGCTGATTTGTTTCTTGGTTTATTTATGACCTGCCAGCCACGAAATCAGTCTTAACCAGCATTTTGGGCATTTTGAGATATACATATCACTGGAAAGTGTGCATTCTGCTGATTATTTTGGTGCTTGAATAAAGCTTGCACTCAAAAAAATGTAGAAGTTATGTACGTTTAAAGTCATTTAGTTGTATGGCGGCACATTTTGAGAAAACGGCCTCTAAAGTTTTGGTGTACTCTCCTACACATTTTCCTTGAATTTCTTTATTTTGGAGGCTTTGACCCAGTTTGTATCTAATTTTTTGCTGTCATTATCTGAAAGGTGCACCAAAGAGCTTTCCGTCAGTATATTACATGTGCGGGTACTGTACAGGTTATGGTTCATAATAAGAGACAAAAATAGGTACTTTTGCTAAGAAATTGTGTTCTTTCTGCTGCGATCAGTGCAATAAAATACGATTTTAAATTGATTAATAGTAATTTTTCAAGAAAATAAATTTGTGGGGGATAGATTATAGTCTCAGAAATCAATTTTGAGAAAAAGTCAAAACACCCCAGATAGACCTTAGTCATTTTTCAGCTCCTAGTGCTGTTAGACTGACTGCGAGTTAAGACTGAATTGGTGGTGGGAGTTCACATTTGTGTCTTTGTTTGTTTGTTTGTTCCTTTCTTTCTTTCTAACTTAACCCTTTGACTCAAAGCGCCCTTTTCACCAACTGCAAAAACTTAACTCTTTGTCTCCCCCCTATCCATTAGATTCCCGCATGAAGCTGGTGTATAGGCAGAGGGATTCAAAGGGTTGTTTTTTGATTTCCTAGCATCGTTGATAAAGCAGGATACGGTGGACAAGGTGAGGGAGTTAAAAGGTTAAAACAATGCTGATACTGCTGTTATTATTCCTGCTTCTCCTAACATTGCTGTTTTTGCGACAGCTGACTAGTCATTCGTGTTACATTCTACAACTTATGTAGGGTTTACCTGTAAATTAATGATGTCTGCTATAAATATTACTATTATCTTTTTTTTTTCTTTTTTCGTGATCAATCTTGTGTAGACCATATGGTTTCAGACTGCTTGTGACACTATTTTGAGTCAGACAATGAAACTTAATTCGGTATTATAAACACCCCTACTACTATGAAGGACAAGAAGTAAAAGAAGATGAAGATGATGTTGATGAAAAGAAGAAGAAGAAGAAGAAGAAAAGAAGAAGAAGAAGAAGAAGAAGAAGAAGAAGAAGAAGAAGAAGAAGAAGAAGAAGAAGAAGAAGAAGAAGAAGAAGAAGAAGAAGAAGAAGAAGAAGAAGAAGAAGAAAGAAGAAGAAGAAGAAGAAGAAGAAGAAAAGCGAAGAAGAAGAAGAAGAAGAAGAAAAGAAGAAGAAAAGAAGAAGAAGAAGGAAGAAGGAATGAAGAAGAAGAAGAAGAATGCGAAAAGAAAGAAGAAAGAAGAAGAAGAGAAGAAGAAGAAGAAGAAAAAGAAGAAGAAGAAGAAGAAGAAGAAGAAGAAGAGAAGAAGAAAGACGAAGAAGAAGAAGAAGAAGAAGAATGCGAAGAAAGAAGAAGAAGAAGAAGAAGAAGAAGAAGAAGAAGAAGAAGAAGAAGAAGAAGAAGAAGAAAGAAGAAGAAGAAGAAGAAGAAGAAGAAGAAGAAAAAGAAGAAGAAGAAGAAGAAGAATGCGAAGAGAAGAAGAAGAAGAAGAAGAATGCGAAGAAGAAGAAGAAGAAGAAGAAGAAGAAGAAGAAGAAGAAGAAGAAGAAAGAAGAAGAAGAAGGAAGAAGAAGAATGCGAAGAAGAAGAAGAAGAAGAAGAAGAAGAAGAAGAAGAAGAAGAAGAAGAAGAAAAGAAGAAGAAGAAGAAGAAGAAGAAGAAGAAGAAGAAGAAGAAGAAGAAGAAAGAAGAAAAGAAGAAGAATGCGAAGAAATCGAAGAATGCGAAGAAGAAGAAGAAGAAAGAAGAATGCGAAGAAACGAAGAAGAAGAAGAAGAAGAAGAAGAAGAAGAAGAAGAAGAAGAAGAAGAAGAAGAAGAAGAAGAAGAAGAAGAAGAAGAAGAAGAAGAAGAAGAAGATGCGAAGAAGAAACAGAAAAAGAAGAACAAGAACAAGAACAAGAACAAAAAAGACAAGAACAAGAATAAGAATAAGAAGAAAGAAGAACAGGAACAAGAAGAACAAGAAAAGAAAAAGAAGAAGAAAAAAAATCGTCATCAACAACAACAACAACAACAAAGACAGCAACAACAGGAACAGCAACAAAAACAACAGCTGCAACAGCAAGAAGAACAAGAAGATTAAGAAGAAAATATACGAAAGAAATGGCGAAAGAAGAGAGGACGCAAAGAAAGAACAACAGAAAGTGGAGGTAAGGGAAAAGAGGTGGAAGAAGAAATGGAACAGGAGATGAAGAAGAAGGAGAAGAAGATGAGGAGGAGGAGAGAGAGAAGGAGACATATTTTCATTTCACTACACGGAAAAAGGTCAAGGGTACTGAGTTCTCTTTCAAAACACTGTATGCTTATTTTTCTGCCAAGGTAATTGTTTATCTTGCCGAGGTTTCCAGTGAAAAAAGGTTAGAATCAATACTATCTAATATGTGAAAATTGCATGCGTAAAACTGAATAAATAGACAAAACAAACAAACAAACAAACAAACGAACGAACGAACGAACGAACGAACAAACAAAAGAACGAACGAACGAACAAATGAATGAATGAATGAATGAATGAATGAATCCATAAATGAATGAATGAATGAATAGACCAATAAGTGAAAGAAAAAAAAAACACACAAACAAATTAATAAAATCAATGAACTAATTGGTGAATGAATAAACGAATGAATAAAAGAAATAAAGAATGAATAAATGAATGAATGAATGAATGAATGAATGAATGAATTGAATGAATGAATGTAGAACAAGAAAAAGAACAAGAACACACACTATTTACAAGCCTGTGGAATAAACAATGATTATGCTTATTTACTAACCTTCCCCTCCACCCCCACCCTCACAGAGTAGCTACATTACATATGCATATACATGGAAATATGACCTCCCACCACGAAATCAGTCTTAACTAGCATTTTGGGCATTTTGAGATATGCATATCACTGGAAAGTGTACATTCTACTGATTATTTTGGTACTTGAATAAAGCTTGTACTAAAAAAATGTACAAGTTATGTATGTTTAAAGTGATTAAGTTGTATGACGGCCATTTTGAGAAAACGGCCTCTAGAGTTTTTGTGTGCTCTCCTAAACATTTTCCTTGAATTTCTTTATGTGTTGGCTTTGACCAAAATTGTTTCTAATTTCCCCTGTCATTATCTGAAAGATGCACCAAAGAGGTTTTCATCAGTATATTACATGTGCGGATACTGTACAGGTTACGGTTCATGATAAGAGTCAAAAATAGGTACTTTTGGTAGGAAATTGTGTTCTTTCTGCTGCGATCAGTGCATTGAAATACCGATTTAAACTGATAAATAATATGTTTTTCAAGAAAACAAAGTCTGTGGGGGATAGATTTTAGTCTACAGAAATCAATTTTGAGAAAAAGTCAAAACACCCCAGATAGACCCTCAGTAACCTTTTCAGCTCCTAGTGTTGTTCGACTGACTGCGAGTTAAGGCTGATTTCGTGGTGGGAGTTCACATGTGCATGAATAAAAATGTTTGTTTTCGGGATGCAAACATTGAATATTATTTCAAAGAAACAGGAAATCCAAAACAAGTGTGGCGCTGCCCGAGTTCAAACAAACAGGAACCAGAAAACCAACCAACCAAACCAAACAAACAAACAAACAAACAAACAAACAAACAACAAACAAACAAACAAACAAACAAGCAAACACGAAAAAAGAATAAGAACCCGTATTCAATACAACAAGACAAAACAGGCGTTGTTTGTTTGTGATCTTACGCTTGACAAAGGCCAGTTGGCCCAACATTTGCATCTGTCTTGTCTTGTTGTATTAAACACGCGTTCTTATTCTTTTTTCGTGTTTTTTTTTTTTTAAGTTGTGTAACCACTATTCAAACGTGATAGTGATCGATTTGATTGTTTGATAGTAGAAGAGCTAATGAATTCATGAGATGTGTTAATACATGTACATATGTATATAATATATATATATATATATATATATATATATATATATATATATATATATTTGTATGTATATGTATATATTAATTATATATTAGTATATTCTTAAACATTATGAAACTTAAATATTTTCGTTTGTTTTCTAGTGAAGAGTTTCAGCGGCTAACTCCTGAAAAACATGAGGCCAGATTTAAGGAGGTCAATGATCTGGTGGCACAACTTTGAGACAGGTTGATAAGTTGAAATATCTTGGAACGGTCATCTCACCAGACGTCAAATGCACATCAGAAATAGCCAGCAGAATCGGCCAAGCCAAAACAGCCATTCAAGAAGCTGAAAAGCGTTCTTACCAACAAATGCCTATCAGTTAACACCAGGAAGAGAGTTCTTGAATGTGATATAGAACTGATAACGTTATACGGTTGTGGGGCGTGGACAGTCAACATGCGAAACCAGAACAAGATTGAGGCAGCCGAGATGTGGTTTCTAAAAGGACTGTTGAGAGTTTCATGGACAGCAAAGAAAACAAACGAGACAGTCTTGATGGAGGCAGTCATAAGAAGATCATTCATAATGAAGATTAGGAAAAGACAAGCAACATTTCTTGGACATTGTACGAGGAAATGGGGAATTAGAGCACCTGGTCACAACAGGAAAGCTGGAAGGAAAGAGAATACCAGGTAAACCCAGGGAGAAAATATTGGAATGTTTTGCAGGGTTGCTGAGGACAGAGAAGGTGGAAAATATACTTGCAACGATAAGGGATTAGATTCGTGTGGAGGGCCATGATCACCAACGTCATGCGGCAGA
>JAPXFY010000031.1:26480116-26482616 GCA_030674185.1 Monoplex corrugatus | reverse complement strand
AGCGCTGAAACAAACACACACGCACGCACGCACACACACGCACGCACGCACGCACGCACGCACGCACGCACGCACACACACACACACACACACACACACACACACGCACACGGCTATAAATGGGGAGAAAGAATAAAAGCAATGGAAAATTATAGAAAGCATATTATATACAATTATATATTACAAATATTTGGAAAGACCACAGCATAACAGCAGACCTTAAGATAAAACTCTTAAAATGTCTTGTCTGGCCAGTGATGTTATACGGCTGCGAGGCATGGACAATGAAGAAAGAGGATGAAAGACGAGTGGAAGCAGCAGAGCTGTGGTTTTACCGAAGACTGCTGAGGGTCAAATGGACGGATAGGCGCTCAAATGAAAGCATACTGAATGAGTTGGGTACTACACGCAAGCTCCTAGTACTCATACAACGGAGGAAACTGAAATATGTTGGACACGCAGTCCGTAATGAGAGAACAGACTTGATGTCCACTGTCCTCCAAGGTAAAGTGGAAGGAAAGAGAAACAGAGGACGGCCACCTGCATCACTTGCTAGAAACATCACAAACATCAGTGGCAAGAAACTCCAGGAGGTGGTCAGACTTAGCCAAGATCGAGAGTGCTGGAGGCAACTTGTGAGGACATCATGTGCAGCGGCCAACACTGTTCCCGGTGACGCCGACAGGTGAGACAGGTGAGATATATTACAATGTGATTCCCCTCCGAGTGGAGTCAGGCTGAAGAGGGGATTGAGTGAGGTCAGGATTTTATGCAGAGGAGAAAAGGTGAGTTTTGAGAGCGGACTTGAAGGAGACAAAAGTAGGTTGCTGACGGACTGAGAGAGGAAGTTTGTTCCAGGAGAGTGGACCAGAAACAGAGAAGGCTCGTGGACCATATATATTGAGCTTAGTGCGTGGAAAGTGAAAAGTCAGAGGATTGGAGGCAGAGCGGAGGGTACGTGAGGGAACATAGATCTCAAGTAGGCTTGATTCCAATTTAATCAGCAAAAACTCTGTCGGACACTGTCCAGTATCCCTTAACTTGCTTTTGATTTGTCCCTGTCAGTTATGATGCCTACTCCTCTTTCATGCGTGTTTCCACCAGAACATATTATTATTGTATGCTCTCCTGATGTTATCATGCCTGCCCCCCTTCCATCTAACTTGCCCGAATCCTAAAATACTAATGTTAAGCCTTTCCATCTCGATCTTGACATTTTCTAATTTTTCCCTTTTGCAGCAATGTCCTCGCATTCCATGTTGCGATTTTTTTGTTTTTGTTTGTTTGTTTCTTGTTTTTGTTTTTGTTGTTTTCTTTTTTAGATTGATCGCAGTAGCTTGCTGACGGTCTGGTGTCACCTGTGCAGCATGATGGTCCCTACCGGACGAAGGTGCTCCATAGGAGCCCCTATTTACGTCGTTATCCTCATTTTTCTTGTTTTGTCTGATCATGAACATATTTGGGAAAGTACGAGACAGTCTTGGTGGAAGCAGACGCAAAGAAGATCATTCATAAGGAAGAGTAGGAAAAGACAGGCAACATTTATGGGACATTTTATGAGGAAAGGGGAATTAGAGCACCTGGTCAGGGAAAATAATATTGGACGGACTTGCAGGGTGGCTGAGGACAGAGAGGGTGGAAGATGTTCTCACGACAACAAGGGATAAATATATATGGAGAGCCATGATTGCGAACGCCATGTGGCAGGGCACTTCTTGATGATGATGATGCTGATGATGATGATGATGATGATGATGATGGAAGTCTGACGTTAACCCACGTCACTATGCTCCCTTCCCATTCCCCTGCGACAAAACAGATGTGAATTTAGAGGTTTGCAACAGATTGTGACACACTGTTCTGAAGGTTTATTCTTCTTTGCTGTTGGCAACTGGGCAGTTCTAAAAACTATGATATTGTTAATATCAACCAAAGGACATAACTCTTGAGAGTCACGTAGGAATTATCTCCCATGTTGTGAAACTTCTCAAATCTAACATGGTTTGTGCTACCCATTCAGCTAGCATAGAAGCAGATACAAAGCACAAAAACCGTAAGCTCAGAACACTCCTCAAAATATTGATATTTTTGATATTGTTAGTTCAAGTCCATATTGCTTCTAGCCCAACCGACTACTACAGCCGTATCAGGGCTAGTGTGCATACATGGGTGAATACTTTGTAAATGCTGGACCATTTTTTTCTCTCTCTGGCTGTTTTCGAAACTTCCATTTAACCCCTTGACTCCTAGCTTATCCACTAGCATTGTGCTTTGTCAACCATGGCAGCAAAGCAAAAATTTAACCCTTTGACTCCTCAGCTTATCCACTAGTATTGTGCTTTGTCAACCATGGCAGCAAAGCAAAAATTTAACCCTTTGACTCCGTCACAGTCGAAGAGTTAAATTTTTACTGATGATAGAGAAGGTGAGGGAGAAATTTGATATATACATATATACATATACATATATATACATATATATATAATATATATATATATAT
>JAPXFY010000031.1:26432616-26465116 GCA_030674185.1 Monoplex corrugatus | reverse complement strand
ACTTTCCAGTGATATGTATATCTCAAAATGCCCAAAATACAAGTTAAGACTGATTTCGTGGTGGGAGGTCACATTTAATACATGTACCCTATTATGTCCTAAGAAAGAGTATGCGATACTTTATAAAACACGTACAGATGAACAGATCAGCAAGGCAGAAAATGATAAGAAGAGAAGACAGCAAAAGGAACAAGGCAGAAACAAAGAGAGTGACAGAAAAGAAAGAGAAGAAGAAAAGAAAAGAAAAGAAAAGGAAAGACACCAAAGCCAAACTGATCTACAGTGTACTGTGGGCATAACTGCAGGTCGTGTTGATGTGCTTCAGCGGCAGGATTAAAATTAGAAAAAAGAAAGAAAAAGAAACAGTGCACTTATAACAACTGTAATGTTGCCTACTGACTTGATCACTGTGAAAACATATCCCTAAATTTCTATGTGTATTCTTTACAATCTTTTTTGTCATTAAACGTCCATTATACAATCACTCACAAGAGGAAAACTCGGAGACAGTATCATCCAACGAATGAAATAAAAAAAAAAATTAAAAATTTTAAAAAAGCGAATCACCAAATTAAAAAGATAGAATCCTAAACGCCACCTTCAGACGAAGAACGAAAGTGATAGACGCAGATGAACATGTCACAAAAACAAATTGAAACAGGCTGGGCAGATCGTTCGCGTGAAAGACAATAGATGGACAATCAGAAAAACAGAATGGCAGATAGCAGAGGGACACAAGATCAGCTGGAAGACAATAGATGGACGATCAGAAAAACAGAATGGCAGATAGCAGAGGGACACAAGATCAGCTGGAAGACAATAGATGGACGATCAGAAAAACAGAATGGCAGATAGCAGAGGGACACAAGATCAGTTGGAAGACAATAGATGGACGATCAGAAAAACAGAATGGCAGATAGCAGAGGGACACAAGATCAGTTGGAAGACAATAGATGGACGATCAGAAAAACAGAATGGCAGATAGTAGAGGGACACAAGATCAGCTGGAAGACAATAGATGGACGATCAGAAAAACAGAATGGCAGATAGCAGAGGGACACAAGATCAGCTGGAAGACAATAGATGGACGATCAGAAAAACAGAATGGCAGATAGTAGAGGGACACAAGATCAGTTGGAAGACAATAGATGGACGATCAGAAAAACAGAACGGCAGATAGTAGAGGGACACAAGATCAGCTGGAAGACAATAGATGGACGATCAGAAAAACAGAATGGCAGATAGTAGAGGGACACAAGATCAGCTGGAAGACAATAGATGGACAATCAGAAAAACAGAATGGCTGACAGTAGAGGGACACAAGATCAGCTGGAAGACAATAGATGGACGATCAGAAAAACAGAATGGCAGACAGTAGAGGGACACAAGATCAGCTGGAAGACAATAGATGGACAATCAGAAAAACAGAATGGCAGATAATAGAGGGACACAAGATCAGTTGGAAGACAATAGATGGACGATCAGAAAAACAGAATGGCAGACAGTAGAGGGACACAAGATCAGTTGGAAGACAATAGATGGACGATCAGAAAAACAGAATGGCAGATAGTAGAGGGACACAAGATCAGTTGGAAGACAATAGATGGACGATCAGAAAAACAGAATGGCAGATAGCAGAGGGACACAAGATCAGTTGGAAGACAATAGATGGACAATCAGAAAAAACAGAATGGCAGACAGTAGAGGGACACAAGATCAGTTGGAAGACAATAGATGGACGATCAGAAAAACAGAATGGCAGACAGTAGAGGGACACAAGATCAGCTGGAAGACAATAGATGGACAATCAGAAAAACAGAATGGCAGATAGTAGAGGGACACAAGATCAGCTGGAAGACAATAGATGGACGATCAGAAAAACAGAATGGCAGACAGTAGAGAGACACAAGATCAGCTGGAAGACAATAGATGGACGATCAGAAAAACAGAATGGCAGATAGCAGAGGGACACAAGATCAGCTGGAAGACAATAGATGGACGATCAAAAAAACAGAATGGCAGACAGTAGAGGGACACAAGATCAGTTGGAAGACAATAGATGGACGATCAGAAAAACAGAATGGCAGACCGTAGAGGGACACAAGATCAGCTGGAAGACAATAGATGGACGATCAGAAAAACAGAATGGCAGACAGTAGAGGGACACAAGATCAGTTGGAAGACCGAAAAGTTGTTCGGAGAGATGACATTAGGTGGCAACAAGGAGAAACAAGGTCAAGGACAGCAACAGACAGACAAAATTGGAGGAGGGCTACTTCCTGCAGCGGAAGGACACAACCTAGAAAAACCAAACACACAAACAAAAAATAATTCTGTGTATGGATGAGTTGGTACTTTTTACGAGCAACTCTTCAGAGACGACATCAATTATAGCAATTTTAGTAAAAGGAACCAGAAGAACAAGAAAACCAATGTAAGCGCGTATTTGTTTTGTCTTGTCTTGTTTTGTTAAATACGGGCTTAGATTGGTTTTCTTGTTCTTCTGGTTCCTGTTTGCATGGGCGCGGGCAGTCGCACTTGTTTTGGATCTAGCAATTCTAGTGTTAACAGAATGCATGAGAGTTGTGTGTGTGTGAGGCATACAATACAAAAACAAACCGTATCACCGATGCTAAATTGCTATGTAACGTTCTAAGAGCAGTCAGAATTTGATCGTTTTCTTTTTCTCCCAATTTTTGTATCTGGTATTTGTTTGTTTGTGATCTGCCAGTTGGCCTAAACTTTGCGCCTATATTGTCTTGTTCTATTAAAAAATATGCGTTATTTCTCTTCTTTCGTGTTTTTTTTTTTTCTGGTTCCTATTTGATCTACTGTAAATAGAAGAATTAACCATTGTAGCAAAGAACAGCCAGTCTGTCCTAAATTTTGATTTGATTACCTGTGGTCTAAGCAATATCTGTTTCGGTGATATCCCCGTACTTCAACAAGTTTCGTTATTTGAAATGTCTGGTTAAACATACAACACATTAGATGTATACATATGTGTTTTAGCAAACAGTGATTTGAAGACATTTGATAAAAGTTGTATCTCTGCTTAGAACACTTCATTGGCTCCCGGTAAATGCTAGGATTCAATATAAAGTTGCCTGTCTCTGCTTTCAGTGTATCTATCATGAGAACATGCCATCCTATCTTACCAACCTCCTGCAGGGTTACAAATCTTCTCGAACGCTCCGCTCTTCTGACACCTCACTGTTGACTGTTCCTCGTTTCTCTCTAGACACCTTTGGTAAAAAGTCTTTCTTTGTCTTTGGCCCAAATGTATGGAACTCTCTACCACTGTCTCTCAGAAAAACTAAGTGTTTCTCAACCTTCAAACAGCACCTGAAAACCCACCTCTTTCAAACTCATCTAACCTGAAGAGCCTTAGTTTGCAAGTCTGTCAACAGACTAATTTCTCCTGCCTGCATAATAGTATTTTGTATAAGGGCCTATAGAGCGAGGTGTGTGTGCGTGCGTGCGTGCATGTGTGTGTGTGTGTGTGTGTGTGTGTGTGTGTGTGTGTGTGTGTGTGTGCATGAGTGAGCATGTGTGTGTATCACTGTATGTGCACAGCTGAGGAGGGGATAGGGGAGACATTGAGTGGGAAAGAGACTGAAACACTTTAAGAAATTTCTTAATCTTTTTTTTTTATGTAAATTGTGATATAGGTAGAAAGAAACTCTAGGGAGAGCTAGACAACAGAAGGTCTTCAGAGAAGTAACCCCCTTTAGACAAGTGTTTCGGCCCTGAATTCCTTACACTCTCGGGGAGCCGGGCCACATCCAGGTCATGACTCCTGGATGCCCTTCTGCTGTTGTCTATTTTTTTTTTTTTTTTTTTTTTCACGCCGGGGAGCGAACCTGGGCGATTCTGCGCTTTAGAACTGCGTATGCGGTTTTACCAATGTGCTAACGGGGCACACATCGTCTATAGGGGAATTTAATCCTTATGAAGTTCACTTTTGGTTCCTTCTTGCCCAGATCCAGCTTGAGCTCCTTTCTGCTGCCTCTGCCATCGCTTTAAGGGCTCTAGTCCTCTTCTTCCCAGAAATGGCGAGTTGTTTCATGAGATCATAAGCGGAGGTGCCCACAAACCCTCTTGCCCCGACCTCTATGGCGAAGATTTTGACCCGCAGCCCTGCTTTCTTCAGGGTGCTGGCAAGACCGGCGTATTTTTCGGTCTTGTAGATATGTGCTTCTTCCATTCTGCTTTCGTATGGCACAGTGAGTTCTATCAGAATCACTTGTTTCGAGGAGTAAGAGTGGAGAGCGATGTCTGGTCTCATGCCTGTCTTGCTGATGACATCTGGGTAATTTCTCCACTCTGGGAGGTCTGCTGTACACTCCCAGTCGACTGCTCCATCCAGAAGACCCTTTGGCAATGTGCGGGTTGTCATAGCACTTTCGGGCCAGACCTGCTTCCCTCCTGCTTTGTAGAACGTTGTCATAGCAATTGGTGCGTTTGGGGTCATGGTTTTTTCGCTAACCACGTCTGTGATCACTTTCAGAACTTGGTTGTGCCTCCATGTATACCTTCCTTGGGCTAGCGCTACTTTGCAAGAGCTTAGGGCATGTTCCACTGTTTGTTTCTTCTGACAGAGCGGACATGCTGGGTCGTCTGATTTCCCCCATTTCACTAAGTTTGCATTCGAGGGGAGCAGGTCATATACAGATCTGAGGAGGAAGCTTATCCTTAGAGGAGCCATGTGCCACATATCGTTCCAGCTGAGACTTCTTTGGAGTGCACTGTCCCATGTTGTCCATTGCCCCTGTTGACCTTGCTGGACTGCCTTCTGCACTCTTTTGACATCTTCTTCTTCCTTCAACTCCTGTATGATCATGTCTCTTTTTTCCTTCCCTTTGGCTTTGGACCACCACTGCATTTTTGTTGCTCCCAGTCCCTGTCTGTTGGTTTGCGTGTGTCCAATTATTTCTTTGATGCTGAGGTTTCTCTTGGCATTGTTTACAGCCTCTTGGACTTTCCACTTTCTGCCAGTTCTCAGCTTTGGATGAACTGATCTCACGATATTGTCTTCCGATTCCTCCAGCATGCTCAACAGTCTTGCTTTTCCAACTTTGTATTCCTCCACTATGGATTTGAGAGGTAGCTTCAGCATAGCTTGACGACAGTAGAATGCAACATCAGTGAGACCAGGTGGGACACCGAGCCATTTTCTTGTGTATTTGTTGATTTTGGCTTCCATTGCTTCGACTGTGCTGGTGCAAATGTCATAGATTAGCAGTGGCCACAGCAGCTTTGGTATCAGCATGAACTGTAGACACCAGACTTTGTATTTGCCTGGCAGTCCGCAGTTATCTATTTTCTTCAGGCCTTCTTCTGCTGTTTGCTTGGTTTCACATCCCCTTTGTGTGTCTTTCAGGGAGTCATCATACCATCTTCCGAGACTTTTTACTGGCTCTTCTGTGACAGTGGGGATGGCTTGGTTGGCTACCATGAATTTGACTGAATCTGCCACTTTTCCTTTTCGCAGTGAGAGACTTCGGGATTTCTTAGGTTTGAACCTCATTCTTGAAGAGGCCACCAGCTCATCCAGCTGCTTTAAGATTCGGTGTGTCTCTTCCTCATCCGTGGACAAGACTGTTGTGTCATCCATGAAAGCTTTCAGAGGAGGCATCTGGTATCCATCTCCAGATTCACTGGACCTGAACTCTTCATTGCAGCTTTCAAGATGACTTCCATTGCCAACACGAACAGTATGGGAGAGATTGCACAGCCCATTGCAATGCCCACCTCTAGGTCTATCCAGTCCGTGGTGTATTCTTTGGTAGAGAACCGCATTGAGAACCCTTGGAAATACTTCCTCAGCATTGTTCGGATGTTTTCTGGGATGTGATACATTTCAAGAGCCAGCTGGATCATATCGTGTGGAACTGATCCATATGCATTCGCCAGATCAAGCCAAACTACGTCAATGTCTCTCTTCTCTGTTCTTGCTTTTTGGATGGCATCCCAAATCAACGTGGCATGTTCCAAGCATCCAGGCATTCCTGGTATGCCTCCCTTTTGGACTGACATATCCAGATACTTGTTTTCAGTCAGGTATTTTGTCAATCTTGCTGCCATAACAGAGAAGAAGATTTTCCCCTCGACGTTCAGAAGTGATATTGGCCTGAACTGATTGATGCTGCTGGAGTTCTGCTCATTCGGAATGTACACTCCTTCAGCTCTCATCCATTGGTCGCTGATCTTCTGGTTCCTCCATGCTGATCGAATCATCTTGTGGAGCCACTCGAGCACTTTTGGGCATTTCTTGTAGAGCAGGTATGGTATTCCGTTTGGTCCAGGTGCTGACTTGGCTCTGGCTTTCTTTACTACGTTCTTCATTTCATCCAGTGTTGGTGGTTTGTTATTGAATTTTCCTTCTGGCGCTGCAGGCCAAACCAGATTCTGGATTTCAAGTGGTGCCTCGCGCTGAGAATCGGAATATGTTTCCCTGAGATGCTGCTCTAGGGTTTCCTTGCCCACTGTGAGAGTCCCTGATTTGGGTTGTTCAAACAGCTTTCTTGCAAAGTCAAAGGGATCTTTGAAGAAACGATCTTGAGTCTTCTTCTTTTTGCTCTTTCTTCGCCTTGCTGATTCCACTTTGCTGAGAGCATTGTGTTTGGCTTTCAGATCTTTCCAGAGTTCTAGGAGCCCTTGCTTCTCGAATTCTGAGGCAGTTTTCATTCGCTTTTTAAGCTTCCTTTTCTCCCTCCGGATGCTCTCCATCTGTTGCTGTCTTCTGGATTTCTGGGGAGGCGTTTTTGTCTTTGGCTGCTTCACTCCATAAGTGTCCCTGCAGATAGAGTATATGATGTCTCCGTATGTGTCAAGTTTGTGTTCCAGCGTACTGTTCCCTATTAGCGCATTCAGCTTAAGGACAAGTTCCTCATCTAATTTCTCCCATTGTTCTTTTGCACCGGCAGGCGGCAAATTGAGTTTTCCACGTTTGGCGTTAAGAGCTTGTGCAAAATCCGCATCAGAACCGTCAGCGTGGATGTCCTTGGCATTATGGTTTAAATCCTGGCCTTGGTCATCCAACGTCTCACCTGCTATCGCAGTGCGCTGCTGCTGGTTCGTATGTGTCTTCAAACAGCCCATTTTTGTCCTGTGGATCTTCATGCCGCGTTTGGTGGTGAATCTCCTTCCACACGCACACGGAAATTCCATCTGGTCATTAATCATGATCCGTTGTGCGTTTCCAGTCGTGATGGAGTCTGTGCCGATGGATTCATCATTCTCTCCCCCTTTCGGTGAATCCTGGGAGCATCTTTCATTTAAAGAACTCGTGGCATGTTATCAAAGGCAAGGTGGGAAGCCAACCCACAAAGCCCGCAGGTCTAGTCTTTCCCAGTGTCCTTCGGTCTTTCCCGAATGTCCTCCGAACTATTCCCGGAAGTCAATGGATTGACCATGTGCAGGTAGAAAGAAAACTCTAGGGAGAGCTAGACAACAGAAGGTCTTCAGAGAAGTAACCCCCTTTAGACAAGTGTTTCGGCCCTGAATTCCTTACACTCTCGGGGAGCCAGGCCACATCCAGGTCATGACTCCTGGATGCCCTTCTGCTGTTGTCTATTTTTTTTTTTTTTTTTTATGATATGCGAACAGATTATAATTTATGGGGTAATTTTAATTGTCAAGGTGTTAATGCTGTAATACTGAAGTTATAATGTTTTTCCTGTATATGAATTAAAATTTTTCTGTTTTAATCTTCTTTCAAAATATTGATTATGATATTATGTACAACTATTGCATGCACAAACACACACACACACGCATGCAAACATAGCACACGCACACACATACACACACACACACACACACACACACACACATATTCTTACACACACACACGCGCACAGCAACGCGCATGCACGCACACACACACATGCACACACACACACACGCACACATACACACATACACACGTACGCACGCACACACACGCAGCAATATATATACACAGTATGCCTCTTTATTCATATGAAAAATCTGTTATTTTTTTCATGACATAAGTCAGTGTTTAAACTTTAATATTCTGTGGTTTCTTATGTGTCTTCTTACTTGTATAGCTTTGATGTTTGTTGTTATCTTATTGTGTATGTAATTGTGAACATTTTTTATCACCATTTGCCTTTTTTTGCGAAATGTAAAGCGCTGGTGAGCATGCTTTTATAAGGAATATGCGCTATACAAATAAACATTATTATTATTATTGTTATTATTATTATTATTATTATTATTATTATTATTATTATTATTATTATTATTATTATTATTATTATTATTATATTATTATTATTATTATCATTATTATTATATATTATTATTATTATTGTTATTATTATTATCATTATTATTATTATCTGTGGTATTTTTACATTCTATAGATCTACAGTGGTTGACAGCTAATCATGAAAGTAAACAGATTTTTTGTTTTCTGGGCATTAAAACTCAAAACTAGAGGTTCAATCTGTAATAAGAAGGAACAAAACAGCCATTTATTCATAAACTGACAACAAAACATGTCTGATTGAAAAGAGTGGGGTTTTTTTCATTTTCTTTCCTCGCTAATAGAAAAAAAAATTGTTGAAATGACTTGGCATTTTTATGTTTAGTTTTGTGTTTGTTTCTATTGTTTGTTTTGGCTTTTGTGTTTTGTTGTTGTTTTTGTTGTTGTTGTTGTTGTTGTTGTTGTTGTTTTTCCGTCGCTTTTACGATGGGTCAGATAGTAACAATGCGTATTAGAACGTTCTAGAATAGCATACCAATACACACATGTGCGCAAAAAAGCGCATACGCACATCACCACAAAACAAAATGCAGCACACGCACACACACACACACACCACACACACACAACACACACAACACACACACACACACACCCACACCACACACACACACACACACACACACACACACACACACCACACACACACACACACACACACACACACACCACACACACACACACACACACACACACACACACACACAACACACACACACACACACACACAACACACACACACACACACACACACACACACACAACACACACACACACACACACACACAACACACACACAAAACACACACACACACCAACACACACACACACACACACACACACACACACACACAACACACACACACACACACACACACACACACACAACACACACACACACACACTTATATATATATATATATAGAAAGGGCGGTTGAGAAACAGAAACATAAACAGGAGCAGAGGAGGCAGAAAGACAGAGAAAAACAAGGAGAAAAAGAAATGAGGCACATAGAGGGGGTGGGGGGGATCACTGGTGGACAGAAAAGGGTATGCCCTTACAGTCACGCATGAAGGGCGACAAGAGTATGTGACTATGCAAGAAACAAGGGGAAGTAAGCTCGCTCCTTGTTGTGATGGGCCTGGCACAGAACAGCGGCAACCGACAGGGGAACATTTGTTATCGAGGAACTTAGCATTAACCCATAATATCTACAGAAGCAGAAGAGAGAGGCCGGGCCTTCCACTGTTAACCCTCTGACTCCCACACCCCATCCACCAAATCATCACCACTATCATCATCATCATGTACCCTGCCGCATGGCGTTGGCCATCATGGCCCTCCATATGCTTCCATCCCTTCTTGTTGCCCGCAAGCACTTCTTCCACCCTGTCTGTACCTCAGCCATCCTGCAAGTCCTTCCGATAGTTTCTCCCTGGGTCTACCTGGTGTTCTCTTTCCTTCCAGCTGTCCTGTTGTGACCAGGCGCTCTAATTCCCCTTTTCTTGTAAAAATGGCCTATAAATGCATCCATCAACTAAAACAAACTTAACCTTTTGACGCCCTCACCCTTTCCACGACCGGCTTCCTGCAGGAAAGGTAAGGGAGTCAAAGGGTTAACTTTTTGCTTTGCCAGCGCGGTTGACAGTGCAGAATGTTGATGGACAGTGTCCAGGAGTCATAAGGTTAATGTCTCAACACCAGTGAGTACTTCTTCCACAGCTAACTACGAGCCATGAGGCGTCGTGTCATCATTCTTGTGTGTACATGTACACTTTACGACTGTAGGAATAATGGCTATGTCTATGGTTCGACATGTGTTAGTATATATTTATTATTTACGTGTGTACATATGCGAAAGTGTGTATGCTGAGGAGTATTCTGACATGTGTGTGTGTGTGTGTGTGTGTGTGTGTGTGTGTGTCCGTGTGTGTTAGTGTGTGTGTGTGTGTGAGTGTTAGTGTGTGTGTGTGTGTGTTAGTGTGTTAGTGTGTGTGTCTGTTAGTGTGTTAGTGTGTGTGTGTGTGTTAGTGTGTTAGTGTGTTAGGTGTGTGTGTGTGTGTGTGTTTTTTGTTAGTGTGTGTATGTGTGTGTGTGCGTGTGTGAGTTCGGTTATGTGTGTGTGCGCGTGTGTGTGTTCGTTTGTGTATGCGAGTGTGTGTGTGCGTGTGTGTGTTCATGTGTGTGTGTGTGTGTGTGTTTGTGTGTGTGCGTGTGTTTGTGTGTGTGTGTGGGCGTGTGTGTGTGTGGGCGTGTGTGTGTGTTTGTGTGTGTGTGTGTGTGTGTGTGTGTGTATGTGTGTGTGCGCGTGTGCATGCGTGCGCATACGTATGTGTATGCTACATGTGTATTATGTGTGTGTGTATGTATGCAGTATGTGTGTGAGCTTGTATATGCTTATAACATTTTTTCTATCATTTCAAACGCAACACACACACACACACACACACACACACACACATATATATATACACACACGCACACATCACACACACACACACTCACACACACAGAGGCACAAACACATAGAGGCACACACACAGAGGCACACACACACACACACACACCACACACACACACACACACACACTCACACACACACACACACACACACACACACACACACACCACACACACACACACAGATGAAGATGACAAGTCATAGGTACTGTTGTAATAAGATTTTCATAATTTCACACAAAAAGTTGATGACAAGCCCTAAATAAGAATAAAACATGCCCATCATTCAAACATGCGAAAAGAAGATTAAGTCCTTAGTTTGCTTACAACACGTTTTCTCGTCATTTCACAGAAACAAATCAAAATAGAAAAAGAAAAGGTTTACACTTTCATGAACGCAACATTTCAACATATATCAACTGACAAACGACTTGAAAGTTCTGGGTTCGAATTCTGTTACTACTCTGAAAAAAACTATTTCTCCCTCGGCTGCTGTATCTTCCCAAACCCTGTGAATGGTGTGTATCCCCATCAACATCTGGATTTTGGAAATGCACGTAGATGCACGCACAACATTTCTCTCTAGCCAGTTTCGATCCCACACAAACCTGCACAAGCAGACTGGAAGGCTCTGATTTGGAGTTTGGAGTTTTTCAAGACGGATTCATAACAATCGGGCAATTCCATATGCACTTCATCCAAAAGAAAAAAAAATATTCACATATTCATATTCATATTCATGTTCATGTTCATGTTCATATTCATATTCATATTCACATTCATATTCGTATTCGTATTCGTATTCGTATTCGTATTCATATTCATATTCATATTCATATTTGTGACCCGTTTTCACGAAATGAGTCCTAACTCGCAGGCAACGAAAAGCGTAGAGGCCAGGAAAAGGTGTGATGGGTCGATTTTGTCAATTTTTACTTTTCGTCAAAATTGGAATATTTAATCTTTAAATTACATGTACATGCACTCAGCACTTTATAATAATTCAATCGGAAAATGTATTTAAAATGTGTTTTAACCAGATAACGGCATGCTTTTTGTGTCCAAAAAAGATATATATAAACTTAAATAACTAGACAATTACAGTAGATGTTCACACCAAGTTTTGTGTGCTATTGTGGCATGATGTGTTTTACCATGGTACAAAATTTGGTAAAGATTGGTGAAGTAGAAATATATGTTGCTAAGGTAAAACTTCACTGAAGTGGTGAAAATTTTAAACTTCAAACACCCATAACTTCCTTGTTTTTAGGAATACAATAATAAATTTTATATGAAAAGAAAGTTGATAACTTGGACATTTCGAAAATCATAATATCCTAAAACCTGCCATCGGTGTACTCCTCACTTATTCAGTCGCACTGTCGTGACTTCGCTCACGGTGGTGTGCACTGAAGTCAGTTCTCAACCCAGCAGTTGCGCTGAAGAAGTCGGCCGGATCGCCGATGAAAGCTACGCAGTAAGTAGCTTTTTTTTTCACTGAAAGACAGGTTCAGCCAGGTAGCCATTATGTTATTTTCATCTTAGGACTCATTTTGTTAAAACGGGTCACATTTATTTCTTTTGTCAGTGGATTTACCATGTGAAACTTGGGGTCCTCTCCTGTTTGAGAGCCTGTCGCCACAGTGCAACACCACCCAGTTTGTTTTTACCAGGACTTCAAAAAAGACTAAATTGGCCTTCAGAGGGGAGGGACCAGGGAAATCAACCTATATCTACAATGTTTTATACCAGGGCAGCCAGGCTAACGCCCTGCTCTTCACGATGTTCAACTGCCGTAGGATCTTTAGCTTGCGCAAGCAAGAAGGCATACGGTTTCAACTCGTTCTGCTTCACCTTCCAAAGGACTAGACTTTCAGTTTGATTTTCCGATCAAACTGAGGGAGAAAAGTCGAGGCCTCTACGGGGAACGAAGCCCAGAGCCTCGAGTTTAGTTACTGGCAGGCGAACGTCTGAACAATTCTGCCAGTCTTCTCATTATTCCAAGCTAGGAAAGAAAGAAGATCTGTTCTAAGCTATCTGTCTGTCTTAATCAATTTACATATGCAAAATGATTTGTTTAAGATGTGGCTAATGAATGAATGATTGTGAGTTTAAGAATAAATTAAAGAAGAATAACTTCTTGGCGTGGCTTACAACATCTAAAACAAGTGTGACTGACGCGTTCAAGCAAACAGGAACCAGAAAAAAAAAAAAACAGGAAAAAAAAAACAACAGAATAAGAACGCGTATTTAATACAACAAGACAAAACAGGAGCAAATTTCCGGCCCTTTGTCAAGCGTAACATTACAAACGAACAAACACCAGATACAAAAATAAGGAGAAAAAGACTGAAACTTCCTTTTCTCATACAGGACGGAGCAGCGGGGAAGTTTCAGTCTTTTTCTTCTGATTTTTGTATCTGGTGTTTGTTCGTTTGCGCCTGTCTTGTCTTGTTGTATTAAATACGCGTTCTTTTTCTTTTTTCGTGGCTTACAACGCCACAGTGATCACAAACCAGCAGATTACAGCGAGCACACCACGCATGTCACAATCTTGCCGTCAACGTAAGGGTTGCAGGGCAAAGAGCCACACACATTCTTCGTAAAGTACAGCATGGCACCGACCTGGGTTTGACTTGATGCAGGTCGGCTTTCCAGACTGGAGTCTACACATATATATTCAGTGCTGGCAGTATCGCCGGTGTTTCCAGCCATGAGGTATCCGCTGTACTGACGGTGCCAGCCCGCGTTGCAGACGTTGGTGCCTGGGATCATGATGGTGGTTGGATAACCGGAGCGACACACGGCGCACACGGGATCGTTATTCATGTTGGTGTCATAGGTTCTGTATTCAGCTCCATACAGTTCAGCCCCGTACCGAAAAGTTTTGGCGCTGGTCACAGGGGACATAGTCAAACATAAGAAATTGGTAGCGCCGCCGGTCCTGGCGTAATAAGAACCGCCGACCACGCCGGAGTACACGAGCGTGGAGCCGTTTCCACACTGCGATCCGCCCCAGCGCACGAAGGTAGAGGTGCCAGCGTTCTGGATTTGCTGGTCGTGTTCAGCATTTTGTGATTTGAGCGTCTGGATGTCTGCAGACGTTTGCGATTTTAAAGCCTGAAGGTCAGCACTGACCTCAGTAAGTCGCTGCCCCATCTGACTGACAACAACCTCTAAGGGACCGGAGTCATCAGACCGGACCGCCATACCGTGAGGTACTGACCTTCGTGTTAGCATCATGTTATGGTCAGCTCGCTTGGCTTCAGTCGTCACCTCTTCTTCTTCATCAGATTCTGGGTCAGAAAACCTGTACGGTGATGCTTCAAAGATCTGTGACTCCGTTCTCTCTTTCTGGTCCGCTTCCAGTCGTCGGATCTTTTGCTTCAGCTGATGTATGGCTTCGTCCTGTTGAGACAGCCGGTTGTTTTGTTGGCGGAACACAGTTTCTTGATGGCGTAGTGTGGTTAGCAAGGCGTCTTGGGCAGACAGCTTTTCCTCTTGCCGTGACAGTGTCTGGGCTTGCTGAAGGATCAGGGCGTCTTGCTGAGTGAGGTGTTCGGTTTGTGCGCGAAACAGGACGTCTAGAGCAGACAGCTTTTCCTCTTGCTGTGACAGCTTCTGGGTTTGTTGGCGAAGCAAACTCTCCAAAATCTTCATTCTCTCAGCCAGTGATGCTGATTCTTTTTCTTCAAGTTTGTCATGCCCATCTTGGATGATGTCAGAAAACCCACCACAAGCCAAAGTCGTCAGTGCCAGCAAAAGTGCTATGCTGCATTTGGAAGAGAAGTTGTGTTTTCCCATTTTCTCGGTACAGAAGACAGTACGGCTCTGTGTGGAATTATTTGTGACCTGTTGTTCTTAAAGCAACGGCTGTTGTTGTGTTATCTTATCGGTTACACAACTTATTTCGGTTTTGAAAATAGGCGCTTGAATTCGTGTTCGAAACTGGGAGGTTCTATGTCTGTTAATACATATGTTATCAGAAAAGAAAACACTGGATATGTAAATCTATTTTCACTCAAAGAAACGTATTTCTTTTAATTGTTGTTCGTTTTCCGTGTTGTTGGTATTTTCCAATGAAGTGGGTTTTCTTTTTTTGGCGTTGTTGTTGGTGTTTTCCTATAACAAATTAGTTTTCCTTGTTGGTGGTGTTTTCCTATGCTGTGTTCGTTTTCATTGTTGGTGGTGTTTTCCTATGCTGTGTTCGTTTTCCTTGTTGGTGGTGTTTTCCTATACTATAATGTGTTCGTTTTCCTTGTTGGTGGTGTTTTCCTATACTATAGTGTGTTCGTTTTCCCTGTTGGTGGTGTTTTCCTATGCTGTGTTCGTTTTCCTTGCTGGTGGTGTTTTCCTGTGATGTGTTCGCTTTCCTTGTTGGTGGTGTTTTCCTATAATGTGTTCATTTTCCTTGTTGGTGGTGTTTTCCTATAATATATTCGTTTTCCTTGTTGGTGGTGTTTTCCTATAATGTGTTCGTTTTCCTTGTTGGTGGTGTTTTCCCATAATTTCTCTTCGTTTTAGTTGTTGGTGGTGTTTTTCTATAATGTGTTTATTTTCCTTGTCTGTGGTGTTTTCAAATAATGTGTTCTTTTCCTTGCTGGTTGTGTTTTCCTATTAAGTGTTCGGCATCCTTCTTGGTGGTGTTTTCCTATGATGTGTTCTTTTTTGTTTGTTCTTGGTGTTTTCCTATAATGTGTTTGTTTTCCTTGATGGTGGCGTTTTCCTATAATGTTCTCGTTTTCCTTGTTGGTGGTGTTTTCTTGTAATGTGTTCTTTTTCCTTGTTGATGGAATTTTCCTATAATGTGTTTGTTTCCTTTGTTGGTGGTGTTTTCCTCAAATGTGTTCGTTTTCCTTGTTGGTGGTGTTTTCCTAATGTGTTCGCTTTCCTTGTTGTTGGTCTTTTCCTAATGTATGTTCGTTTTCCTTGTTGGTGGTGTTTTTCTGTGATGTGTTCGCTTTCCTTGTCGGTGGTGTTTTCCTATAATGTGTTCGTTTTCCTTGTTGGTGGTGTTTTTCTATAATTTGTTCATTTTCCTTGTCAGTGGTGTTTTCCTATGAAGTGTTCGTTTTCCTTGTCAGTGGTGTTTTCCTGTGATGTGTTCGATTTCCTTTTTGGTGGTGTTTTCCTATAATTTGTTCATTTTCCTTGTTGGTGGTGTTTTCCTAGAAAGTGTTTGCTTTCCTTGTTGGTGGTGTTTTTCCTATAAAGTGTTCGTTTTCCTTGTCAGTGCTGTTTTCCTATAAAGTGTTCGTTTTCCTTGTCAGTGGTGTTTTCCTATAATATGTTCGTTTTCCTTGTTGGTGGTGTTTTCCCATAATTTTCGTTTTCTGTGGTTGTTGTTTTCTATAATGTGTTTATTTTCCTTGTTGTGGTGTTTTCAATAATTTTCTTTTCCTTGTGGTTTGTGTTTTCCTATAATGTGTTCGTTTCCTTTTGTGGTGTTTTCCTATACAGTGTTCGTTTTCCTTGTTGGTGGTGTTTTCCTATAAGTGTTCGTTTTCCTTGTCAGTGGTGTTTTCCTATAATATGTTCGTTTTCCTTGTTGGTGGTGTTTTCCTATAATGTGTTCGTTTTCCTGTTGGTGGTGTTTTCCTATAATGTGTTCGTTTTCCTGTTGTGTGGTGTTTTCCTATAATGTGTTCGTTTTCCTTGTCAGTGGTGTTTTCCTATAATGTGTTCGTTTTCCTTGTCAGTGGTGTTTTCCTATAATATGTTCGTTTTCCTTGTTGGTGGTGTTTTCCTATAATGTGTTCGTTTTCCTTGTTGGTGGTGTTTTCCTATAATATGTTCGTTTTCCTTGTTGGTGGTGTTTTCCTGTGATGTGTTCGCTTTCCTTGTTGGTGGTGTTTTCCTATAATGTGTTCATTTTCCTTGTTGGTGGTGTTTTCCTATAGTGGTTTTTTTCCCATAATTTCTCTTCGTTTTAGTTGTTGTTGGTGTTTTTCTATAATGTGTTTATTTTCCTTGTCTGTCTTGTTTTCAAATAATGTGTTCTTTTCCTTGCTGGTTGTGTTTTCCTATTAAGTGTTCGGTATCCTTCTTGGTGGTGTTTTCCTATAAAGTGTTCGTTTTCCTTGATGGTGGCGTTTTCCTATAATGTGCTCGTTTTCCTTGATGGTGGCGTTTTCCTATAATGTCTTCGTTTTAGTTGTTGTTGGTATTTTTCTATAATGTGTTTATTTTCCATGTCTGTGGTGTTTTCAAATAATGTGTTCTTTTCCTTGCTGGTTGTGTTTTCCTATTAAGGGTTCGGTATCCTTCTTGGTGGTGTTTTCCTATGATGTGTTCTTTTTTGTTTGTTGTTGGTGTTTTCCTATAATGTGTTTGTTATCCTTCATGGTGGAGTTTTCCTATAATGTGTTCGTTTTCCTTGTTGGTGGTGTTTTCTTGTAATGTGTTCTTTTTCCTTGTTGATGGAATTTTCCTATAATGTGTTTGTTTCCTTTGTTGGAGGTGTTTTCCTCAAATTTGTTCGTTTTCCTTGTTGGTGGTGTTTTCCTAATGTGTTCGCTTTTCTTGTTGTTGGTCTTTTCCTAATGTATGTTCGTTTTCCTTGTTGATGGTGTTTTCCTGTGATGTGTTCGCTTTCCTTGTCGGTGGTGTTTTCCTATAAAGTGTTCGTTTTCCTTGTTGGTGGTGTTTTCCTATAAAGTGTTCGTTTTCCTTGTTGGTGGTGTTTTCCTGTGATGTGTTCGTTTTCCCTGTTGGTGGTGTTTTCCTATAATGTGTTCGTTTTCCTTGTCAGTGGTGTTTTCCTATAATATGTTCGTTTTCCTTGTTGGTGGTGTTTTCCTATAAAGTGTTCGTTTTCCCTGTTGGTGGTGTTTTCCTATAAAGTGTTCGTTTTCCTTGTTGGTGGTGTTTTCCTAAAAAGTGTTCGTTTTCCCTGTTGTTGGTGTTTTCCTATAATATGTTCGTTTTCCTTGCTGGTGGTGTTTTTCCTATAAAGTGTGTTCGTTTTTCCTGTTGGTGGTGTTTTCCTATAATGTGTTCGTTTTCCTTGTCAGTGGTGTTTTCGTACAATATGTTCGTTTTCCCTTTTGGTGGTGTTTTCCTATAATGTGTTCGTTTTCCTTGTCAGTGGTGTTTTCCTATAATATGTTTGTTTTCCTTGTCAGTGGTGTTTTCCTATAATGTGTTCGTTTTCCTTGTCGGTGATTTTTCCTATAATATGTTTCGTTTTCCCTGTTGGTGGTGTTTTCCTATAATGTGTTCGTTTTCCTTGTCAGTGGTGTTTTCCTATAATGTGTTCGTTTTCTTGTCAGTGGTGTTTTCCTATAATGTGTTTGTTTTCCTTGTTGGTGGTGTTTTCCTATAATGTGTTCGTTTTCCTTGTCAGTGGTGTTTTCCTATAATGTGTTTGTTTTCCTTGTCAGTTGTGTTTTCCTACAATGTGTTCGTTTTCCTTGTTGGTGGTGTTTTCCTATAAAGTGTTCGTGTTCCTTGTCAGTGGTATTTTCCTATAATATGTTCGTTTTCCTTGTTGGTGGTGTTTTCCTATAATGTGTTCGTTTTCCTTGTCAGTGGTGTTTTCCTATAATATGTTCGTTTTCCTTGTCAGTTGTGTTTTCCTATAATGTGCTCGTTTTCCTTGTTAGTGGTGTTTTCCTATAATGTGTTCGTTTTCCTTGATGGTGGCGTTTTCCTATAATGTGTTCGTTTTCCTTGTTAGTGGTGTTTTCCTATAATGTGCTCGTTTTCCTTGTTAGTGGTGTTTTCCTATAATGTGTTCGTTTTCCTTGATGGTGGCGTTTTCCTATAATGTGCTCGTTTTCCTTGTTAGTGGTGTTTTCCTATAATTTGCTCGTTTTCCTTGATGGTGGTGTTTTCCTATAATGTGCTCGTTTTCCTTGATGGTGGCGTTTTCCTATAATGTCTTCGCTTTAGTTGTTGGTGATGTTTTCCTATAAAGTGTTCGTTTTCCTTTTTTGGTGGTGTTTTCCTATAATGTCTTCGTTTTAGTTGTTTTTGGTGTTTTTCTATAATGTGTTTATTTTCCTTGTTGGTTGTGTTTTCAAATAATGTGTTCTTTCCCTTGCTGGTTGTGTTTTCCTATTAAGTGTTCGGTATATTTCTTGGTGGTGTTTTCCTATGATGTGTTCGTTTTCTTTGTTGGTGGTGTTTTCCTATAATGTGTTCGTTTTTCCTGCTGGTTGTGTTTTCCTATTAAGTGTTCGGTATCCTTCTTGGTGGTGTTTTCCTATAATGTGCTCGTTTTCCTTCATGGTGGCGTTTTCCTATAATGTGCTCGTTTTCCTTGATGGTGGTGTTTTCCTATAATGTGTTCGGTATCCTTCTTGGTGGTGTTTTCCTATGATGTATTTTTTTTGTTTGTTGGTGGTGATTTCCTATAATGTGTTCGTTTTCCTTGATGGTGGCATTTTCCTATAATGTGCTCGTTTTCCTTGTTGGTGGTGTTTTCCTATAATGTGTTCGTTTTCCTTGTTGATGGCATTTTCCTATAATGTGTTCGTTTTCCTTGATGGTGGCATTTTCCTATAATGTGCTCGTTTTCCTTGTTGGTGGTGTTTTCCTATAATGTGTTCGTTTTCCTTGTTGGTGGTGTTTTCCTATAAAGTGTTCGTTTTCCTTGTTGGTGGTGTTTTCCTATAAAGTGTTCGTTTTCCTTGTTGGTGGTGTTTTCCTATAATGTGTTCGTTTTCCTTGTTGGTGGTGTTTTCCTATAATGTGTTCGTTTTCCTTGTTGGTGGTGTTTTTCCTATAATGTGTTCGTTTTCCTTGTTGGTGGTGTTTTCCTATAAAGTGTTCGTTTTCCTTGTTGGTGGTGTTTTCCTATAAAGTGTTCGTTTTCCTTGTTGGTGGTGTTTTCCTATAAAGTGTTCGTTTTCCTTGTTGGTGGTGTTTTCCCATAATGTGCTCGTTTTCTTTGTTGGTGGTGTTTTCCTATAATGCGTTCGTTTTCCTTGTTGCTGATGTTTTCCTATGATGTGTTCGTTTTCCTTGTTGCTGATGTTTTCCTATGAAGTGTTCGTTTTCCTTGTTGCTGATGTTTTCCTATTGTATAACGTGTTCGTTTTCCTTGTTGGTGGTGTTTTCCTATAATGTCTTCACAACACATAAATGTTGCAGTCAGCCCACCTGTGGGGAGTTGCATAAAAATCTATAACGATGTGTAGCGAAGGTCACAAGAGAAGCTGATAAGGTAAAGGCAGAGATACAGATGAGAAAGACGACAGCTGGTGGTGAAATTTAAGATTCAGCATTTTGAGAATGTTGCAATACACGATTCGAAGATCGTCAACAGACAACGACACCAAGGTCTAAAGAAAACTGAAAATAATATGTTACAGCCACAAGGAGAAAACCAAAGGAGCATGATGAAATAAAAACAAATTAAACAGACAAATGAAGAAGACAAAAAAAAAACGACAGAGAGAGAGAGAGAAAGAGAGAGAGAGAGAGAGAGAGAGAGAGAGAGAGAATATAAGAGAGAGAGAGAGAGAGAATGAAAGAGAGAGAGACAGAGACAGAGAGAGACAGAGAGAGAGAGAGAGAGAGACAGAGAGAGAGAGAGAGAGAGAGAGAGAGAGAGAGAGAGAGAGAGAGAGAGAGATTATAACAAGAAGAAATAGAAGACAGAGGTCGAAGAGAGTAAGTACAAAAAAAGAAAAAGTTTGAGAGGGAAGAAAATAAAAGCAAACGATGAAAAAGAAAATGAAAGAATGAAAGAAAAAAAAAAAAGAGAAAAAAGACAAAGACTACAATAGGAGGAAAAATAAGAATTTGAAGACGAATAAGCATATACGGAGTAAAAAGAGCAGGATAAATGGAATTAACAACGAGGAGACGAAGAAGAAGAAGAATGCGAAGAAGAAGAAGAAAGAAGAAGAAGAAGAATGCGAAGAAGAAGAATGCGAAGAAGAAGAAGAAGAAGAAGAATGCGAAGAAGAAGAAGAAGAAGAAGAAGAATGCGAAGAAGAAGAAAGAAGAATGCGAAGAATGCGAATAATGCGAATAAAAGCGAAGAAAGAAGAATGCGAGAAGAAGAAGAAGAATGCGAAGAAGAAGAAGAATGCGAAGAAGAAGAAGAAGGAAGAAGAAGAAGAAGAAGAAGAAAGAAGAAGAAGAAGAAGAAGAGAAGAAGAAGAAGAAGAAGAAGAAGAGAAGAAGAAGAAAGAAGAAGAAGAAGAAGAAGAAGAAGAAGAAGAAGAAGAAGAAGAAGAAGAAGGAAGAAGAAGAAGAAGAAAGAAGAAGAAGAAGAAGAAGAAGCGAAGAAGGAAGAAGAAGAGAAGAAGAAGAAGAAGAAGAAGAAAGAAGAGAAGAAGAAGAAGAAGAAGAAGAAAAGAAGAGAAGAATGCGAAGAAGAAGAAGAAGAAGCGAGAAGAAGAAGAAGAAGGAAGAAGAAGAAGAAGAAGAAGAAGAAGAAGAAGAAGGAAGAAGAAGAAGAAGAAGAGGAAGAAGAAGAAGGAAGAAGAAGAAGAAGAAGAAGAAGAAGAAGAAGAAGAAGAAGAAGAAGAAGAAGAAGAAGAAGAATGAAGAAGAAGAAAGAAGAAGAAGAAGAAGAGAGAAGAAGAAGAAGAAAGAAGAAGAAGAAGAAGAAGAAGAAGAAGAAGAGAAGAAGAGGAAGAAAGAAGGAAAGAAGAAGAAGAAGAAGAAGAAGAAGAAGAAAGAAGAAGAAAGAAGAAGAAGAAGAGAAGAAGAAGAAGAAGAAGAAGAAGAGAAGAAGAAGAAGAAGAAGAAGAAGAAGAAAGAAGAAGAAAGAAGAAGAAGAAAGAAGAAGAAGAAGAAGAAGAAGAAGAAGAAGAAGAAGAGAAGAAGAAGAAGGAAGAAGGAAGAATGCGAAGAAGAAGAAGAAAATGCGAAGAAGGAAGAATGCGAAGAAGAATGCGAAGAAGAATGGAAGAAGAAGAAGAAGAAGAAGAAGAAGAAGAAGAAGAAGAAGAAGAAGAAGAAGAAGAAGAAGAAGAAGAAGAAGAAGAAGAAGAAGAAGAAGAAGAAGAAGAAGAAGAAGAGAAGAAGAAGAAGAAGAAGAAGAAGAAGAAGAAGAAGAAGAAGAAGAAGAAGAAGAAGAAGAAGAAGAAGAAGAAGAAGAAGAAGAGAAGCAAACGAAGAACAACAGCAACATCAGGAAGTAACTACAACAGCAACAACACGAAAAATAACAACAGCAGTGACGATATAGACAACAACAACAATATCATCGACGATGATAACTATGAAAACAATCAGGAAACAAACAAAGAAGCAAAGAAGGAAACAAATAAACAAACAACAACAACAGTAACAGCAACAACCGCAAGAGCAACGATACTGTAGATTGTTCTGCTACCAGTGCAGGATAAATAACTACGCGCATTGTGAAGACTGTGAAAATACGCATTGACACGTATATGTGATCTCCCACCATGAAATCAGTCTTAACTGACATTTTGGGCATTTTGAGATATAATATCACTGAAAAGTGTACATTCTGCTGATTATTTTGGTACTTGAATAAAGCTTGTACTCAAAAAAATGTAGAAGTTATGTAAGTTTAAAGTCATTAAGTTGTATGACGGCCATTTTGAGAAAACGGCCTCTAAAGTTTTTGTGTGGTCTCCTACACATTTTCCTTAAATTTCTTTATTGGTGGCTTTGACCCGGTTTCTTTCTAATTTTCGCTATTATTATCTGATAGTTGCACCAAAGAGCTTTCCGTCAGTTTATTACATGTGCGGGTACTGCACAGGTTACGGTTTATAATAAGAGACAAAAATAGGTACTTTTGGTAGGAAAGTGCGTTCTTTCTGTTGCGATCAGTGCATTAAAATACCATTTCAAATTGATTAATAATATTTTTTCAAGAAAAAAATTTCTGTGGGGGATAGATTATAGTCTACAGAAATCAATTTTGAGAAAAAGTCAAAACACCCCAGATAGACCCTCAGTCACCTTTTCAGCTCCAAGTGCTGTTCGACTGACTGCGAGTTAAGACTGATTTCGTGGTGGGAGGTCACATTTGTCCTTTCACACACACACAACACTATTCTTTTCTCTCTGTCTCTTTGTCTCTGTCTCTTTGTCTCTGTCTCTGTCTGTCTGTCTCTCTCTCTCTCTTTCTCTCCCTTTCCCCCCCTCTCTCTCTCTCTCTGTCTCTCTCTCTCTCTATCTCTCTCTGCCTCTCTCTCCCACTCTCTCTCCTTTTCACTCTGTCTGTCTGTCTGTCTCTCCCTCCCTCTCTCTCTCTCTTTCTCTCTCTCTCTCCCTCTCTCTCTCTCCCTCCCTCCTGTCTTTGTCTCTTCATTTTTGTTTTAGTTCTGTGATGATAAAATGTCGGATAACATGCTATGTTTTACGAAAGCGTGATGCACACATTTTGAGTATCCTCAACATCATCTACGAACATGCTTTATATTGTTAGTATTTTTTTTCTTATTTTTCTCATCGTCTAAATCTATTTACTTTGTAATATTTCCATAAAATGCCGCCCTCCCTCCTCCCAACAAAAAAGTGAAAATAAAACAAAATAAAATGAAATGAAATAAGATAAAATAAGATGAAATAAAATGAAATAAAAGAAAACAAAATAAAATGACATAAAATTAAATACAATAAAATTAAATGAATAAAATAAAATAAACAACTAAAATAAAATAAAATGAAAATAAAATAAAATAAATAAATAAAATAAAATAAAATAAAATAAAATAAAATAAAATAAAATAAGATAAAATAAAATGAAATAAAATAAAAAATAAATAAAATAAAATAAAATGAAATAAAACAAAATGAAACTTACTTTACTTTACTTTTTCCTTCCGCTTGTACCGGTGGGCGTCGCGGGGAGATACAGTCGTCTGTCAGCAGCAAGGCGGGTGGCCTGGAGAAGGGACATCTCGTGAGCTCTGAGGGTGTCTGCCACGGAGTAGCTCCATCGTCGTCTTGGTCTTCCTCTGGCTCTCCAGTCAGAGTATCTGGTGTTGTATGCCCGAAGAGCTCGATGGTTTAGGGGCATACGTGTGAGGTTCCGAATCACTTGATCCTCATATGTTCGATGTGTTGTAGGATTGGTGTTGCTCCTACCATGTCTCGTATCACCTCATTTCTGATCTTGTCCCGCCTTGTCATGTTTACTGCTTTCCTCAGGCATTTCATTTCACAGATGACCAGTTTTCTCTCGAGGACTTTAGTTAGGGACTATGTCTGGCACTGGTATGTCAGTGTTGGTAGAAAAATGGCGTTGATGAGTTTCGCCTTAGTGCTGGTGGGAATGCTGGGGTGTTTCAGGAGAGGGGCAAGTTGGTAGCTGACTGCGTTGGCTTTCTGGCATCTGGTCTCGATTTCTCTGTCTAGTTTGCCAATTTCAGTGAAGATGCTGCCCAGGTATTTAAATTCACTGGCTTGCTTCAACTGGGTTCCGTTGATGTTGATATCCAGTTTGTTTGGTCTCTTACTGACAGTCAAAATGAAATAAAATGAAAATAAGAATAGAACAAAACAAAATAAAAAACAAATTTAAATGAAAACTTCCGACGGGAAAGCGTTCAGTTCAGCGTAGACACAAAACAGTTTGCCAGTTTATATGTTGACGAAGTTGGGTGGAGCACATATGGATCCAAACGAGCGCTATGAATCGCTATCAAGCTATTTATAAGCCTAAATTATTGCAAGAATTAATCTGGAAGACTCTCAAAGTCGACGACAGAGTGTACCACCCAGGAGAAGTCTCCAAGGAGCTAGGAGACAGGATTTATAGGCAATATAAAGCATTACCTTGCCACCAACCCTGAATGGCTGACACACGAAGACGGGTCCGATTTTAACCCTTTAATATTAATGATAATAGTAATGATAATGATAATAATACTGATAATAATAATAATAATAATAATAATAACAATAATAACAAATAATAATAATAATAATGATAATAATAATAACAATATTAACAACAACAACACCAACAATAGTAATAATAATAATAATAATAATAATAATAATAATGATAATAATAATAACAAATAATAATAATAATAATAATAATAATGATAATAATAATAATAATAATAATAATAATAATAATAATAATAATAATAATAATAATAATAACAAATCACTTTTATATAGCGCTATTCTCCTACACATAGGTAAGGACTCACTGCGCTTTACATTAATTAGTTCATTTTCCCCTGTCATCCCTATGCATAGTGGTCAATTATACTAACTCCCATACCTAGTCCCTTACCCTCTCCCCCAACACACAAACTAGCACATCTGTTGCAAGCAAGTACTAATATACATGTATTCATCACTGAATCAGACAGATCAAAAATCATGTTTCATTACTGGTAGTATTTATCAAAAAGGTAAGTTTTGAGGCCCCGCCTTGAAAGAAGAGAGAGATGATGAACAGCGGAAAGAAAAAGGCAGATCGTTCCAGACAAAGGGGCCTGGCAACGGAAGGCTTGGTGTCCTATGGTTTTGTATTTTGATTTTGATTTTGCCAGAAGCTTCTGTTTGCTTGACTTGAGACTGCGTTCAGACCTGTATGTTTTAAGCACAGAAGAGAGGTAGTTAGGCGAGGTATCATCAAAATGCCGATAAACCATTGTAGCTAGTTTATATTTTACTCTTGCTTCCACAGGGAGCCAGTGGAGCTGCTTCAAAAGGCTGGTTGATGAGGTGGTCTTTCGCATTCATAATACCAGCCTAGCTGCACTATTTTGTACCCTCTGAAGGCGCTTAATAGGAAAGTATGGGAGAGTTGCAAGAATTGCATTACAACAGTCCAGTCTTGACAGTACAAAGGACACGACAAGTCGTGCTGTGTCGTTTATAGAAAGATATAATCGAATTGATCGAACCATTTGACTCCCTTACCCTACTCGCCAGCAGCGTGCATCGTCAGTCAAGTTAGCAAGGCAAAAATTTGACCCTTTCACTCGATTACCCTATCCACCAGCTTCCTTCAGTGTGAGGGAGTGAAAGTTTTTTGTTTTGTTTTGTTTTTTGTTTTTTTTTAGCTGGCGGATAGGGTCATCATCACCATCAAGTGACTTGCCGCATGCCGTTGGCGATCATGGCCCTCCATATGTATCTATCTCATGTCGCCGCAATCACATCAATATTTTCTCCCTGGGTCGACCTGGTGCTCTCTTTCCCTCCAGCTGTCCTGTTGTGACCAGGTGCTCCAATTCCCCTTTCCAGATAAAATGGCCCATAAATGTTGCCTGTCTTTACCTAATCTTCCTTATGAATGATCTACTTGTGTCTGCCTCCATTAAGACTGTCTCGTTTGTTTTCTTTGCTGTCCATGGGACTCTCAACATTCTTGTTAGAAACCACATCTCGGCTGCCTCAATCTTGTTCTGGCTTTGCTTGTTGACTGTCCATGCCTCACAACCGTATAACATTATCGATTAATATATTATTATTCAGGAGCTCTTTCCTGATGTTAATTGATAGGCATCTGTTGGTAACAATGCTTTTCATCTTCTTGAATGTAAAGCGGAAAGGGTAATGGAATAAAAACAGAAAATTCTTTTATGTTGCAGACCGTGTCTGAACTAAATGCCATTGGATACTAAATTTATGAGTCGAACAGTCGTGTCTCTCAGAAGCTTGCGATAAAAATGGTTTGATGTCTGTCCCCAAATGCGGATCGGACCTTATCTCCACGTTGTTTAATCTCCCTTCAGAAAAAGTGTATGTGTATGGGGGGGGGGGGGGGAGGGATGTCAGCTAGACATGTGTGTGTGTGTGTGCGTGTGTGTGCGTGCGTGCGCGCGCGCGCGCGTGTGTGTGTGTGAATATATGTGCTTATTAGTGGTGTGTGTGTGTGTGTGTTCGTTCTTTGTGTGTGTGTGTGTGTGTGTGTGTGTGTGTGTGTGTGTGTGTGTGTGTGTGTGTGTGTGTGTGTGTGTGTGTCTGCGTGCGGACTGTCAGATAAAAAGTGTGTGTGTGTGTGTGTGTGTGTGTGTGTGTGTGTGTGTGTGTGTGTGTGTGTGTGTGTGCGAGTGTGTGTGAATGTGTGTGCTTGTTAGCGTTAGTGTGTGTGTGTGTGTGTGTGTGTGTGTGTGTGTGTTAGTGTGTGTGTGTGTGTATGTGTGTGTGTGTGTGTGTGTGTGTGTGTGTGTGTGTGTGTGTGTGTGTGTGTGCTCGCGTGTGTGTGTTTGTTCGTTCGTTCTTTGATTTAACGTCTTTTAACTGTAAGTGATATTAGACGGGGGACGGGGGGGGGGGGGGAAGAAAAAACAAGTATAAATAAAATAAAATGAAAAACGATAGTTGGACAGGTTGGATTGGGGCAGAGGGGAGACAGAGGAAAAAGTCATAAATAGGTGGTAGAATAGTAAAATGGAACGAAATCGTAACTCTAACATTAGTAACAATTAACTTCAACAATGTAAAGGGAAATTTTAACGCTAAAATGCAAACTGCAGAAAGTTAAAGTAATGCATTAAACATGCGTGTGTGTGTGTGCTCGCGTGTGTGTGTGTGTGGGCGGGGGGACTGTCAGCTAGACATGTGTGTGTGTGAATGTGTGTGCTTGTTAGTGTGTGTGTGTGTGCTTGTTAGTGTGTGTGTGTGTGCTTGTTAGTGTGTGTGTGTGTGTGTGCGTGTGTGGACTGCCAGCTAGACATGTGTATGTGTGTGTGTGTGAATGTGTGTGTGTGAATGTGTGTGTGTTCATTCTTTGATTTAACGTCTTTTCACTGTGAGTGATATTATACAGGGAAAAAAACAACAAACAAACAAAAAAACGGTGCAAGAAGAAAACATAGGTTGTGACAATGAACATACTTTGTTCGCCTGCCTGCTCCGGAAATAAAACAGAGCAACAAAACCGAAAGTATGATGAAAAGTTTTTAAACAACTTGACTCTGACCATAAATTAGAATGGTAATTGTTCACAATGTGTGTGTGTGTGTGTGTGTGTGTGTGTGTGTGTGTGTGTGTGTGTGTGTGTGTGTGTGTGTGTTAGTGTGTGTGTGTGTGTGTGCGTGTGTGTGTGTGTGTGTGTTAGTGTGTGTGTGTGTGTGTGTGTTAGTGTGTTAGTGTGTGTGTGTGTGGTTAGTGTGTGTGTGTGAGTGTGTGTGCGTGTGTGTGTGTGGTTTTGTGTGTGTGTGTTGTGTGTGTGTGTGTGTGTGTTGTGTGCACGTATGAGTGTGTATGTGTGTACGTTTGTTCTTTGATTTAACGTCTTTTCACTGTAAGTGTGTGTGCATATGATAAATATAATAAATGAATAAATTGATAAAAAATAATAATAATAATAATAATAATAAATAATAAATAAATGTGTGTACGTGTGTGTGCATGCGCGCGAGCGCGTGTATGCATTTGTGTGTGTGTGTGTGTGTATGCATGGGTGTGTGTGTGTGTACGTGTGTGTGCATGTGTGTGCGTGCGCGCGAGCGCGTGTATGTGTTTGTGTGTGTGTGTGTATGCATGTGTGTGTGTGTTTGTGTCTGTCTGTCTGTCTCTGTGTATGTTTGTGTGTGTGTGTGTGGGACTGTCTGTGAGGGGTGGTTGTAACGAAACTGATCAAATAAAGGAAGGCAGTGATCCACTAGCACTGGTGTAACATGATTCAACAGGTCCCCTTCCCTAACAGTGTCTGCGGGGGAAAAAAAATAAATAAATAAAAAACCATGCACTTCAAAGGTCAGCCTTCTCCCTCACATGAAGACCCACACCAGGCGCAAAAAAAGCTATAAAGAAAAATATATGAATAAATGAATAAATAAACAAACAAATAAATGAATAGAGGAAAAAAAAAGATAAATGAATAAACAAACATATATGCATATAATAAATTAATAAATTAATAAATAAACGAATAAATGAATGCATAAATATGTATAAATAAGTAAATGAATACATGACTAAATAAACAAATAAATGAATGAATGAATAAATAAATAAATAATTAACGAGCAAATAAATGAATAAATAAACAAACGAACGAACAAATAAATAAGTAAATAAGTAATTAAGTAAATAAATAAATAAATAAATGAACAAGTAAATAAATAAATAAATAAATAAATAAATAATAAATAAATAAATAAATGATTAAAAATACGAAATAACCGCACGTCTACTCACCTGTTGGATAGACAGGAGACTCTGCTCGTCATTTAATTGTCCATGATCGGCCGTTTCGAAACTGCTGTTCCCGTATGGTGGGGTGGCCAACGAAAAGGAAACTGAAAAACGTAAAGAGTTCACGGGTTTGAATCCACATCGTTCCAATAATCTCATCTCATCTCATCTCTCATCTCTCTCCCTCCCGGGAGCCACTTTCGACGTCACACACATTTTCTCCAGGTCACACGATTAATTTTAAGACATCTGTGTGGGCGACCTCCTGGATCTCCAGACGACAGACTTTCAGCGATGTTGTTGAAATAGGAGGTTGTGCGGTCGTCCCTTTTTCTTCTCCTTACCGCAACTTTCCTCTGCAGGACCGTTGACATCAGATCTGTTTTGGTGTTTCTGATCACATGGCCTACGTATTCCTGCTTGCTTTTGTTGATCTCTGTCAGCAAGCTGGCGCCTGACACTCAATTCCTTGAACACGCTATCGTTTGTTCTTCTGTCTGTGTTATTACACTAAGATGAAAAAAAAAAGAAAGAGAGAGAGAGAGAGAAGACAGACAGACAGAGACAGAGACAGAGACAGAGACAGAGACAGAGACAGAGAGACAGAGAGAGAATGTGAAAGTGCGAATGCTGATAAGAGAAGTGTGACGTCAAAATTTGTCGATTCATTTACTCTCCACTGTTCGTTCTTGAAGACTGGTTTGTGATTTGCTCGATAATGAATCAAGAACATTTGTTTTGGTTTATGCTAACACTGAAAATATATGTTTAAGTTCGATTTTGTTGTGTGGAAATATGTAGAATCCTTTGGAACAATGACAAGGAAAACGTAGAATACCTTAGATCCTTCTAGAATGTTCCAGAAATCGTAAACAAAGTTAATCTGTACAATGACGTGGCTAGAACCAAAGATAAAATTCTAGAAAGGGAAAGTTTTCAGAATCCAGCTATAATTGGTTGAAAATCTAGGGAAAAGCCCAGAATATTCTGGAACTTTCTATGGTGTTGTAAATAAAGCGTGACTGCGGGTCGAGAGAGATAGAGCAATCAAAAGCCACATTCCTACTGCATTGATTTTATTTTCTTCGTATTTTCTCAGAGTCCAATAAAGACAATTATCATCGGATTTTTTTTCTGTCCCGAACGATTGATACTCACCGTTAGACCCGCTGTGTGTTTATATTAAAGAAAACCGAGATCAAACTCTCGGAATCTGATCCACTTTATACCAACGAGTCATCGAGGCTGTTGCTCACCAACACTACAGGAGTCTGTATCTCTCGGGCCTGGTAGAAGGCAAGAAATAATTATAAACTAAGCACAGGGTAAACATCTCTCACGAAGTCTCAATTCTTGATGGATTTCCGTGGCATTTTTTTTATGTTGGATCCGTTTTATACCAACGAGTCATCGAGGCTGTTGCTAAAATTTCTTGACCAACATTGCAAGGGTCTGTATCTCTCGGGCCTGGTGGTAGAAAGTAAGGTGTATTATAAAATAAGCATAGGATAAATACATCTCACGAAGTCTCAGTTCTGGATGCGTTTCCGTGGCATTTTTTATTTGTCAGATGCACTTTAAACCAACGAGTCATCGAGGCTTTTGCTCAAATTTCTTGACAAACACCACAGGAGTCTGTGTCTCTCGGGCCTGGTAGAAGGTAAAATGTAATTATGATTCTCACATCTGATTAGTATGATCCTTAAAATGTCTGGAAAGACGAAATTACTGCATGCGAGAGCACAGAAGAATTGTTAGCTTCAATAGAAGAAATAAACAATGTGAAATCCAAGAAAACATAATAATAGGCTCCCTTGACGTCAAAGCACTATATCCTAGCCTAGACGTGGATTATACCGCAGAAATTGTTGCAAAAACCTTCTATGATAGTGATTTCAATGTCGAAGGAGTAGACAGTAGAGAACTCGGACTGTATCTCTCCCTCAATATGACAGAACAAGAATTGAAGGACGCAGACATCTCTCACTATTGTCCAAAAAGAAAACACAAGAAAGGCAGACCACCTACCATCACAGGGTGTGCTACTGATAAGGATGAAAACAAGAGATATGCACCGTGGATCTTCCCATGTGAAACACCAGACAATATAACCATTAAAAAGATGATATCTGAAGCACTAAAGACAGCCATAAAATACATCATGAAGAACCACATACATAGGTTCGATGACACCATCAAGAAACAAGCAAAATGGTGGCCCTATTGGACTTGAACTAACGGGTGAACTGGCAGGGATTTTCATGGTTTGGTGGGACAAGCAGATATTAGGCAAACTAAGAACACTAGGGATCCGAGTCCTGATGTACAAACGATATGTAGACGATATTAATGTCATCCTGATAGCTCCAGACAGTAGACTGAGATACCTCAACGAAGATGGTGAGGAAGAACTCATAATTGAGGAGGATAGAGGAGAAACAAGGAACAGTGAGGAAAGAGGGATCTCCTTATTAAAAGATATAGGTAATAACATACATAAGTCGATCCAACTAGAGATAGACTACCCATCCATGCATGAAGACAATAAACTCCCCCTTCTCGATATCAAAATGTGGGTTGAAGAAGTTGAAAAAGAACACAACAGGCACGTTAAGGTAGTAATGCATGAGTACTACGCAAAGGAAGTATCTACCAAATCTGTCATACATGCCAATTCAGCCATGCCCAGAAGTACCAAAAGGACTGCATTAACCCAAGAAGTACTGCGCATACTACTTAGACGTAGTCGTAGGCTCCCGTGGGAAATGACAGTCAGGCACATTAACAAATTTATGATGCGCATGCAGTACTGCGGCTACAGCAAGAAGTTTAAGACCCAAATAGTCAAATCTGCCCTGGCAGCTTATGAAAAGATCAGAAACACAGATGAAGAAGGGGAACAGCCGATGTACAGGCCGAAAGACAAGAAGAGAGGAGAGAGGAAAAGAGAAAGAATAAACAGGAATGGTATAAGAAAGGAGGATATGAGAGCGTAGTCTTTGTCCCTCCAACACCAAAATCCAAACTGAAGAAAGACTTTGAATGTGAAATCAAGAAAACTAACATAAAGATAAGAGTAGTAGAGACATCAGGGAAGTCAATCAAAACCATCCTCCAGCGATCCCATCCGTTTCCCAACAGAAAATGTAATGACCAACAAAATTGTATGGTATGTGCAGGGAGTAAGAAGGGGGATGCAGGGCAAACAATATTACATATCAAATAGTGTGTGATAAATGTAAATCTGTTTACTATGGAGAGGCCGCCCGTAATGGCTACAGTAGGGGGTTAGAACACATGGCAGCCTATAAGAACAAAGATAATGATTCAGTCCTCTATAGACATGTTAATACTACACACAAACATGAAGAAAACACCTGAGTTTGTGATGTCAGTGACAGGCAAACATAAAAATGCTTTGGATCGACAAATCAGTGAAGCAGTCCAAATACACAACGCCCCAAGCGACCTACTGATGAACAGAAAATCAGAGTGGGGTCACACACGGATAGTGAGAAGTGTTCTCACTACTGAATAGTTCCACAACAAGCCTCTGCCCACCAGTCTGCCGATCAGGCCTAACAAAAAGTAAGTGAAATTCCTTGATGGATAATATTCGTTTAGGCGTGATATGTGTAAATTATAATAAGATTGTGCCTATTATAATTTCTCAAAAACAATGGTCATAG
>JAPXFY010000031.1:26425116-26430116 GCA_030674185.1 Monoplex corrugatus | reverse complement strand
TGAAGCAAACATTTGACCTTTTGACTCCCTCACCCTACCCATCAGCTTCCTATATCAAAACGTTAAGTTTTTACAGTTGGTAGTCAGGTACGGGAATGTAAGGGTTAATGTTCACATCATTCTGGTGGTATAAACTCCGTGTTTCATGAATTTCTTTTGGTCCTCCCCCCCCCCCCCCGCCCATTTCAAGACTTTGAATAGTTTAGGGAAGGCTCAAGAATTCTGCCTGATTATTACTGGTTGGCTTCCAGTGGAACCTATATAAAAGGATCCAAACGCAATGAATCCGTATGTTAACAAAATCGTAATTTCGACACCTTACTGTACTGTACACCTTACTGCCTTCGATCCTCTGACTTTTCGCTTTCCACGCACTAAGCTCAATACCTATGGTCCACGAGCCTTCTCTGTTTCTGGTCCACTCTCCTAGAACAAACTTCCTCTCTCAGTCCGTCAGCAACCTACTTTTGTCTCCTTCAAGTCCGCTCTCAAAACTCACCTTTTCTCCTCTGCATAAAATCCTGACCTCACTCAATCCCCTCTGCAGCCTGTCTCCATTCTATATAATTGTATATAATATGCTCTCTATAATTTTCCATTGCTTTTATTCTTTCTCCCCATTTATAGCCATGTGTGAGTGTGTGTGTGTGCGTGTGTGTGCGCGCGTGCGTATGTGTACATGTTTGTTCAGCGCTTAGATTTGATTTCTATCAAGATTTTGCCCTATATAAATATTGTAATTATTACTTAATTATTAACAAACTCGTAATTTCGACATACCTTACTGTACTTTAGATAACACATAAATTACAACTTCAGTCAAGAGATGTTAGCTATGTGTCTTTCATCCTAAGCTTGTACCTTAGTCACTTTGGGTTCAAAAGTTTAGACCCACCTCTGAACAGGCAGCAGGGATAGAAAGAGCCAACTCAGCACATCCAAGACAGAGACTTTTAATTTAAGGACAATGAACGTGTGTGAAAGTCCATCCTCGCACCCCCCTCACCGCTCCCCCTCCACCCCCCACCCCGACATTCATCCCCAAATCACATCAAGCTGAGAGTGTACTGGTGCTTGCGTCTTTTCCATTCTAGTTTATGGTTCTGAATGTCTGGAATATGACATAAAATCTGCCAGGCTTTGAACCTCACACACACACACACACCACACACACACACACACACACACACACACACACAACACACACACAAACGCACATGCACAGACACACACACGCACATACATACACACACACATTCACACACACACACACACGCACACAAACACACACACACACAAACACACATGTACAGACACACACACATACACACACACATTCACACACACACACACGTACACACACACACACACACACACACACACACACACACACACAACATCACACACAAACACACATGCACACACACACGCACACGCAAACACACATACACACACACAGACACACACATGCACAGACACACATACGTGCGTGCGAGAGAGAGAGAGAGAGAGAGAGAGAGAGAGAGAGAGAGAGAGAGAAAAAGAAAGAGAGAGAAAGAGAGAGAGAGACAGAGAGAGAGAGAGAGAGAGAGAGAGAGAGAGAGAGAGAGAGAGAGAGAGAGAGAGAGAGAGAGAGAGAGAGAGAGAGAGAGAGAGAGAGAAACTGTCATGAAACGCATTTTTTCAAAGAAGTAACATCGAATCAAGTTTTGTTAGTTGAAATTTCAGAATCATTAGTTCAAAGTCCTGTTAATGTGTTACTATCAGTTTATGAAGTTTGTTTGTTTATTTGTTTGTTTTTAGTGTCAAAATTTCTTTCACATTGTTGATGTTAGCGTTAAGTTTTAGTTCCATTTTTCTACTCACCCATGCCTCTTTTCTTAAGAGCTTGCCTCTTCCTTTGAACCCTTTGACTCCAGCACCCTGTCTACCAGCATCCTGCATTGTCAACCATGGTAGCAAAGCAGAAAACGTAACCCTTTGCCTTTCTCACCCTATCCACTAGCTTCTTGTATGAAGCTGGTGGATAGGGTGAGGGAGTCAAAGCGTTAAGTTTTTGCAGTTGGTGGAGATGGTGCAAGGGTCAAAGGGTTAAACCTTTCTGTCTCTTCTTCTGTCTCTTCTTTGCCCCACCCCACCCCCACCCCACTCTCATCCTCCAGGCTTATATATGTATATAAGCAATATATCATATATACATATAAATGTATGTATATGTATATTTATATAAACTGTAACTTCATATGCATATGTATGTGTATACATATATTATATATATATATACACACACACACATATTATATATATATGTGTGTGTGGGGCCCCTAAGGCGGTTGGATGGCAAACTTTGTCACTTTCCGGCAGCTCCTGCGGCCGCGTTGGCACCAAAACGTAACAGCCCTGCTGTTCCTTTGGATCTGTCAGCGAGGTGGAGATGGGGGACAAGTGTCAGGTCGGATAGATGTATCCGCTACTGGTAACCTGGAACCCAGTACTACCTGTCACAGGGTCGAATTGCTGGCGACTAAACCAGCAACCCCACCAGTCCTCTCAGGAGGATGGTGAGGAGGGTGGCTAGAAACCCTGGTGGAAATAAATTAGATCCATCAAAAGGCGCCAGCTCTGGAGAGCTACCCGCGGCCATCTAGCTAAGGGAGTAAACCCTGACAGTAAATCCGGTGTGGGGCCCCTAAGGCGGTTGGATGGCAAACTTTGTCACTTTCCGGCAGTTCCTGCGGCCGCGTTGGCACCAAAACGTAACAGCCCTGCTGTTCCTTTGGATCTGTCAGCGAGGTGGAGAGGGGGGACAAGTTGCATGGGCAACAGCCTGTCTTCCATATTACACTGCCCAGGCTTACATCCGTCCATTCATCCACAAACACTCTGCACCTACGACCTGGAGAGGACACTCCAGCCTCGCTACTAACACTAGTTTCGGCACTACACGGGAAGCAACAGATACCGGTGATAAGTCATTGCTCAACTGGCGTAGAGCTGACGCCAGGGGTTGCTTTTGACGGTGGGAGAGACCTTCCTGTCTTACTGGACAGCTACCGCCCACCTAAGCTGGGCAGCCCCAGCCAGTTAGGTGCTGTCCCGCCACGACCTGCCTTCTTCATTGGGTGCATGAAGATTAGGAGAAAATCTGACAAGCAGGTCGTTAATTACCGCACCAAACAAAAAGAAAAATTCAAATTCAAGAAACGGATCAGGAAAAGGATCAGCAGTGAAACTGGGCTGTTGGAATGTCCGAACAATGATGCCTGGGCTCTCCCAAGATCTGCAAGACATCAGCGACGCCAGAAAAACCGCCGTCATAAACAGCGAACTAAAGAGGCTCAATGTGGACATTGCCACTCTGCAGGAAACACGGCTGGCTGACTCAGGAACACGAACGGAAAGGGACTACACCTTCTTCTGGCAAGGAAAGAGTTCTGATGCCCCAAGAGAGCACGGAGTAGGCTTTGCAGTAAGGAACAGCCTGCTGAACATGATTGAACCAGGCAGCGGCGGTTCAGAACGACTCTTGACTCTCCGCCTCAACACCACCGAAGGCTATGTCACTCTCATCAGCGTTTATGCCCCAACTCTGTCCGCCTCTCCAGACACCAAGGATGAGTTCTACGAAAATCTTGCATCAACCATAAGGAACATCCCAAGGACAGAACAACTTGTTCTCCTGGGCGACTTCAACGCCAGAGTGGGTGCAGACAATGACTCATGGCCCTTCTGCCTCGGTTCCTTTGGAGTGGGGAAAATGAATGAGAATGGACAGCGACTGCTTGAGTTTTGCGCCTGCCATGAACTGTGCATCGCCAACTCCTTCTTCAAGACGAAGCCTCAGCACAAAGTCTCCTGGAGGCATCCCCGCTCAAAACATTGGCACCAACTGGATTTGATCCTAGTAAGACGTGCCGCTATCAAAAACGTTCTCCACACTCGCTCTTATCACAGCGCAGACTGCGACACAGACCACTCTCTGGTATGTTGCAAGATCAGGCTACAACCAAAGAAGTTCCACTGCTCAAAGAAACAAGGGAACCCTCGCATTGATGTCAGCAAGATGTCTCAGCTAGACCTTGTAGAACAGTTCGCAGAGGCCTTTCAGAGAGAATACGATGCATTGCAGCCCAGAGACTCTGCCACTGAGAGATGGGAAACGTTACGAAATACCATGCACCGCATTGCTATGGCCACCTTTGGGAAGAAAACTGTGAAGTCCCACGACTGGTTTGAGGCCAAATCATCAGAGATGACTCCCACTGTTGAGGCCAAGCGTGCCGCACTCACCAAGTATAAGCGGTCACCCAGTGAGAAGAACCTGCAAATCCTCAGGGCTGCCAGAAGTAAGGTTCAGCTTGACGCCAGGCGCTGCGCAAACGAGTACTGGACAGAGCTCAGCGAAGAGATACAGAGTGCTGCTGAAAGAGGCAACATCCGAGGAATGTATGATGGCATCAAGAAGGCACTGGGACCAACACAGAGCAAGATCGCCCCCCTCAAATCCTCCACTGGGGAAGTAATCAGCAATCCTAGCCAACAGATGGAAAGATGGGCAGAACACTACTCCGACCTCTACTCCACACAGAACATGGTGTCCCACTTAGCCCTCGATGCCATCAAGTGCATGCCGGTAATGGAAGAACTTGACGCAGAGCCAACTGCGGACGAACTCAGCAAGGCCATTGATAGCCTGGCATCAGGGAAGGCACCTGGCAACGACGGAATTCCCCCAGACCTCATCAAGCACTGCAAGACTTCTCTTCTGCACCCTTTGCACGCAGTTCTCTGTCAGTATTGGAATGAGGGAGCTGTACCACAGGACATGAGGGACGTCAAGATCGTCACCCTGTACAAAAACAAGGGCGAAAGGAGCGATTGCAACAACTACAGAGGTATCTCGCTCCTCAGCATTGTTGGCAAAGTCTATGCTCGGGTCCTCCTAATCCGCCTGCAGAAACTGGCTGAACGCGTCTACCCGGAATCACAGTGTGGTTTTC
>JAPXFY010000031.1:26402616-26405116 GCA_030674185.1 Monoplex corrugatus | reverse complement strand
GAGAGAGAAGAGAGAGAGAAAAAGAGAGAGAGAAAGAGAGAGAGAGACAAAGAGAGAGAGAGAAAAGAGAGAAAAGAGAGGAGACAGCAATTAAGAGAAACTGAAGAAAAGAAAGGAAGAAAAAAAAGAAATAACGAAAGGACACAAAGATTGTAGGAACAGGGAGGGCAACAGGAAGCAAGGAAAGAAAGAAAGAAACAGGAAGGACACAAAGCACGAGACAAAAAAGAAATGTACTGCGAAGAATGAAGAAAAAAGCAAAAACAAAACAAACAAACAAAAAACAACAACAAAAACTAAGAAAAGGAAAAGGAAGAGAAGACAGCAAGGAGGAAGGAAGAATGATAGGAAGTAAGGAATAAAGAACTGTCTAGAAACAGGAAGGAAAGAAAGAAAAAAGAATGAAAAATAAAAACCCAAGCAGGTCGAAATGAAGAAAACAAATAAAGAAATCAGCAGAGGGAAAGAGAAGAGAAGAAGTTAAGAATGAGGAAAGAATGGAGGGAAATAAAGAATACAAGAAGAAGGTTAGAACGAGAATGGAACGAAAGAAGGAAGGAAAAAACACATACCTGCAACAAATGAAGAAAAGACAGAACAGAAAGAACCCAAGAAAAGGAAAAAGAAGAGAAGAAAGGACGGTGGAAGATAGAATGAAGGGAAATAAGGAATAACGAAAGAAGGATTGAAACAGGAAGGAAAGAAAGAAGGAACACAAAAGAAAACCCAAAAGGACTAGAACAAGAAGGGGGAAAATCCAAGATAGGGAAAAAGAAGACAAAAAAATGAAGAAGAATAGAGGAACATTTAAAACAAAACAAACAAAAAAAAGAGAGAAGGAAACAAACACGAAGAAAGAAAGAAAGAAGAAAAGAAAAAGAACAAGGAAGGAACAGACACAAGAAAGAAAGAATCAAACAAAGTAAACTGGACGAGCAGAAAGGAAGAAAAAAAAACAGAATAAAAAAAATAAAGAATGTAAGAAGCAAGAAAGAAACAGGAAGAAAAGAAAAAATGAAGGAGAAACGTACCAGCCAGTAATGAAGAATCAAAGACAAAAATCAACCAAATGAAATGGAAAGAAAATAAATGAAGATGAAAAGTAAGAATGAAAGAAAATAAAGGATTATAGGAAGAAGGAATGAAACGAAAAGGAAACTAAAAAAGAAGAAGGAAGAAACAAAGAAAAGAAAGAAAGAAATTTTTTAAAAAAAAGGAAAGAGAAGAAATCAAGTTAAAAACGAAAGAAGAATGTAGGGAAAAAAGTAATAAAGAAAGGATAGAAACAAGAAGAAAGGAAAGAAAGGAAAACCCCAAAAAGACAACAAACAAACAAAACACACAAAAAGAAAAGAAAAAGGAAAATAAACAAAGAAAAAAAAAACCCCAAAAAATGAGACAGAAAAAAGAAGTTAAAAAGGAAGGAAGAATGCTGGGAAATAAAGAACAAAGGAAGGATAGAAAAAGACAAGAAAGAAAAACAAAGAAGCAGAAAGGGATGAAGACAAGAAAGAAACAAGAAAAGGGAAAACAAAGAAAAAGCAGAACGAGGAAGGATGAAGGAAAAGAAGTAATAAAGAAAGAAGGATAGAAATTTAAAGGAAGTAAGTAAACATGGAAAAAAAATAAACTAGAAAGTGATGAAGACAAGAAAAAAAAAACACAAAGAAATTGAAAAGTACGAATACAAATAAAGAAGGAAGGAAGAATGAAGGGAAATAAGGTAAAAAAAAAAAAAAAAGAAAACATAGAAACAGGAAGGAAAGAAAAGAAATAAAGAAAGAAAAGAATTAACTATGAAGGGATGAAGACAAGAAAGAAATTGAAAAGAAGAACTGAAGGGAAAAACAAAGAAGAAAAGATAAAGAATAAAAAAACAGAAAGAAAGGAAACGATCAATAGTAGGAGGTGAAGGATCAGAAAGAGGAGAGAAAATTATGAATGCAAATAAAAAAAAACCAGAACAGAAAAGAGATGGTGAGAAAGGAAGAGAGAAGAGAGAGAGAGAGAGAGAAGAGAGAGAGAGAGAGAGAGAGAGAGAGAGAGAGAGAGAGAGAGAGTGGAGGAGGGGAGAGAGAGAAGGGAAAAAAAGAAGAATAGGGGGGGAGTGGAAACAGGAAAAAAGACGAGAAAAGGAGGAGACTTTGAAAGAGGAGGAAAAGGAGCAGAAAGAATAAAGCCCAGCCGACTGCACAGAGCCATATCAGGGCTAAAATGGAAGACTGACAGCTAGACAGACAGAAATAGAGTGTGAGAGACAGAAACAAAGAGAGAGAAGAGAAAGAACGAGACAGATGCACAGACAGAGAAGAGAGATAAAAAAAGAGGAGGGAGGGTAAACAATGTGATAACTACCGCCTGACCTTATAAAACAAACAAACAAACAAACAAACAAACAAAACAAACAACAAACCAGTTAAGGTTAACCGACCAGCCAAGCAGTTAATCAACCAAGAAACCAACCAACCAACCAATTAACCAGCCAACCGAGAGAGAGAGA
>JAPXFY010000031.1:26375116-26380116 GCA_030674185.1 Monoplex corrugatus | reverse complement strand
GAGAAAGGAATAGCATTAACGAGAGAAAGGGGAGCTAGTAAAATGGCAGACAGACACTGAAAGATAGATAGAATACCAAAAATAAAAAATAAAGTAAATAAGTGGGGAGCAAGGAACATGTCAACATTACAGTGAAAGGGTGCAAACAGAAAGAATATTTCATTTTTATTTATTTATTTGTTTGTTTGTGTGTGTGTGTGTGTGTGTGTGTGTGTGTGTGTGTGTGTGTGTGTGTGTGTGTGTGTGTGTGTGTGTGTGTATGTGTGTGTGTGTGTGTTTGTGTGTGTGTGTGTGTGTGTGTGTGTGTGTGTGTGTGTGTGTGTGTGTTTCGTTCTTTTTACAGCCAACTCGGAAGACAGGGCAATGCTTCTACGTCTTTACTCGTCGCCCTCTGATTCTCAACTGACTACAGTATATATACATATCACAGTGAACAGCAATCAGTTATCATTTAAACGAATATCATGCCGTGCTGCTATCCGCACGCTGTTTACTGTCAACACACGTCACATCTCCCTTTCTTTAAGGAAACAAAATCAATCAATCACTTTTCCCATCTTTCAGTCCACACGAAATAAATGTGTTTCCTACCTTTATCACAACATTAACTTAAACACTCATTCTCAAGTACAGGGCCCAATCATTCATTCACCTCATTTTATCTCGGATCATTATACTATCCATCATCATCATGTCCATATTTCGCAATGCTTTCAGTTTATCTGATTGTGGTAGAGTCTTCAGTTTCATTCATATTTCAGGAAATCTGGCCTTTTGCTTTGTCTTCCAGATCTTGTTCTGTAAGGAGAACTAACTGGTTCGGGTTGTCCTGTCCTTGTTTGTTTGATAACTTCATCTGGCTCCTTGATGCTGGTTGTCTCAGACATTTTGATGACTGGTGACTGATCAGATGAGTTCTCACGGACAGACGATGCTGGCGTCCTGACATCTGTTCCAGTTCCAGTTTTCTTGTTATCTTCCAGCATCTGTTTTGAGGGTACGATGATTTGCTGTTGCTTGCCCGATGTGTCGCTTTCCTGATGTCTTCCAGAAATCATCCTTCTCTGGACAAGTCGTTGAGGGTTGATTGTCTGCTGAAGCTCCGTTTCTGTTGTGTCTCGTAGCTGACGACGATTCCTTCTGTACTGACGTCCGTCCTCTGTGCGAATGTTGTATGATCGGATGTTCACTCTGTTGGTCTACTTTGGCGCTGATCCACTTTTTGGATCCTGGAGGTTGGAATTTCACAATCTGTCCCGGACTCAGTTCTGTCAGCTCTACTGCGCTTCTGTTGTAGGGTTCCATGACACTTCAGCGCCACCATTTCAGCGCCACCATTTCAGCGCCACCATTTCAGCGTGGCGAGTTTTCAGCGCCGTACATTTCAGCGCCGTACATTTCAGCGCCAAACGGCCAAACGAGATAGAGAGATAGATAGATAGAGAGAGAGAGAGAGAGAGAGAGAGAGGAGAGAGAGAGAGAGAGAGAGAGAAACTAGCTAAACACATAAACTAGCTAATCACATTTTTTTTGAACAAGTTGAACTTTAATGATAAATCATCTAAAACCCATGGTGTCCATTAAAATCATTAAAATCACTTGGTGTCTCTCCATTGTAAAACATGCCTAGTTGGCCTAAAACATGAACGCAAATGCAAGTCCCTCCATCGTGTCCATGAGAGAACGATCTCCTGCATTGTACTGCAGGATTATGGTTCTCACACGCTTTTGTAAGTCTTTGTACTTTCGCCGCTTCGGGGCAGGAGCCTGACCTCCAATAAGACGCGTAACGTCAGCTTGAACCATCGCTTGCTCTTTTTTGAGGACTGCAATGAGCTTCCACAAAGTTGGTGAGTACGCCCCTACGTGGTTCTGGAAAGCGTTGTGAAATCCTTCCACACTGTTGTTGGACTTCGCTGCATCCGAAAGGACTCGGTCATGCACATTCCACATTCCCATTTCGAAAAGTGGTGAGTGACGGGGGCCACGACGACGAGGTCTGCCGATGTATGTGTCCTCGAAGTAGTCAAATACTGGTTGGCCACGTACGTCATAAAAAGGCGATGTAGGATCAAAGACAGTTTCGAAGGCATGCTCGACGTCTCCAGGAGGCAGATATGCCAAACCTGGCAGCATTCTCATCAATTTCGCGAAATTTTCGTCGTTTTTGTAGTCATTTGAGAGTCCATTGTCTTGAATGTGACGCCAGACGTTCTGTGCCAGATGATCACTCACATCACTTAAACCACGTAAAACAAATGGTTTGATGTGAATTGAGTTCCACAGTCTGTTGTCAGGCGTTCTGGTATTCCGTGTCTTGCCAAGTGTCTCTTCAGACAGATGACCTCTTTGGACTCTTGTTTGTAACCGATCAATCTCAAAGAAATCAGAGAAGTGATCGACCGTGACCAGGTATTCATTGCCATTATGTTAAAAAATGTCACAAGCGATGTGTTGCCAGGGCAGGTCAGGGGTCTCTGTACTGATAAGTGGTTCCTTCTGCTGACCACGTTGGTATGTGTTACAGGCGCTGCATGTTTTGACAAAATCTTCAATGTCCATATTCATCCTGGGCCAGTAGACTACCTCACGTGCTCTTCTTATGCAGCTCTGAATTCCTGAGTGGCTTGCAGGAAGTTTCTCAAGGATGTCTGCTCTTTCGCTTTCAGGTACAATTACTCTGTGGCTTTTGAAGACAAGTCCGTTGTGGACTGACAGTTCCTCCCTGAAAGGAAAGTATTGTTGTAACTGTAATGAAAGTTGTTGTTTCTCCTCTGGCCAGCCTTGTAGAATGACAGCTTTCATGGTGTTCATGGTTGCATCTTCCTGAGTTGCTTGCTGCAGACTGTTCAGTCTCTCTTGGCTGATGGCCAGTTCTTGCAATGAGTCTGTTTTCTCCAGGTCTGTGAGGAAAACGGCTTTCTTGTGGGTGACTTGCTGTTCCGCTTTTCCACAGACTGCTCTGCTGAGGGTGTCAGCCAGGTGCATCTCAGATCCACGCTTGTACACTACCGTGTACCTGAACTTCTGAGTTCTGAGTAGCATCCTCTGAATCCTCTTAGGTGCTGAGAGCAGGCTCTTCTTGTGAATGGTCTCTAGTGGTTTGTGGTCGGTCTCCACCAGGATGTCTCTTCCATAGACGTATCTCTCAAACCTTTCCAGACCGAAGAGTATTGCCAACATCTTTTCTATTTGAGCATAGCTTTTTTCTGTCTCGGTCAAGGCTCGTGATGCGTACTGAATCGGTTGACCATCCTGCATGAGACAAGCTCCAAGTCCAAACTGTGAAGCATCACACTGAAGGGTGGTTGTACGCTTTCCTGAAGAGTCAAAGTAGCGAAGTACCGGTGGCTCAGAGAGTATCTTCTTCACTTTCTTCAGGGCTTCTCCGTGGACGTCTTCATCCCATCTGAAGTGGACGTCTTTTTTGACCAGTTCTCCGAGTGGTGCTGCTGCCTCAGACAGGTTTGGTGCAAATTTCTGAAGGTATCCGACTACACCGAGTAGTCTCTGCACAGCTGCTTTGTCTTCTGGCACTAGGAGTTGTTGGACAGCGTCCAATTTCTTTGGGTCGGCTTTCAAGCCTTCTCTTGAGAAGATGTCCCAAATATGATATCTCTGTTCGTTTCATCTCAACCTTCTTGTTGAGTTTGATTCCAGTCTCTCGGCATCGTTGTAGCAAACGGTTCAGGATGGTATCATGAACTTGTGCTCCTGCTTCGTCGGTTGGTCCTCTGCCAAAAACAAAGATGCATCATGAACCGCCACCACGCCTGGCAGTCCTGCCAGAGCGATGTCAATCCTCCTCTGGAATTCTTCTGGGGCTGGTGAAATTCCAAAGGGCATTCGTTTCCATCGGTATTTGCCAAAAGGCGTCTCAAATGTTGTCAGGTAGCTGCTGTCTTCGTCCAGTTCAACGTGCCAAAACCCGTTTTTCGCATCCAGGTGTGTGAAGTAGTTTGCATCTTTGAGGAGAGGCAGTACGTCATCAATGGTTGGCATGGGGTACTCGTTTCTCCTGAGAGCTTTGTTCAGTGGCTTAGGATCGATGCACAGTCTGACTTTCCCATTGCTCTTTGTTGTTACGACCAAATTGCTTATCCACTCCGTTGGCGTGTCTACTTTAGTGACCACGTCCAGTTTTTTCAACCTCTTCAGCTCGTCTTTCACTTTCTCTTGCACTGCTATCGGCCACTTTCTGCAAGGCATCTTCACTGGAGCAATACTGGGGTCTGTTTCTAGGTGTAATTTCCCTTCTAGTTTTCCTTCTCCTTCAAAGACATCGTTGTACTTTGTGAGCATATCTTTTGCATTTTCCTCCTCTTTCTGATTCGCCGCTATCGTTGCAATGTTCTCTTCATTGATCGTCAACAATTGCATGTGCTGTACAGCTTTCAGTCCCAGTACTGGCTTACAGTCCGTTTTGGTGATCGCGAAGTTGACTTTATATTTCCTTCTGTTCTTGGGGTTTTTCACTCGCAGCACTATCTCCCCCACAGGCTTCATTTCTGTTCCGTTGAACATCACCAGCTTCTTCTTCGTCTCTTGCAGGTCAGACTTTCTTTCATCTCCTGTGACTTCTCTGTACAGGCTCTCAGACATCACGTTTGTTGTTGCACCTGTGTCAAGAAGAAATGTTACCGGCATCTCATTTGTCAGCATTTTTGCTCGTATGTTTCTCTCCTTTTTTCTGGTTTTGTCTTCGATCCCGAGGATTTCATTATCGCTTTCAGTGTCAGTCTCCTCTTCTTCGAAGTGCCGAACTCTTGTTTTCTTTTGATTTTTCTTGGGTGTTCTGCAGCATGAAGCAAAGTGATTGTTTCCTCCACAAGCTTTGCATTTTCTTCCAAATGCTGGACATTTCTCTTTTGCTCTTGGGTGCTTTCCACCACAATATCCGCATTTCTCTCTGTACTCTGGTTTGTTTCCTTTGCTATACTGCTTTGCTGTCTTCTTTTCTTTGAAAACTTGGACTTCCTGCGTGTCCTGCGTTTTTCTCA
>JAPXFY010000031.1:26348148-26350648 GCA_030674185.1 Monoplex corrugatus | reverse complement strand
ACACACATATACCCCCACACATACATACCACCCACACACACATATACCCCCACACATACATACCACCCACACACACATATACCCCCACACATACATACCATCCCCACCACACATATACCCCCACACATACACCACCCACACACATATACCCCCACACATACATACCACCACACACACATATACCCCCACACATACATACCACCACCACACACATATACCCCCACACATACATACCACCCCCACACACACATATACCCCCACACATACATCCACCACCACATACCACACACCACATATACCCCCACACATACATACCCCACCACACACACATATACCCCCACACATACATACCATCCCCCACACACACATATACCCCCACACATACATACCATCCCCTCACACACACATATACCCCCCACATCAACATACCACCCCCACACACATATACCCCCACACATACATACCACCCACACACACAATATACCCCCACACATACATACAACCCCACACACACAATACCCCCACACATACATACCATCCCCCACACACACACATATACCCCCACACATACATACCATCCCCCACACACATCATACCCCCACACATACATACCACCCCCACACACACATACCCCCACACATACATACCACCCACACACACACATACCCCCACACATACATACCACCCCCACACATCACATATACCCCCACACATACATACCACCCCACACATTCACACATATACCCCCACACATACATACCATCCCCCACACACACAATACCCCCACACATACATACCACCCACACACACATACAAATATACCCCCACACATACACCAATCCCCCACACACACATATACCCCCACACATACATACCACCCACACACACAATACCCCACACATACATACCATCCCCACACACACATATACCCCCACACATACATACCACCCCACACACACATACCCCCACACATACATACCATCCCCCACACACACATATACCCCCACACATACATACCACCCACACACACATATACCCCCACATACATACATCCCACAACACCTATACCCCACACTTACCCACACACACACATATACCCCCACACATACATACCATCCCACACACACATATACCCCACACAACATACCCCCACACACAACATATACCCCCACACACATACATCCCACACACACATACCCCCACACATACATACCATCCCCACACACACATATACCCCCACAACATCAACCATATACCCCCACACATACATACATCCCACCCACACACACACATATAACCCCCCACAACATACATACCACCCCACACACACATATACCCCCACACATACATACCATCCCCCCACACACACATATACCCCCACACATACATAATCCCACCACAACACACATATACCCCCACACCACATATACCCCCACACTACAACCATCCCCACACACACATATACCCCCACACATACATACCACCCACACACAACATATACCCCACACACACATACATACCCACACACACATAATCACACACAACCATACCACCCACCCCCACACACACATATACCCCCACAATACATACCACCCACACACACTATCACACAATATACCCCACCAACATACCATCACCCCCACACACACATACCCACACATACATACACCCCCCACCATCCACCCACCACACATAACCCCACACATACATACACATCACATAACAACACAATATCCCACTAAAAACACAATAATACCACCATAACCACACAACAATACAACACTCATACCCCACACAACTCCCCACTACCCGACCAAAACACACATACATATCCCCAATATATACCTAACATACAGATAATCCTCTAATCAAGACACATCATATAAACTATATAACATATTAGCAATAATACTTTATAGAGACCTAAACTGCTGCAGACAATTTGTAGCATATTTTCAGAGATACTCTGATACATTACACTAAACTGGCCAGCCAAAAACAGAGAACTCAATAGTATCACGAACCAGAATTTAACCATACAGGTAATACTGTGTCCTTGACGGTTTGTGCAGGAGTTTGGAATTGTTTCAAGACAGATTCAACAGAGTCTGACTATTCTATATGCGCTTCTCCCAAATTTGCCTGCAATTATTTGGCAGACTCCTTGAATCTACGAGAGAAAAAAAACTATGCGTTGAAAGGTCTTGAAATGAGGAGGGTGGGATGAAGTGAGATGGAGCTATGGAACTCTCAACGTTAACAAAACCAGAATGATGGAAACATTCAGATAGGCAGCGAACAGGCCAGTTTTCAATGTCGCGAGCTGGGATTGAACTCCAGATGATGGAAACATTAAGATAGGCAGCAAACAGGCCAGTTTTCAATGTAGCGGGCAGGGATTGAACTCCAGATGATGGAAACATTAAGATAGGCAGCGAACAGGCCAATTTTCAATGCTGCAGGCTGGGATTGAACTCGAGATATCTGATGTTATTATGTC
>JAPXFY010000031.1:26338148-26340648 GCA_030674185.1 Monoplex corrugatus | reverse complement strand
TGTTTCTTTCTTTCTTTCTTTCTTTCTTTCTCTAACCGTCTCCTTCACAGATGTGTCATTGAGGGTTTTGCTCAAATTTTCTGACCAACACAGCAGGCGCCTGTATATCTTGGGCCTGATGAACGCTAGGATATACTATGACAGTAAGCGTTAAAGTACATCAGCTTCAATCCTTAATGGAACTCTATAGCATCATGATTCTCATCCTCATCGTCATCATCATCATGGCAATGTAAAAACTGTGCCAGCTTCTGTGGCACATTAAGCTAAGGGGGGAGAATAGCTCTCTCTTCCACCACCAAATCAGTCTTAACTCGCAGTCAGTCGAGGGTCTATCTGGGGTGTTTTGACTTTTTCTCAAAATTGATTTCTCTAGACTATAATCTATCCCCCACAGAAATGTTTTTCTTGAAAAAATATCATTAATCAATTTAAAATGGTATTTTAATGCACTGATTGCAGCAGAAAGAACGCAATTTCCTACCAAATGTAACTATTTTTGTCTCTTATTATGAACCGTAACCTGTACAGTACCCATACAGATAATATACTGATGGAAAGCTCTTTGGTTCCACTTTCAGATAATGACAGCGAAAATTAGAAACAAACTGGGTCAAAGCCACCAAATAAAGAAATCTAAGGAAAATATGTAGGAGAGTACACAAAAACTTTAAGAGGCCGTTTTCTCCAAATGGCCGTCATACAACATAATGACTTTAAACATACATAACTTCTATATTTTTTTTGAGTACAAGTTTTATTCAAGTACTAAAATAATCAGCAGAATGTACACTTTCCAGTGATATGTATATCTCAAAATGCCCAAAATGCTAGTTAAGACTGATTTCGTGGTGGGAGGTCACTCATATTCGTTAGACTGGGTGGTTCTTTTGATAGTGCCGTGGATTCAAGATCTGATATCCTGAGTTCAATCCCAGCCCCCAACATCACATTGGCCTGTTTGCTGCCCATCTTAATTCTTTCACCGCCAAGTTTCCCCAGAAACGGCACTCCTCAGTGCCAAGTATACTTTGGGCAGCCAATTTTGCATCGCAGTATGCATTTTTAAAAGCTTATATCTCAAAGACTTTCAAAGATTTTTACTTACTTTCTTTTTTGCTGTGTAAAGGGCAGATGTTGTATTATACAGGGTGTTTCAAAGAGAATACGCCAAAATCATCACGTGATGTGTCAAAAACGAAAAAAATTACAAACCTCTAGCATGAACACATGTGTTGTATATACATTCAAGTTTCATTTCATGTTATAAGTGCTCAATGTGGCCACCACCGCAGCGCGGACAACATCAAGCCGATATGAGAATTCCTCCCAAACGCGCCTCAGCATGTCACGGTCCACCGTGTTGATTGCAGCTGTTATTCGATCTTTCAAGTCATCGATACTTGCTGGAAGTGGTGGAACATAAACTTGGTCTTTAACATACCCCCACAAGAAAAAGTCACACACAGTGAGGTCCGGGGATCTGGCAGGCCAAGCACAGAGAGCAAGGTCTTTAGCACCTCTCCTCCCAATCCATCGCTGAGGCACGTTTTCATTCAGATAAGCTCTAACCCCGAGATGCCAATGGGGTGGTGCTCCATCTTGCTGAAAAATGAAGTCATTCGAATCTGCTTGCAGTAAAGTGAATAGCCAGTTTTGGAGCATTTCGAGATAGGTTTGTCCTGTAACGGTGTTTCCTTCAAAGAAAAAGGGACCATAGACCTTGTCTTGAGACACAGCACAGAAGACGTTCACTTTAGGGGAATCTCTTTCATGCTCAACAGTTTCATGTGGGTGATCTGTTCCCCAAATGCGCACATTGTGACGATTGACTGTGCCGCTCAAATGGAAAGTCGCTTCGTCACTAAAAACTAAACGTGAAAAGAGAGTTTCATCACCTTCCTCCATCTCCAGCATTGACTCACAGAATGTCCTCCGCATCACCTTGTCATCATTAGTAAGTGCTTGGACGAGGCTTAGTTTGTATGGTTTCATGTGTAATCGTCTCTTTAACACACGCCAGACAGTGGTATGAGGGATGGCAAGCTGAAGACTTGCTCGACGTACGGACTTACGTGGGCTGCTCTCAAATGCATCATGAATCCTCTCCACTTGCTCCTCTGTAACACGTGGTCTTCCAGGACTCTTTCCTTTGCACAGACACCCACTCTCTTTAAACTGTCTAACCCACCGTCGAATGCTCTCACGATGGGGCGGATCAATGCCGAATTCTGTTCTGAAAGCACGTTGCACCGTGACAATGGCGTTTGTTTTCGCGAACTCATGCACGCAAAACGCCTTCTGCTGAGGAGTCGCCATTTTGATTGATCTTCCCACAATTCAGCTGCACCGGAAGTTATACTAACGACAGCGGTGAAACTGACACCCAATCAAACTTTGATAACTACTCTATCAAATAACCACTGATTCAGTCCACTACAATGCTATAGACCTGAAAAAACTGCGTAATGATTTTGGCGTATTCTATTTGAAACACCCT
>JAPXFY010000031.1:26328148-26330648 GCA_030674185.1 Monoplex corrugatus | reverse complement strand
AAAGAACGAAACATGATATCAGAATCGTGTTTACGAACTCTAACAAAAATCCAGAATATTGAAGACTAAAGTTCAACCATGGAAGATGAACAAGATGAGAGAAGAGCCAGTCGACGACATGCCAAAATTCCCTTGCCTCCTACACTTGAGGTGAATAGAGGAAACCTGCAGAGCAGCTGGAGGAAATTCAAGAGGCTTTGGGACAGTATGAAATTGTGACAACACAGACAGAAGAAGACTCAACATACAGAACTCCCACTCAACTCCCACTCTATAAAACACCACTTCTATGCTGATGACACCCAACTTCAAGACAGTGGCTTATCTGATAATATACAGCGCCTGTTGACTCGCACCACTGAGTGTTACTCAGACATTAAGAACTGGATGACGTTCAACAAACTTCAGCTTACTGACGACAAGACAGAAGCAATCCTCATTGGCACCCGTCAGAAACTTTCTCAGCTGCCTCCTCTTTCTCTCCCATTATGTGACATATCAGTCCCAATTTCTGATTCAGCTAAAAACCTTGGTGTCTGCATTGACTCTACCCTCTCCATGAACAACTTTGTTTCTCAAACTGCCAGATCTTGCTACTATCATCTCCATCGTATAAGGCTGATCAGGAAGTATCTCTCTGTCGAAACAACTGCAAAACTCGTTCTCTCCTTCATAATGTCTCGCATTGACTATTGCAATTCACTCCTGTCTGGTCTTCCTGCCTCCACCATTCACATCCTAAAGCGCATTCAAAACAATGCTGTACGCCTTGTACTCAAAAAGAAAAAAGCTGACCACATATCTCCTCTCCTGGCACAACTTCACTGGCTCCCTGTATCAAAGCGCATACAGTACAAACTAGACACCATGTGCTACAAAAGCCTCAATAACGCAGCCCCCGATTACCTGTCAAGCCTACTTGAGATCTATGTTCCCTCACGTACCCTCCGCTCTGCCTCCGATCCTCTGACTTTTCGCTTTCCGCGCACTAAGCTCAATACCTATGGTCCACGAGCCTTCTCTGTTTCTGGTCCACTCTCCTGGAACAAACTTCCTCTCTCAGTCCGTCAGCAACCTACTTTTGTCTCCTTCAAGTCCGCTCTCAAAACTCACCTTTTCTCCTCCGCATAAAATCCTAACCTCACTCAACCCCCCCCCCCCCACCCTCTGCAGCCTGTCTCCACTCGGAGGGGAATCACATGGTTATAATATATAATTGTATATGCTATGCTCTCTATAATTTTCCATTGCTTTTATTCTTACTTTTATTGCTTTTATTCTTTCTCCCCATTTATAGCCATGCGTGTGTGTGTGTGTATGTGTGTGTGTGTGTGTGTGTGTGTGTGTGTGTGTGTGTGTGCGTGCGTGTGTGTGCGTGCGTGCGTGCGTGCGTGCTTGCGTGTGTGTCTGCTTCAGCGCTTAGATTTGATTTTATCAAGATTTTGCGCTATATAAATATTGTAATTATTATTATTATTATTATTATTATTATTATGTGTGTATGTGTGTATGTGTGAATTTTTTTGTCATTTCATTTAATTTCTATTCACGTAATGAGCATTCGTGTAAAACAGCGTTGGAAGCTTCCGACTACAGAGACTGTCATCATCATCATCAGGTGCCTTGCCGCATGGAGTTGGCGATTATGGACTTCCATCTGTCTCTATCTCTTGTTGCCTCAAGCATCTCTTCCACCCTCCTTGTCTTCAGCCACTCTGCAAGACGGAGACTATAGTAAGGGAATAATAAGATCTGGCTACTATACCAGCTGATGACTGGACGGGCAGCTCAGAAGATGAAGGCTCGGCGTCAAGCAAAGGATGACTTTTCGTTCTCTCTTGGTCCTGTGGCTGGGCTTGGACCACACTGGCGTGAGTTGTGAGGCTGTGTCCCATCATCATCATCATCATCATCATCATCATCATCATCAGGTGCCCTGCTGCATGGCGTTGGCGACCATGGACTTCCAACCATCTCTATCTATCGTTGCCCCCAGCATCTCCCCCACCCTCCTCATCCCCATCCACTCTGCAAGTCCATCCAGCATTCTCTCCCTGGGTCTACCTGGTGCTCTCTTTCCCTCCAGCTTTCCCGTTGTGACCAGGTGCTCCAAATTCCCCTTCCTCATAAAATGGCCTATAAATGTTGCTTGTCTTTTCCTAATCTTCCTTATGAGTGATCTTCTTGTGTCTGCCTGCATCAAGACTGTCTCGTTTGTTTTCTTTGCTGTCCATGGAACTCTCAACATTCTTCTGAGAAACCACATCTCGGCTGCCTCGATCTTGTTCTGGCTTTGCTTGTTGACTGTCCACGCCTCATAACCGTACAACAGTATGTGTGTCCAATGGGTTTGTCAACATCTCCCCATTTTGACATTCGGCTTTTAAACAAGGCAAATCTGCCAAGCCAAGCCAAAACAGCATTCAAGAAGATGAAAAGCATTCTTACCAACAAATGCCTATCAGTTATCAGGAAGAGAGTTCTTGAATGTTAGATAGAA
>JAPXFY010000031.1:26310648-26315648 GCA_030674185.1 Monoplex corrugatus | reverse complement strand
CTTTGTACCCGCGTGAAAAGTTATCGTTTAGCATGACCCCTCCAAGTCGCAAAAATGCGACCGTGGCGGTCGTGCGGGAAGTCGCTTCATTGCATGCAACCATGGCAGGAAAAGAGTTAAACAAAACTAGAATAATAACATCATGAATAGATGATGGATGTGGGTTGGACATATCATCCGAAGAGAGCAGGATTAATCAACTCTTCTTCTTCTTCTTTCTTTGAACATCCACCATCACCATTTTGATGGTTCTGATGTGTATAGAACTGGGGTTTTCCGCTGGCTAGGATGTTGGCATGTAGAACTGGCAGTGGGGGGGCTTTGAGGGTGGGTGATGGTGGTAGAGGATGGGGAGGGGGAAGGGGGGCTGGCTGGTCAGATTCGGGACTTGAAGCATTCCACCGAGGCTGAGGAGATAACCTCGGGGGGGGGGGGGGGGCAGACTGTTCCAGTCCCTGACAGTCCTACCTTGCCCTTCACTTTGTTCTTGTTAAATGATGTGTCTGATCCATCTTCATTGTGGTTTTTTTTATGATATGAGAATATCCATACTCTCTGAACTGCATTGGGCAAGCAGTTGTTGTCTGGGGATGATGCTGGACCAGGAGAATATCATGATTATGATTCTTTGGAGGTTCTTTGCGTGGATGGTTAATATTTTGGTAAGATAGCTCTTTGTCATGCTTCAACATTCTGAGTCCTAAATTCGGATGAAAAAGACACAACTCTCATACAACCTCAGCTTGGTAATTGATGCTGTACTGGGGGTGGGGTGGGGTTGGGGTGGGAGGACTTCCACACAATGGTTGATCCCAAAGTCATGTCACTTATTTCGCAAAACAAAAAAGAGATATCACACGTACAGGAAATTTTCAATGAGCTTTAAACTACTCTCCTCCTCTCTTCATATACGATTTCAGCCTCGTCTGCAGAGAGTCAAATGATTTTCCATACTCTGATTAAAAGATCTATAATCACGTTGTGATTTCATAACTTTTCTCAAGTCCTAGGTTCTAAAAAAAACAAACTTCTTGCCTGCCAGGTTTTGCCTCAGAAGAAAAAACAACCAAGAACTGCATGGGACTAACTAAGGATTGGAGAATGGATGGCACTTGGAATCCAGGTGAAGGACAAATTTCTATAATATGGAAAAAAAAAAGCAAATGGCGACAGCAGAAGGGCATCCAGAAGCCATCACCTGGATGCAAGGCGAGGAGTGACAGAATGGTTCAGACGTTCGCCTGCCAATAACTAAACTCGAGGTTCCAGGGTTCGCTCCTCGTAAAGGCCTCGACTTTTCTCCTCAGTTTGACCGGAAAATCGAACTGAACGTCTAGTCCTTCGGAAGGGAACGAAAAACGAGTCGGACCCGTGTGCCTTCTGGCTTGTGCACGCTAAAGATCCCACGGCAGTTGAAAATGGTGAAGAGCAGGGCATTGCCCAGCTGCCTTGGTAAAAATCATTGGAGAGGTAAGTTGATTTCCCAGGTCCCACCCCTTGAAAACAAAATAGCCTTCTTGCCTTTCTGAAATCTTGGTTAAGAAGAAAAGGTAAATATGAATATTAATTTGAAGCGATGGAGAGGGGATCGGCGCCGCCCTCGTGGTGCTGGCCCCCTGGAAAAGTTGAGGTCTCTGCCACCTCAGTCCCCTACCACCACAGGGATATGGAACTATCCAGGTAGGACCTCAGGACCTGGCCAGCTCATGGGTTTATGTGCAGACTTAAGGCTTAAGCTTGTGTCGTGATCGTTTAGGATCTTCTCCATCACATGGCACCTGTGACGTCAGTGCATATGGAATTCATTCCGTGCGCGGAAGCGTCGTCTTGAGAAACTGAAAAAAATAAAATTAAAATAAAAGTGGATGCAGCCCTATCAGAAGATAAGGACCAAAACACTTACTTGACAGGGATTTCTCCTCTGATGACCTTCTGCTGTCTGGCTTTCCCCAGAGTTTCCTGCAACTGAGGTGGGACTTGAAAGATGAAACAAGTAGAAAGTATTTTATTATTCATTATCATTCATTCATTTATTTCTTTATTATTTATTTATTTATTTATTCAATTTATCTATTTATTGGGAAATCATGGCCACACAGGGGTCTGAATGGAGGCAAGCTATTCGCAAGGGAAGAGAAGCTTATGAAAATGAAAGACGAAGCAGCCAAGTGGAAAAGCGTGCAGCAATAAAGGCCAGAACCAACTCTGCAGAGCATTCCATTGAGTGTCCAGTATGCGGCCGCATGTGTGCAGCAGATCCCACATAAGGGTACACAAATACAGTGCTAGGTTGGACTTTATCGACAATAGTAGTCGACCATGTATATTGTTTTGTTTGTTTATTTATCTGTTTGTTTATTTTGTTTATTTGTTTGTTTGTTTGTTTGTTTATTTATTATTGTTTATGTATTTGTTTCTTTGTTTGTTTTCATTTGTTTGTTTCTTTATTTGTTTCTTTAATTGTTCTTGTTTGTTTGTTTCTTTATTTGTTTATTTTGCTGAGGTGGGACTTGAAAGTTGAAACAGAAGTAGAATGTTTGATGTTATTTGACAGGGAACACTAGATCTAAGTGTGTCTTGCACAGAGAAAGAAAGCAAGCCAAGGCATTTACGTTTGAAGCAGTTTTGCTGTTTGTTTCCTTGTTAATTCGTTTATTCGAGTGTTTGCCTTGTATAACACGATTTAAAGTCAATTTCCCGACCTCTTTTTGTTTGCTGTTGGTTTTCATTTGTTCGTTTGTATTGCTTTGCTTTTTGTTTGTTTGTTTGTTTGTTTCCTGTTCTTTTTACAGGAGATCTCTTCGCTCGAAGAATGGTGTGTGTCTGGTGCGAGTGCGTATGTTATGTAGTATGTATGTATGTATGTATAATGTATGTATGCATATGTATGTATGTATGTATGTATATGTATGGATTATGTATGTATGTATGTATGTATGTATGATGAATATATATATAACATATGTATGGATGTATGTACGTATGTATGTATGTATATATGTATGTATGTGCGCATGTATGTATGTATGTATGTATGTATGCACATGTGTGTATGTATGTATCTGTGTATGTATGTCTGTATATCTGTATGTCTCTATGTGTATATGTATGTATGTATGTATGTTTGTATGTTTGCATGTATGTATGTATGTATGTATGTATATGTATGTATGTATGCACGTATGTATTGTATGTATGTTAACACATCGTATATATCATCATCATCATAATCATGTGCCCTGCCGCATGGCGTTGGCGATCATGGCCCTCCATACGAATCTATCCCTTGTCGCTGCATATACATATATGATATATATATATATATATATATGGATGTTTAGATAGATATACATGATATATATATATATATATATATACATGTCTGTGTGTGTTTGTGTTTGTGTTGTGTGGTGTGTGTGTGTGTGTGTGTGTATGTTGGTTGTTGGTTGTGTTATGTTGATATGTGTTTATGTTGAGCGTGTGTATTTGTGTGTGTATGTTTTAGTTCGTGACAAACATATGCTGACATGAGTTTGTCAGCTCTTTCTTGGAGGATGTTTATCAAATGTGGATAAAAGATGTGACCTCTAAGGAGTCTTAAAATGATGCATCTTGAAAGCAAAACTTCCAGGTCAAGGCTACATGGGCTGAAGCAAATCACTACGAAGACTCATAATAATATAGATATTTGTTTATTATTTTTTTTCATTAAAAAGATATTATTGAAATGGCTTGACTATCTCAGATTATTTCATTGGTTCGAAAAAGATTTATAATAGTATTTTGTTAAGGACAACTCTTTCGTTAGCGTGTATTCGTTTATCTGTGATACTTGTACTCTTAACAGGACTTTGGTTTTTCATTATATCAGAAATTCCGCTCCTTCTCTCTCTCTCTCTCTCTCTCTCTCTCTCTTCCTCTCTCTCTCTCTCTCTCTCTCTCTCGTCTGTCTCTCTCGTCTCTCTCTCTGTCCTTTCTCTCTCTCTCTCTCTCTCTCGCTCTCTCTCTCTCTCTCCTTTCTCTTCTCTCCTCTCTCTCTCTCTCTCTCCTTTCACTTTCTCTTTCTCGTTCTCCCTGTCTGGTAATTCACGATTGAATATATTACTTTATTTTGCTTTGTCTATTTTGTTTAAATTTCTTTTTTTTTTGCGGGCTCTGTCCTATTTTCTGGTGTTGTTATATAAAAAGGTTAGTAATGGAGGGTGTGTAAGTTGGCACATGTGCTGAGATCTGTATTGCTGGGAAAAGAAAAGAAAAGAATGGCTAGTTTCATTTTTATTCTTCTCTTCCCTCTGTGTCTCGTGTAATGAATTATTCAGCCTGCGTGGGTCTTCTTTTTGAGTTTTTTGTTTTGTTTTATTTATTCCTTTATTTCAGTGGTATCATACAGTTCAAGTGTCTGTTTTTGAAAATGTAAATGCGAAGACTCATGAATATTCAAGGCGCGCGATGTAAACCTGATTCTGTGATACTATTTCGTTTGAATAATTCATAAGTAGGTTTTTGTTTTGTGTCAGCTTTTTTTTTTACTGTGCCAGCATGTCACTGGAAAAGAAATAACAGTCAATGATATGCAAGCGAATCATTGTTTTTGTTTCCGTTTATCGTTTATCGTTGTCCTAAAGATAACATTGGCCCGTGCTGTTCTCTCTCTCTCTCTCTCTCTCTCTCCTCTCTCTCTCTCTCTCTCTCTCTCTCTCTCTCTCTCTCTCTTTCTCTCTCTGCGATCATTGTTTATCATTTATTGTTGTCCTAAAGATAGCATTGGCCTGTGCTGTTCTCTCTCTCTTTCTGTTTCTGTCTCTTTGTCTGTCCTTCTCTCTCTCTCTCTCTCAGTGCTCTCTCTCTCTTCTCTCTCTCTCTTTCTCTCTCTCAGTGCCTCTCTCTCTTTCTCCTCTCCTCTCTCTCACCCCTCTCTCTCTCTCTCATTCTCCTCTCCTTTCTCCCCTCCTCTCTTCTCCTCTCTCCTCTCTCTCTCTCTCCTCTCTCTCTCTCTCTCT
>JAPXFY010000031.1:26283148-26295648 GCA_030674185.1 Monoplex corrugatus | reverse complement strand
TATCTCTCTTTCTATATATTTTTTTTATCTATCTATCTATCTATCTATCTATCCATCTGTCTATCTATCTATCTATCTATCTATCTATCTGTCTGTCTGTCTGTCTATCTATCTATCTATCTATTTATCTATCTATCTATCTATCTATCTATCTGCTTGTCTGTCTGCCTAGTTATCTATCTATGTATCTATGTATGTATGTATGTATGTATGTATGTATGTATGTATTTATCTATTTATCTATCTATCTATCTATCTATCTATCTATCTGTCTGTCGATCTATCTTTTTCTATCTATCTATCGGTCTATCTATCTATCTATGTCTCTATCTCTCTATGTATCTATCTCTTTGTCAATCTATTGTCTGTCTATCTATCTATCTATCTATCTATTTGTTTTAATGTCTGTCTATCTATTACCTGTCTGTCTGTCTATTTATCTTTCTGTCTGGCTGTCTGTCTATTTATATAATGCTCATACCATCACCCTTGGAAATAAAAGTTATTTGGTTCTTGCTGTCTGTGTCTCTCTCTGTCTCTCTCTGTGTCTCTTTGTCTCTCTCTCCCTCTTTTTCTCTCCCCCCATTGCTCTCTCTTTCTTTCTCTTCCTCTTTCTTCCCTCTCCCTCTCCGTCTTTCTCTCCCTCCCACTCTCTTTCTTTCTTGTGCTCACTCTGTTATTTATGAATATTCTACCCAATTAACGTCATCGCTTTTTATACTACTTTTTTATTTAATGATTTAATCATTTATTTATTAACCTACTTATTTATTTTCATTCATTCATTCATTCATTCATGCATTCATTTATTCATTCATTCATTCATTTATTTGTTTATTCATGTATTTGTTTATTTGTTTGTTTGTTTGTTTATTTGTTTTATCCTATTTCATTTTTTGATGGCGGGTATTTCTTTTCGATAGATCAGCTGCATATGTATAAACCCATTTGCTTGGTGTTAAGGGTGACAAAATGAATTAGATATTTTTTAAATGGGAAAAAAATGAAACAAGAGCTGTCAGCAACGAGAAAGGGAATGGAATAAAAGAAAGCATAAACTTACGAAGGACAGACAAAAAGGGTTTTCATGTTCGGTGATTAACCCCTACGCTGCTAATGCTTTTGGCAACAGTGTCTGCTGAGACAAATGTCCACAGAAACTCAGGAAGTGCTTCTACGAGTTTTGTTCACCTGTGTCTTCTTAACTGTAAATGTAACATATATAAAATGAATAAGAAATTAACTCAAATTATTTATGTTTGCCACTATATACTGCAATGTTTCTTTTGTTCATGTTCTCTGTCTGCTTGTCTGTCTGTCTGACTGCCTGCCTGTCTGTCTGTCTGCCTGCCTGCCTGTCTGTCTGTCTGTCTGTCTGTCTGTCCGTGTGTGTCTGCGTCTGTGTCTCTGTCTGTCAGTCTGTCTCTGTTTCGCTCTGTCTTTCTCTTTCACTGTCTCTGTCTGTCTGTCTCTCTCTGTGTGTCTCTCTCTCTCTGTGTCTCTCTCTCTCTGTGTCTCTCTGTCTCTCTCTATGTCTCTGTCTCTCTGTCTCTCTGTCTCTCTGTCTCTCTCTATTACTCTGTATCTCTCTGTCCCTCAGTCTCTCTGTCTCTGTCTCTCTGTCTCTGTCTCTGTCTCTCTGTCTCTGTCTCTGTCTCTCTGTCTCTGTCTCTGTCTCTCTCTCACACACACATACACACATGAGCACACACACAAGCACACACACAAGCACACACACACAAGCACACACACAAACACACAAACAAACAAACACACACAAACAAACAAACACACACACAAACACACACACACACACACACACACACACACACACACACACACACACACACACACACACACACACACACACACACACACACCACAGAGAATTTGTTTTCTTTGTTTGTATTTTATGTACCCATTAACACACGTGTCTTTTGTTAAGCAAGGATAAAGTTAATCAAGTTTCCGGGTCTTTCGCTTTGTATTTTCACACTCCTTGAAGCAGAACACATCAGACTAGTAAAATATAGTATGTATTGTGTCGTGGTGAAATGACTGAAAATGAACTGGATGCTACACAAGAAAAAATGGAGGTTGGGGGTGGGGATGGGGTGTGGGGGAAGTTTACGCTACACTGTTGTGTCCATTGCGCTCTCTGCAGGGAGCACAAACGGAATTTCACATGATAAAACAATTGTCACAGAGAAACTGGTATGAAATTATACAAAAATAACAAAACGCTTGTAAAGTTATAAAATTGTATCTTTCATCGTTGCTGCAGCTGTTTGTATTTTGTCACTTCCTATAATTGCATCCCTTTTACAGCAGCATTTTTCCTTTCAGTGCCTCTCTTTTCATGTGTCAAACACAGAACTCAACCCGAGCTTCAACACATTGCGGCCTTAGGTGATATGTCGTTATGTTGATATATGAAATATTTGAGCAATTAGTGACATCTGTCGCGTGTATAAGGACAACTACATTGTCTCTGTTTTTCATTGCTGTTTAATTCAACCCCAACAGTAGCAAAGTATAATTGTGGTAGAAAACCGTACTGGAGTTTTGTTCATGACGAACATCCTATAGAGACCATCTTGCTGATTTCAAAAGACGTCTCATGAATAACGATGATGGCTATATGTGACCCGTTTGAACAAAATGAGTCCTAAGGTGAAAATAACAGATTTTAGGATATTATGATTTTCAAAATGTTCAGATTATTAACTTTCTTTTCATATGAAATGTATTATTCTATTCCTAAAAATAAGGAAGTTATGGGTGTTTGAAGTGTGTAACATAGCAAACAGCCATTTTGAGAAAATCAAGTTTTAAAATTTTCATCACTTCAGTGAAGTTTTACCTTAGCAACATGTATTTGTACTTCACCAATCTTTACCAAATTTTGTACCACGGTAAAACACATCATGCCACAATAGCACACAAAAACTGGTGTGAAAATCAAATGTAATTGTCTTGTTATTTAAGTTTATATATCCCTTTTTCTGACACAAAAAGCATGCCGTTATCTGGTTAAAATGCGTTTTAAATACATTTTCCGATTGAATTATAAAGTGCTGAGTGCATGTACATGTAATTTAAAGATTAAATATTCCAGTTTTGACGAAAAGTAAAAATTGACGAAATCGAGCCATCACACCTTTTCCGGGCTTCTACACTTTTCGCTGCCTGCGAGTTAGGACTCATTTCGTGAAAACGGGTCACATATTATGCAAATCTCGCACAGAATACATGCCAAACAAAATAACGAAACAAAGATGGATAAACAATGTATCTGCTAGAAATTACAAGACATATAACGTGCTGAAAGTGCTCAAATCAGATGAAGAGTGAAGTAGACTGAGGAAGGGAAAACACAACAACAAATATTTCCTGAACATGTAAAAAGACATAGGGATACAAACAGACTCAAAACAAGTGTGACTGCCCACGTTCAAGCAAACAGGAACCAGAAAGAAACACACACACACACACACACACACACACACACACACACACACACACACACACACACACACACACACACACACACACACACACACACAATACAACATGACAAGACAGGCGCAAATTTTCGGCCAACTGGCCTTTGTCAAGCATAAGATCACAAACAAACACCAGATGCAAAAATAAGGAGAGAAAGACTGAAACTTCGCTGCTGCTCCGTCCAGTGTGAAATATTGTTTTATCCTTTTCAGGACAGAACAATATGAATATGGCATGACCATTTTTTAAGAATTGCAGAATTCATCTCATTTCTGCTCTGACATCATATTTACTCAAAAACACATTATGATGTAATTTTAATCAGTTTATTCCTTTTCTCACACTTGACGGAGCAGCAGGAAAGTTTCACTCTGTTTCTCCTATTTTTTTTTTCATCTGGTGTTTGTTTGTTTGTTTGTGATCTTACTCTTGACAAAGGTCAGTTGCCCGAAAATTTGCTCCTGTCTTGTCTTGTTTTATTAAATACGCGTTCTTATTCTTTTTTCGTGTTTTTTTTTTTTTCTGGCTCCTACAAACAGACTATTAACTTTAGAAATTGGTGACCAAAATGTCGATAACCTGAGAAAAATATTAAAGGAAATAAAGTTTCTATCAAAAGCTTTACAAACAGCAAAGAAACTTCTCTGGAACTAGGAATATCCAAGATAATTTCATAAAAAAAAAGAAAAGATTATCCCTAGCCAATACCGAACGAATAAATGCAAGAAAGACCTCTCCACCGAGGAGATCACACATGCATTTATTGCATTAAATAAAAACTCTTTTCCTAGAATAAATTAATGAATGATCTTACCAAACTATGACCAGTCGCCGTGGTGTAGTGGTTAACGCAACGGATTACCGACTGGAAGGTTGGGGGTTCGAATCCCCATCAATCCCTTCAAAAATATATCATAGTGGGATTTTTCGGCTCTAACCGGCTCCTACCCAGAGTTGGGCGTGCTATGGGCTCACTGGGAACACTGGGACCACACAGTCGAGTCTCATCCACTTCACGGATGCGTCATTGAGGGTGTTGCTCAAATCTTCTGACCAGCACCGCAGGTGTCTGTATCTATCGGGCCTGGTTGACACCAGGATACATTATGATAGTAAACATAAAGTACAGCCCTGTCAATCCTAGCTGGAACTCCATACCATCATGATGATCCATCATAATCGCATTGTAAAAACTGTGCCATTTTCTGTGGCCTTTAAGATGGTGTAGACAAAATGGGACAGGAAACAAAAAACAAACAAACAAACAAACAAAAACAGTAAAGAAAAAAAGGTGAGCACAAAGGTAATCTCCCTGAGTGCGATGATCCTAAAACAAATCTTACTTAAGCATTCTATCTCCAATTCTAGAAGAAAAATAAACAAACAAACAAACAAAAAAGAAAACCTCGATTTTGTAATTGCATTACAATATCAATGTTAAACGTACGAACAGCTTATCCCCAAGTGTCATTACTCCACCACATAAAGGAATTTAATGATCTAAACAGAATCAATCTCACAAGTCATAGGCCATCTGCTTGAACTAATACAAGCTGCAAAACATATACAAACACAACAGTGACCCGACCCTCAAGACATAATGAAACAAATCGTAAATGATGATCACATAGACTTTATAAAAAAAATAAATAAATAAAAGAAATACCGCCACCTATTCTGCACTTAAAGAAGACCGATCTGCATTTATCATACAAACAAATTAGCTTGGAGTTTTGGTAATCCTGGACTTCCAAAAAGCCTTTGACATGCTTAGAAAACTAAAGTGAGTAAAAATATACACGTAAACACGTTGCACATGTGTTCGTGTGTGTGTGTGTGTGTGTGTGTGTGTGTGTGTGTGTGTGTGTGTGTGTGTGTGTGTTGTGTGTGTGTGTGTGCGTGTGTGTATGTGTGTGTGCGTGTGTGTGTGTGTGTTTTGAGTAAATGTTTGAGTGAGTACATGTGTGTGTGTGTGCGTATGTGTGTGTGTGTGTGTGTGTGTGTGTGTGTGTGTGTGTGTGTGTGTGTGTGTGTGTTTGAGTACATGTGTGAGTGAGTACATGTGTGTGTATATGTATGTGTGTGTGCGCACGCGCGTGCACGTGCGCGTGCGCGGGTGTATGTCTGTGTACTCGCTACTGCTGCAAGATTATCTTCAAGTTGTCAGTTCCAGTTCTAGAGATAAGAATCAAACTCACTTTTCTACACAGTGTCTGGAATTTCCATTACAAATAAGGTGCTTCTTTGAAAGGGAAATTAAGAGTATCTCTAGCGGGGCAATTACTTCAGTTTCACGACTTTTGTCTATAAACAAACCCGGCTTCATGTTGTAAGTGTTTCGTATACTCTGGCAGTTGTGACCATTTATATTGCGAACATGTTCAGCTGACTGAAATTTGCTGTGTCAGTAACTCTTGATAGCCTCTCTCTCTCTCTCTGTCTGACCGTCTGTCTGTCTGACTGTCTGTCTGTCTCTTTCTGCCTGTCTGTCTGTCTGTCTATCTGTCTGTCTGACTGTCTATCTGTCTGTCTGTCTCTTTCTCTCTCTCTCTCTCTCTCTTTCTCTCTCTCTCTCTCACACACACACACAAGCACATACACATGCACTCTCTTTCTCTCTCTCTCTCTCTCTCTCTCTCCCCTCTCTCTCTCTCTATCTATCTATCTATTTATCTATTCATCTATCTATCTATCTCTCTATCTATCTATCTATCTATCTATCTATCCTTCTTTCGTTCTATCTACCTATCTACCTATCTATCTATCTATCTATCTATCTATCTATCTATCTATCTCTCTCTCTCTCTGCCATTGTTTCTCCCTCACACACACAAAGACCACACACACACACACACACACACACACACACACACACACACACACACACACGCACGCACACACACGCACACACTCTCTCTCTCTCTCTCTCGTTCTATCTCTTTCTCTCTGTCTGTCTGTCTCTGTCTTTGTCTCTCTCTCTCTCTCTCTCTGTCTGTCTGTCTGTCTGTCTCTCTCTCATTATACATAAATGAACATAGATTTTTCAGCATGTGGACACATGAGTCACACATGAACCAACATCGTTTTTATTTAACAAAGCAAACGTGGAATAGCAGTTCAAGGAAACAGATTTGAAAGCGTTATAGTAAATAACGCTAGACAGAGATAGAGAGAGAAAGAGAGAGAGAGAGAGGGAGAGAGAGAGAGGGAGGGAGAGAGAGAAGAGAGAGAGAGAGAAGAGAAAGAGGAGAGAGAGAGAGAGAGAAAGAGGGAGACAGACAAACACAGATACAGAGAAACAGAGACAGAGAGGCAGACAGACAGAGAAGAGACTGATAGATAGAGACAGAGAGAGACAGAGACAGACAACCATACACATATGCACGCACGCACGCGCGCTCGCACACACACACACACATTTGCCTGCATGTTCGTGCTCAGCAATAAATTCAAATGTGTTTTATTCATTATTTATTGATTTACTGATGAGTCATGTCAAAGTTGAATTGTGTTGTATCTGGCTATCCATTTATGTAGCTATCCACTGTGTATCTGTATATCTCGCTATCTCTCTATCTATCTGTCATGCTGTCTGTCTACCTGTCTATATATGTATGTATGTATGTATGTTTGTATGTAAGTATGTATGTATGTATGTATGTATGTATCTCTCTCTCTATATATATATATTTTATCTATCTATCTATCCATCTGTCTATCTATCTATCTATCTATCTAAATATCTATCTATCTATCTATCTATCTGTCTGTCTGTTTGTCTATCTATCTATCTATTTATCTATCCATCTATCTGTTTGTCTGTCTGTCTAGTTATCTATCTATGTATCTATGTATCTATGTATGTGTGTATGTATGTATGTATGTATGCATGTATCTATCTATCTATCTATTTATCTATCTATCTATCTGTCTGTCGATCTACCTTTTTCTATCTATCTATCGGTCTATCTATCTATCTATGTCTCTATCTCTCTATGTATCTATCTGTTTGTCAATCTATTGTCTGTCTGTCTATCTATCTGTCTATTTGTTTTACTGTCTGTCTATCTATTACCTGTCTGTCTGTCTGTTTATCTTTCTGTCTGGCTGTCTGTCTGTTTATATAGTGCTCATACCATCACCCTTGGAAATAAAAGTTATTTGGTTCTTGCTCTCTGTGTCTCTCTCTGTCTCTCTCTGTGTCTCTCTGTCTCTCTCTCCCTCTTTTTCTCTCCCCCCATTGCTCTCTCTTTCTTTCTCTCCCTCTTTCTTCCCTCTCCCTCTTTCTTCCATCTCCCTCTCCCTCTTTCTCTCCCTCCCACTCTCTTTCTTTCTTGTGCTCACTCTGTTATTTATGAATATTCTACCCAATTAACGTCATCGCTTTTTATACTACTTTTTTATTTAATGATTTAATCATTTATTTATTAACCTACTTATTTATTTTCATTCATTCATTCATTCATTCATGCATTCATTTATTCATTCATTCATTCATTTATTTGTTTATTCATGTATTTGTTTATTTGTTTGTTTGTTTGTTTATTTGTTTTATCCTATTTCATTTTTTGATGGCGGGTATTTCTTTTCGATAGATCAGCTGCATATGTATAAACCCATTTGCTTGGTGTTAAGGGTGACAAAATGAATTAGATATTTTTTTAAATGGGAAAAAAATGAAACAAGAGCTGTCAGCAACGAGAAAGGGAATGGAATAAAAGAAAGCATAAACTTACGAAGGACAGACAAAAAGGGTTTTCATGTTCGGTGATTAACCCCTACGCTGCTAATGCTTTTGGCAACAGTGTCTGCTGAGACAAATGTCCACAGAAACTCAGGAAGTGCTTCTACGAGTTTTGTTCACCTGTGTCTTCTTAACTGTAAATGTAACATATATAAAATGAATAAGAAATTAACTCAAATTATTTATGTTTGCCACTATATACTGCAATGTTTCTTTTGTTCATGTTCTCTGTCTGCTTGTCTGTCTGTCTGACTGCCTGCCTGTCTGTCTGTCTGCCTGCCTGCCTGTCTGTCTGTCTGTCTGTCTGTCTGTCCGTGTGTGTCTGCGTCTGTGTCTCTGTCTGTCAGTCTGTCTCTGTTTCGCTCTGTCTTTCTCTTTCACTGTCTCTGTCTGTCTGTCTCTCTCTCTGTGTCTCTCTCTCTCTGTCTCTCTCTCTGTGTCTCTCTGTCTCTCTCTATGTCTCTGTCTCTCTCTCTCTCTGTCTCTCTGTCTCTCTCTATGTCTCTGTATCTCTCTGTCCCTCAGTCTCTCTGTCTCTCTGTCTCTCTGTCTCTGTCTCTCTGTCTCTGTCTCTCTGTCTCTGTCTCTCTGTCTCTGTCTCTGTCTCTCTCTCACACACACATACACACATGAGCACACACACAAGCACACACACAAGCACACACACACAAGCACACACACAAACACACAAACAAACAAACACACACAAACAAACAAACACACACACAAACACACACACACACACACACACACACACACACACACACACACACACACACACACACACACACACACACACACACACACACAGAATTTGTTTTCTTTGTTTGTATTTTATGTACCCATTAACACACGTGTCTTTTGTTAAGCAAGGATAAAGTTAATCAAGTTTCCGGGTCTTTCGCTTTGTATTTTCACACTCCTTGAAGCAGAACACATCAGACTAGTAAAATATAGTATGTATTGTGTCGTGGTGAAATGACTGAAAATGAACTGGATGCTACACAAGAAAAAATGGAGGTTGGGGGTGGGGATGGGGTGTGGGGGAAGTTTACGCTACACTGTTGTGTCCATTGCGCTCTCTGCAGGGAGCACAAACGGAATTTCACATGATATAAAACAATTGTCACAGAGAAACTGGTATGAAATTATACAAAAATAACAAAACGCTTGTAAAGTTATAAAATGTGTATCTTTCATCGTTGCTGCAGCTGTTTGTATTTTGTCACTTCCTATAATTGCATCCCTTTTACAGCAGCATTTTTTTCCCTTTCAGTGCCTCTCTTTTCATGTGTCAAACACAGAACTCAACCCGAGCTTCAACACATTGCGGCCTGTGGTGATATGTCATTATGTTGATATATGAAATATTTGTGCTCGGTGGGCAATTAGTGGCATCTTTCGCGTGTATTGGGACAACTACATTGTCTCTGTTTTTCATTGCTGTTTAATTCAACCCTAACAGTAGCAAATTATAATTGTGGTAGTAAACCGTACTGGAGTTTTGTTCATGACGAACATCCTATAGAGACCATCTTGCTGATTTCAAAAGACGTCTCATGAATAACGATGATGGCTATACTATATGTGATCCGTTTGAACAAAATGAGTCCTAAGGTGAAAATAACAGATTTTAGGATATTATGATTTTCAAAATGTTCAGATTATTAACTTTCTTTTCATTTGAAATTTATTATTTTACTCCTAAAAATAAGGAAGTTATGGGTGTCTGAAGTGTGTAACATAGCAAACAGCCATTTTGAGAAAATCAAATTTTAACGTTTTCACCACTTCAGTAAAGTTTTACCTTAGCAACAGGTATTAATACTTCACCAATCTTTACCAAATTTTGTACCACGGTAAAACACATCATGCCACAATAGCACACAAAACTTGGTGTGAAAATCAAATGTAATTGTCTTGTTATTTAAGTTTATATATCCCTTTTTCTGACACAAAAAGCATGCCGTTATCTGGTTAAAATGCATTATAAATACATTTTCCGATTGAATTATAAAGTGCTGTGTGCATGTACATGTAATTTAAAGATTAAATATTCCAGTTTTGACGAAAAGTAAAAATTGACAAAATCGACCCATCACACCCTTTTACCGGGCTTCTACACTTTTCGCTGCCTGCGAGTTAGGACTCATTTCGTGAAAACGGGTCACATATTATGCAAATCTCGCACAGAATAGATGCCAAACAAAATAACGAAACAAAGATGGATAAACAATGTATCTGTTAGAAATTACAAGACATATAACGTGCTGAAAGTGCTCAAATCAGATGAAGAGTGAAGTAGACTGAGGAAGGGAAAAAACAACAACAAATATTTCCTGAACATGCAAAAAGACATAGGGATACAAACAGACTCAAAACAAGTGTGACTGCCCACGTTCAAGCAAACAGGAACCAGAAAGAAACACACACACACAACACACACACACACACACACACCACACACACAACACACACACACACACACACACACACACACACACACACACACACACCACACACACACACACAATACAACATGACAAGACAGGCGCAAATTTTCGGCCAACTGGCCTTTGTCAAGCATAAGATCACAAACAAACACCAGATACAAAAATAAGGAGAGAAAGACTGAAACTTCGCTGCTGCTCCGTCCAGTGTGAAATATTGTTTTATCCTTTTCAGGACAGAACAATATGAATATGGCATGACCATTTTTTAAGAATTGCAGAATTCATCTCATTTCTGCTCTGACATCATATTTACTCAAAAACACATTATGATGTAATTTTAATCAGTTTATTCCTTTTCTCACACTTGACGGAGCAGCAGGAAAGTTTCACTCTGTTTCTCCTATTTTTTTTTTCCATCTGGTGTTTGTTTGTTTGTGATCTTACTCTTGACAAAGGTCAGTTGCCCGAAAATTTGCGCCTGTCTTGTCTTGTTTTATTAAATACGTGTTCTTATTCTTTTTTCGTGTTTTTTTTTTTTTTCTGGCTCCTACAAACAGACTATTAACTTTAGAAATCGGTGACCAAATGTCGATAACCTGAGAAAAATATCAAAGGAAATAAAGTTTCTATCAAAAGCTTTACAAACAGCAAAGAAACTTCTCTGGAACTAGGAATATCCAAGATAATTTCATAAAAAAAAAAGAAAAGATTATCCCTAGCCAATATCGAACGAATAAATGCAAGAAAGACCTCTCCACCGAGGAGATCACACATGCATTTATTGCATTAAATAAAAACTCTTTTCCTAGAATAAATTAATGAATGATCTTACCAAACTATGACCAGTCGCCGTGGTGTAGTGGTTAACGCAACGGATTACCGACTGGAAGGTTGGGGGTTCGAATCCCCATCAATCCCTTCAAAAATATATCATAGTGGGATTTTTCGGCTCTAACCGGCTCCTACCCAGAGTTGGGCGTGCTATGGGCTCACTGGGAAGACTGGGACCACACAGTCGAGTCTCATCCACTTCACGGATGTGTCATTGAGGGTGTTGCTCAAATCTTCTGACCAGCACCGCAGGTGTCTGTATCTATCGGGCCTGGTTGACACCAGGATACATTATGATAGTAAACGTAAAGTACAGCCCTGTCAATCCTAGCTGGAACTCCATACCAACATGATGATCATCATAATCGCATTGCAAAAACTGTGCCATTTTCTGTGGCCTTTAAGATGGTGTAGAAAAAATGGGACAGGAAACAAAAAGCAAACAAACAAACAAACAAAAACAGTAAAGAAAAAAAGGTGAGCACAAAGGTAATCTCCCTGAATGCGATGATCCTAAAACAAATCTTACTTAAGCATTCTATCTCCAATTCTAGAAGAAAAACAAACAAACAAACAAAAAAGAAAACCTCGATTTTGTAATTGCATTACAATATCAATGTTAAAAATACGAACAGCTTATCCCAAGTGTCATTACTCCACCACACAAAGGAAATGATCTAAACAGAATCAATCTCACAAGTCATAGGCCATCTGCTTGAACTAATACAAGCTGCAAAACATATATAAACACAACAGTGACCCGACCCTCAAGACATAATGAAACAAATCGTAAATGATGATCACATAGACTTTATAAAAAAAATAAATAAATAAAAGAAATACCGCCACCTATTCTGCACATAAAGAAAACCGATCTGCATTTATCATACAAACAAATTAGCTAGGAGTTTTGGTAATCCTGGACTTCCAAAAAGCCTTTGACATACTTAGAAAACTAAAGTGAG
>JAPXFY010000031.1:26263148-26265648 GCA_030674185.1 Monoplex corrugatus | reverse complement strand
AGTCTGGGAGACGAAGAAAAGAAAAGGTCAATGCGTAAGATGAAACAAAAGTTATCTAAAAGTCGGAGTTGACTGTTGTCTCCTTTTCATTTCATCCCCTCCCCACTTGTCTCCCTTTTCATCTCATCCCTTCCCCATTCCGATCTCCCACCCCCTCCCCCCCCTTCCTCTTTAGAAGCCCGCTTCTTCTCTGCTGTCTGCAACAATATTTTTCTTACGCTTTCTCCTTCATCGGCTCTTGTCTTCATCTGTATTGATTGGGTTAGATCAATGGCATGTCGGAGAGGGGGAAGTAAGTTGCACGTTAGCAGTAATATGGAAGTGGAAACGAGTACTAGTTTAATGTTAAGACAATTTCGTTGACTTTGACCAATGTCCTTCACTGTTTTTGCACTGGCTTCGCACAATAGAATGAGAGAGGGTTGTTCATCACAAGATGAAAATCAAACATACACGTACGTAGTTAGAAAACTTAAAAAAGAAGTAAACAGAACGTGGGTGGAAAAAGGAAAAAAGGAAAAAAAAAACGATGTGGAAGTCACAGGAAGTATAGAAAGAGAAGTATTAGAAGACAGACAGACAGAGCAGAGACAACAGACAGAGAGACAGACAATAGAAAGAGAGGACAAACAGACACAGAGGAAGAGATGGGAAAGAAAAAGCAGAGATGAAGAAAAAGAGAAAAGAGAAGAGAAAAGAAGAGAGAAGACGATGGGGTGAGAGAGAGGGAAAAGAATCGAGAGAGGAGAAGAGTGAAAGAACAGAGGGCAGAGAGACAGAGACAGAAAGTGAGAAGAGAGAAAGAAAGAAAAACACAGAGAGAGAGACAGAGAGGAGTTGACAAATAGACAGAGAGACAGAACAGATGAGAAAGAGAGGGAGAGAAAGAAGCAGACAGAAAGAGAAAGTGAAAGAAAGAGAGGAAATATGGGTCTAAGAGAGCGGAACAAGCTGAGAGAGAAGAGAGAGAAAGAGAGAGAAGAGAGAGAGAGAGAGAGGAAGAGCAGAGATACAGACAGATTGAGAAGGAGAGGGAGAGAAAGAAGGACAGAAAGAGAAAGTGAAGAAGAGAGGAAATATTGTCAAGAGAGCGAAAGCTGAGAGAGAGAGAGAGAGAGAGAAGAGAGAGAAGAGAGAAAGAAGGAAAGAGAGAGGAGAGAGGACAGAGAAAGACAGACAGACAGGGAACAAAGAGAAGACGACACGAGAGAAAGAGACAGCAAGAGACAGGATAGCAGAAGACAGACAGACAGACAGACGGCAAAGAGGGTGAGAGAGAGAAAGCTGAGACAAGAAGTGAACTTGAACTTTATTTTGAACGGTACAAATAGTAGCACATACGATAACCCCTGAACAGCTGTCTGTTGCAATTCACTTGTATTAAAACAAAAACAGAGCATCAAGACACTAGGAAGAATAAAACAAAAGTAAAGGAAAACAGACCAAAAAGCTGCATTCGAGTTAAAAAAGAAAGTCAAGTTAGGCATTCATCACATGTTCGAATGTGTGTGTGTGTGTGTGTGTGTGTGTTGTGTGCATGTGTGTGTGGTGTGTGTGCAGTGTGTGTGTGTGTTGTGGTTTTGTGTGTGTGTGTGTGTGTTGTGTGTGTGTGTATTGGGCATGTACGTGTGTGCATGAAGAAAGTTAGAGAAAGAGGGAGCGGGTGAGAGAGAAAGAGAGAAGGGAGAGAAAGAGAGAGAGACACACACACACAAACACAGACAGAGACAGAGACAGAAAGAGACAAAGACAGACAGAGAGATGCAGAGAGAGAGAGAGAGAGAGAGAGAGAGAGAGAGAGAGTAAGTGAATCAGACAGACAGACGACAGACAGACAGACAGACAAAAAAGAGACAGAATTGTAAGAGAGAGAGAGAGGGAGAGAGAGATAGAGAACAGAGAGAGAGAGAGACAGAGAGAGAAGAGACAGACAGAGACAGAGTCAGAGACAGAGAGAAATAGAGAGAGAGAGGTAGACACACAGATAGACAGACAGACAAACAGAGACAGAGACAAAGAGACAGACAGACAGATAGACAGTGACAGAGAGACAGACAGGCAGACATACAGACAGATGTCCAGAGAGTTTATGTGTGCAGTTGTTGTTTGTTGTTGTTGTTGTTGCTGTTGTTTATTTGTTAACAATGAATAACCTTTTATTAATAATGAATAACAAACGACATGATTTATTGTCCTTTGAATATTTTCATTTTTTTCTCTGTTCCAGTTCTGTAAGTTAATCCCACACCTCTCGCTCCGGCTCCAAAAACTCCACTCAGTCAAAGACCTGGTGCCAAGAATCCCACTCGAGCCAAAGATATCTCCATGTCTCCATGGGGCTCTTCACCAGGGGAGACCCTGCACTGCTGCTTTGTTAATCCCATGGAGTTCAACACTGCCTGTTCGGATACAATTCACCAAAACGACACTGCCTTCTAAACCCCCCCACTAACGATACGGATAGCACAGTCACAAACCTAAACAAAATGACAAAAACATT
>JAPXFY010000031.1:26240648-26248148 GCA_030674185.1 Monoplex corrugatus | reverse complement strand
CCTCTCTCTTTCCCCCCGCCTCCCGTTCTCTCTGCACCCCTACCCCCCTCTCTCTCTCTTTCTTTTTTCTCTCTCTCGCTCTTTCTCTTTATCTCTGTCCTTCTCTCTCTCTCTCTCTCTCTCTCTCTCTCTCTCTCTCTCTCATATAAAGCACAATTGTAATTGTAATTAACTTTGTCATTCTCTCTCCATCTCTCTGTCTTTTTGCCTCTCTCTGTCTGTTTATATGTCTGTCTGCCTCCCTCTTTCCCTCTCCCTCTCTCTCTCTCTCCCTCTCTCCCTCTCTCTGTGTCTCTTTCTCTCTCTCTCTATCTCTCTCTCTCTCTCTATCTCTCTCTGTCTCTATCTGTCTATCTGTCTGTCTGTCTGTCTGTCTCTCTCTCTCTCTCTCTCTCTCTCTCTCTCTCTCTCTCTCTCTCTCTCTCTCTCTCTCTTTCTTTCTTTGAAGAAACACGACTGCACATGTTGCGTATGTGCGGTTCTTTAAGTGTTGTGGTATTTATTCCTCTGGGTACTAACATTTGTTTCCCTCTGTGTTGCATGTGTGTTCAGTGTTCTTTGTGAGCTCTAGATGTGGGTCCAGAATCGAGCTACAATAAACCGGTTCTCGTTTGATCTCGTTCTCTTGTTTCTCCATTCCCAGCCTGGCTCTGACTTTGCATTTCTGTCAGTTTCTAGCGGAATGGCTGGCTCCTGAGAGAGAACCGTGGACTTCAGACTTGATGTCTCGAGTTCAAGCCCAGCCCGCAGCGTTTAACCCGATGGCTCCCGTACAATGTCCGCTTGCTGCAAAAACTTAACCCTTTGATTCCCACACCAAGTCCATCAGCTTTATGTGTCACTGTCTGTGTCACGTACGTCTGTCACTGTCTGCTTGTCTATGTCACGGTATGTCTGTCACTGTTTGCTTGTCTGCCTGTCTATGTCACGATATGTCTGTCACTGTCTGCCTGTCTCCCTATGTCACGGTATCCCTGTCACTGTCTGCTTGTCTGTGTCACGGTATCTCTGTCACTGTCTCCCTGTCTGTGTCACGGTATCTCTGTCACTGTCTCCCTGTCTGTGTCACGGTATCTCTGTCACTGTCTGCCTGTCTGTGTCACGGTATCTCTGTCACTGTCTGCCTGTCTATGTCACGGTATCTCTGTCACTGTCTGCCTATCTATGTCACAGTATCCCTGTCACTATCTGCCTGTCTATGTCACGGTATCTCTGTCACTGTCTACCTGTCTGTGTCACGGTATCTCTGTCACTGTCTCCCTGTCTGTGTCACGGTATCTCTGTCACTGTCTCCCTGTCTGTGTCACGGTATCTCTGTCACTGTCTCCCTGTCTGTGTCACAGTATCCCTGTCACTGTCTCCCTGTCTGTGTCACGGTATCTCTGTCACTGTCTACCTGTCTGTGTCACGGTATCTCTGTCACTGTCTCCATGTCTATGTCACGGTATCTCTGTCACTGTCTCCCTGTCTGTGTCACGGTATCTCTGTCACTGTCTCCCTGTCTGTGTCACGGTATCTCTGTCACTGTCTCCCTGTCTGTGTCACGGTATCTCTGTCACTGTCTCCCTGTCTGTGTCACGGTATCTCTGTCACTGTCTCCTGTCTTGTCACGGTATCTCTGTCACTGTCTCCCTGTCTGTGTCACGGTATCCCTGTCACTGTCTCCCTGTCTGTGTCACGGTATCTCTGTCACTATCTCCCTGTCTATGTCACGTATCCTGTCACTGTCTCCCTGTCTATGTCACAGTATCTCTGTCACTGTCTCCCTGTCTGTGTCACGGTATCTCTGTCACTGTCTCCATGTCTATGTCACAGTATCCCTGTCACTGTCTCCCTGTCTATGTCACAGTATCTCTGTCACTGTCTCCCTGTCTGTGTCACGGTATCTCTGTCACTGTCTCCCTGTCTATGTCACAGTATCCTGTCACTGTCTCCCTGTCTGTGTCACGGTATCTCTGTCACTGTCTCCATGTCTATGTCACGGTATCCTGTCACTGTCTCCCTGTCTGTGTCACAGTATCTCTGTCACTGTCTCCCTGTCTGTGTCACGGTATCTCTGTCACTGTCTCCCTGTCTATGTCACGTATCCCTGTCACTATCTCCCTGTCTATGTCACAGTATCTCTGTCACTATCTCCTTGTATATTGTCACAGTATCTGTCGTCTCTGTACCTGTCCTGTCTATATGTCCTGCTACGACTGTAATGTCTGTCTATGTCAGTATCTGTCCTATTGTGTCTATGTCACAGTATCCCTGTCACTATCTTGCCTGTTCTATGTCACATATCCCTGTCACTATCTGCCTGTCTATGTCACATTATCCGCTTGTCACATACCCTGACCTATCTTATTTGTCACATTATCCCTGTCACCATCTGCCTGTCTATGTCACATTATCCCTGTCACTATCTGCCTGTCTATGTCACAGTATCCCTGTCACTATCTGCCTGTCTATGTCACATTATCCCTGTCACTATCTGCCTGTCTATGTCACATTATCCCTGTCACTATCTCCCTGTCTATATCACAGTATCCCTGTCACTATCTGCCTGTCTATGTCACGGTATCTCTCACTGTCTGCCTGTCTCCCTATGTCACGGTATCCCTGTCACTGTCTGCCTGTCTATGTCACGGTATCTCTGTCACTGTCTGCCTATCTATGTCACGGTATCCCTGTCACTGTCTGCCTGTCTGTGTCACGGTATCTCTGTCACTGTCTGCCTGTCTATGTCACGGTATCTCTGTCACTGTCTGCCTGTCTATGTCACAGTATCCCTGTCACTGTCTGCCTGTCTATGTCACGGTATCTCTGTCACTATCTGCCTGTCTATGTCACAGTATCCCTGTCACTATCTGCCTGTCTGTATCACAGTATCCCTGTCACTATCTGCCTATCTATGTCACAGTATCCCTGTCACCCTCTGCCTGTCTATGTCACAGTATCCCTGTCACCCTCTGCCTGTCTATGTCACGGTATCTCTGTCACCCTCTGCCTGTCTGTATCACAGTATCCCTGTCACTATCTGCCTGTCTATGTCACAGAATCCCTGTCACTATCTGCCTGTCTATGTCACGGTATCTCTGTCACTCTCTGCCTGTCTGTATCACAGTATCCCTGTCACTATCTGCCTGTCTGTATCACAGTATCACTGTCACTATCTGCCTGTCTATGTCACAGTATCCCTGTCACTGTCTGCCTGTCTATGTCACAGTATCCCTGTCACTATCTGCCTGTCTGTATCACAGTATCCCTGTCACTATCTGCCTGTCTGTATCACAGTATCCCTGTCACTATCTGCCTGTCTATGTCACAGTATCCCTGTCACTATCTGCCTGTCTATGTCACAGTATCCCTGTCACTATCTGCCTGTCTGTATCACAGTATCCCTGTCACTATCTGCCTGTCTGTATCACAGTATCCCTGTCACTATATGCCTGTCTATGTCACAGTATCCCTGTCACCATCTGCCTGTCTATGTCACAGTATCCCTGTCATCATCTGCCTGTCTATGTCACAGTATCCCTGTCACCATCTGCCTGTCTATGTCACAGTATCCCTGTCACTATCTGCCTGTCTATGTCACAGTATCCCTGTCACCATCTGCCTTTCTATGTTACAGTATCCCTGTCGCTGTCTCCCTGTCTATGTTTGCTCCATGGACAGCAAAGAAAACAAACGAGACAGTCTTGATGGAGGCGGACACAGGTAGACCATTCATAAGGAAGATTAGGAAAAGACAGGCAGCAACTATAGTCCATTTTATATGGAAAGGGGATTAGGAGCACCTGGTCACAACGGGAAAGCTTGAGGGAAAGAGAGCACCAGGTAGACTCAGGGAAACAATATTGGACGGACTTTCAGAGTGGCTGAAGACAAGGAGGGTGGAAGAGATGCTTGAGGCAACAAGAGAGAGAGACAGATGGAAGTCCATGATCGCCAACGCCATGCAGCAGGGCACCGGATGATGATGAAAGCACATTATAAACTGTAAAGGCAATGTAGCGACTTCCTGTGATCTAAGAGTTATTTTCCCTTTGTTCTTTTTAGTAACTGGGAACTGGAAGTTCTGTTCCTTCGATGTGTTTTGGCCACCGTTGTGTTTGTGAAGGTCAGGGGTCTCAGACGCTGCGCTTCAGTCTGTGTCTCTCTTTGCAGTTGTATGCGGCTGATTATTGCCAATCTACACCACCTTATGTTGTTGTTCACTTTCTTTCATCAACCTTTGGCCTCGTCAGATTGTGTATGATCATATTTTGTTGTGAGTGGGTATGGGGTATGCTGGTCCTTTGTATTAACCGTGCTCAAAGCGCTCACTCAGTCCAAGTACCGCAGCCAACCTGTCATTACTACCATGCTCACGCACTCTGCGATCATCAAAGTCGGAAAGATATCTTTATTTGGGTGAACCGTTTGTGAGCATTTAAGTAAAACGTTACAACAGAGATGTCTTTTTACAGCTTCGGGAAGGGACAATTTGTAGTTAAGCACAACAACACAGAATTGGAAGGGGCAGGGGAGGGAAGGGGGTGGGGGTGGGGTGGGGGTGTTTAACGAGGTGTATCCCAGCTGTCTGCTTCTTTTTGACCACAGGCGCAGTTTGATGAAGGCGTCAGTTTGAACTTGAGGTTGATGTAGGTTTTGACCTTTTGTGGCCAGCGTGGCGTCACATCAAGACTGCTCGCTGCCCTCTGGACAGAAGGTGGACGTTGTGACCTGAGGTGAGTGATATTATTAAAAAAAAAAGTCGTCTCCAATCCCCAAGAGAAAAAGAAGGGTGGGAAGGGGGGGGGGGGGCAAGAGAAGAAAATAAGTTGAAACAAGATGAACATATTGCAGATTACAACAGCTTATCATTATTATTATTTTATTATTATTATTATTATTATTATTATTATTATTATTATTATTATTATTATTATTATCATTATTATCATCATTATTGTTATCATCATTATTATTATTATTATTATTATTATTATTTTGCATCACCAAATGGGTGATACATCAGTTGATAAGTGCTTCAAACACGAATCGGTGTGTGTGTGTTAGGTGAGTTTCCAGCAAAACAGACACTGAAAAGTTATTGTTGATGATCATATATTTCCCATTAGGTATTCAAAACAGATATTGAAGAGATGTTGTTGATGATCATATATTTCTAAATATGTAATCAAAACAGACACTGAAAATATATTGTTGATAATTATATATTTCCCACTATGTATTCAAACAGACACCGAAAGGATGTTGTTGATAATCGTATATCCCCCACTATGTATTCAAAACAGACACAGAAAAGATGTTGTTGATACTCGTATGTTTCTCACTATGTATTCAAAACAGACACTGAAATGATGTTGTTGACAATCATGTATATTCATACTATGTATTCAAAACAGACACTGAAAAGATGTTGTTGATAATCATATGTTTCCCACATGTATTCATACAGACACTGAAAAGATGTTGTTGATGATCACATATTTCCCACTATGTTTTCAAAACAACACTGAAAAGATATTGTTGATAATCATGTATATTCCCACTATGTATTCAAACAGACACTGAAAAGATGTTGTTGATAATCATGTATATTCCCACTATGTATTCAAAACAGACACTGAAAAGATATTGTTGACAATCATGCATATTCCCACTATGTATTCAAAACAGACTCTGAAAAGATGTTGTTGATAATCATGTATATTTCCACTATGTATTCAAAACAGACACTGAAAAGATGTTGTTGATAATCATGTATATTCCCACTATGTATTCAAAACAGACTCTGAAAAGATGTTGTTGATAATCATGTATATTCCCACTATGTATTCAAAACAGACACTGAAAAGATGTTGTTGATAATAATGTATATTCCCACTATGTATTCAAAACAGACACTGAAAAGATGTTGTTGATAATCATGTATATTCCCACTATGTATTCAAAACAGACACTGAAAAGATGTTGTTGATAATCATGTATATTCCCACTATGTATTCAAAACAGACTCTGAAAAGATGTTGTTGATAATCATGTATATTCCCACTATGTATTCAAAACAGACACTGAAAAGATGTTGTTGATAATAATGTATATTCCCACTATGTATTCAAAACAGACGCTGAAAAGATGTTGTTGATAATCATGTATATTCCCACTATGTATTCAAAACAGACGCTGAAAAGATATTGTTGACAATCATGTATATTCCCACTATGTATTCAAACAGACACTGAAAAGATGTTGTTGATAATCATATGTTTCCCACTATGTATTCAAACAGACGCTGAAAAGATGTTGTTGATAATCATGTTTCCCACTATGTATTCAAACAGACACCGAAAAGATGTTGTTGATAATCGTTTACCCCCCACTATGTATTCATAAAGACAAATTCTTTGACATCAATCTCCGTGGTGCAGTGGTTAACACAACGGATTACTAACTGGAAAGTTGTAGGTTCAAATCCTATCAGTCTATTCAAAATTACTTGTTGTGAGTTTTCGGCCAGAAATAACTTCTTCCCAGAGGTGGGCGAGCCATGGAGTCATTGGCAAGACTTGGGACTGCACAGTCGACAGACAGACAGACGGACGGACAGACACAGGCAGACAGACAGACAGACAGGCAGAGACAGGCAGACAGATAGAGAGACAGAGAGAGAAAAGCAAACACACATATACACACTCATACAGAGAACACATCCACGCAGAAACACAAACACAGAGACACACCCAGTAGACAGCAGAAGACAGCACACACAGCACACACACACACACACACACACACACACACACACACACACACACAAGATCAACAGCAAGACAACAGAAAGACAGACAAATGCAGAAAACACAACAACAGACACAGACAACACGACAACAACACGAACACACACAAGACACACAAAGAGACAGCAAGAAAAGATAAGACAGAAAAGACAGAGAAAAAGAGCAGAAAAAGAACAAGAGAAACGAGAGAGAGAAAGAGGAAAGAAGCAGAAAGAAACAGAACAGAGAAAAGAAACAGAGAGAAAGAAAGAGAAAGAGAAAGAAAAGAGAGAGAGAAAAGAGAGACAGAGAGAAGAGAGAAGAAGAAAAGAGACAGAGAGAGAGAAGAAGAGAGAGAGAGAGAAGAGAGAGAGAGAGAAGAAAGAAGAAAGAGGAAAGAGAGAGAAAAGAAGAAAGGAGAAAAGAGAAAGAGAGAGAGAGAGAGAGAGAGAAAGAGACAGAGAGAGAAGAAGAAGAGAGAAAGAGAGAGAGAGAAGAAGGAAGAGAGAGAGAGAGGGAAAGAGAGAGAAGAGAGAAGGAGAGAGAAAGAGAGAGAAGAAAAAGAGAAAAAGAGAAAGAGGAAAGGAGAGAGAAAGGAGAGAGAGAGAAAAGAGAAAAAGAGAGAGAAGAGAGAGGAGAGAAGGGAGAGAAAGAGAGAGAGAGAAAGAGAGAGAAAGAGAGAGAAAGAGCGAGAGAGAGAAAGAGAGAGAAAGAGAGAAAAAGATAG
>JAPXFY010000031.1:26228148-26235648 GCA_030674185.1 Monoplex corrugatus | reverse complement strand
TACTACTCTTGACAGTAGTAGGACTTTAACTCTTTGACTCCTGCACCCTATCCACCCATTGAAAAAAAACTTAACCCTTTGATTCCCTCACCCTATCCACCAGCTTCCTGCAGGAAGCTGGTGGATAGGGTGATGAAATCAAAGGGTTAATTTTTTTTGATTTGCTAGCATAGTTAGCAATGCAGGATGCTGGTGGACAGGTTGCAGGAGTCAAAGGGTTAAATTCAACAAAACAGAACAGAACATGATCCATTATACAAAGCCAGCAGAGTTCTAAAGCCTCCAGAGCCCAACACAGTGGAAAAGGAGCCTGGGGCGGGCAAAATGAAAATAGGATAGACAGACAAACAGCACTGGATGGACTGGAGAGAACTTTTGAACAATTCTGGCACTCACTCACCCAAAGATAGACAGACAAACACCACTGGGTGGACTGGAGAGAACTTTTGAACAATTCTGGCACTCACTCACCCAGAACCATGGGAGGTGGGGCCACGCGGTACTGCGCTCGTCTGCACAACAGCCCTATGATGCTGACTGGTTTTAACGTCTGTGGGCAACAAGCTAAAAATGACAATCAACGAGATTCAGTTTCAGTTTCAGTTTCTCAAGATGACGTCTCCGCCCTTGGTATGAATTCCATATACGCTATCATCACAGGTGCCATGTGATGGAGAAAATCCAGAATGATCACGGCACAAGCCTTAAGCCTGCACATTAAGTCATGAGCTGGCCAGGTCCTGAGATCCTACCTAGATAGTTCCATAGCCCTGAGGTCGTAGGGGAGCGAGATGACAGAGACCTCAACTTTTCCCGGGGCCAGCACCACGAGGGCGGCGCCCATCCTCTCTCCTTCAATTCAAAGTCATATTCATATTCACTTTCTTTTAGCCAAGACATCAGAAAGGCAAGAAGGCTAATTGGTCTTCAAGGGGTGGGACCTGGGAAATCAACCTATCTTTCCAATATTTTATACCAAGGCAGCCAGGCAATGCCGTGCTCTTCATGATTTTCAACTGCCGTGGGATATATAGCGCACGCAGCCAGAAGGCAAACGGGTCTGTCTAGTTTTCCGTCCCCTTCTGAAAGATCAGATGTTCAGTTCGATTTTCTGGTCAAACTTAGGAGAAAAGTCAAGGCCCTCTACAGGGAGCGAACTCTGGAACCTCAAGTTTAGTTATTGGCAGGTGAAAGTCTTAACCATTTTGCCACTCTTCTCAAAGAGTCAGGCTGTGAACTAGAGATGGTAGAGTTCAAGCTGTCACTAACGTTAGGAGAGCTCAGACTTTCACTAAGAATGGGAGAACGATGAAGATAATAAGAAATATAGTGTTATTATATGAAATACAACTTTCAGACAGTAACATATTTGTACCAAACATTCTGCTGTCCAGCTATACAACAAAATATCCATATCTTCAACATTGAAATACAACTTTCAGACAGCAACGTGTTTGTATCAAACATACTGCTATCCAGCTACACAGAAAATATGTCTTCAACACTGAAATACAACTTTCACACAGCGACATGTTTGTACCAAACATTCTGCTGTCCAGCCATATATCTTGAGCACAATAAGGCATGATTATGACAAAATAAGTCCATCGTTGGATATGAATGCTTCTGTATATTTTGCAGCCATTCCATCAAGAAATCTTGCAATTACTTTACAAGTGTGATGTTCATTGCCCTTAGTTCAGACAAAAATAAAAATAATCAATAATGAAGAGTCCAGATCGTTCTGCTTAGTAAGCAAGAGAAACATGTGTTACTGGGTAGTTGTGAATGCCTCAGTATATTAGCAGCCATTCCACCGAGCAAAGATGCAAATATACATACATATATATATATATATATATATAATATATATATATTATATGCGTGTGGGTGTGTGTGTGTGTGTGTGTGTGTTTTTTATTATATGTGTGTACATATATAATATATATATATAAATACATATAGAGAGACAGACAGACAGACAAAGACAGAGAGACGGAGAGACAGAGAGGGCATACAAGAGGACACGGGTATTTATGTTTCCAAGCACGAAAAGAGAGAGAGAGAGAGATGGAGAGAGAGAGAGACAGACAGAGACAGAGACAGAGAGACAGAGAGGGAGGCACAGAGAGAGTCTGAGACAGAGACAGAGGTGGAGTGTGTGTGTGTGTGTGAGAGAGAGAGAGAGAGAAACAGACAGACAGACAGAGGCAGAGAGACAAAGAGACAGGGTGAGAGACAGAGAGAGCATAAAGAGGACACGGGTATTCACGTTTCCAAGCACGAATGTTTTCATACTACACAGTCATTAAAGGAGTGCAATGTTACGTGTCCTTTGTACAGACAAAAGTAAAAAATCATCGAGGAACAACTTAACGCTTTCTCCTTGTTTAACGAAACATACATATATATATATATATATATATATATATATATATATATATATATAAACATACATATATATATATATATATATATATATATATTATATACATATGTATATATATTGGTATATTTGATGGATATATTCAGTATTACATAGACCCAGTACAGTTGCACGGATGCGAAGCGTGGACAGTCAGCACGCAAAATCAGAACAAGACTGAGGCAGCTGAAATGTGGTTTCAAAGAAAAAAATTGGAGTTCCATGGACAGCAAAGAAAACAAACGAGACAGTCTTGAAAGAGGTAAACACAAAAAGAACATCAATGAAGAAGATTATGAAAAGACAAAAAACATTTCTAGGACATTTTATGAGACAAGAGAATTTTGAGCACCTATTCGCAACAGGAAAACAAGAAGGAAAAAAAAAGCACCAGGTAGACCCATGGAGAAAATACTGAACGGATCAGCGGAGTGGATGAAGACAGTAAGGTGGGAATGTACTTGCAGAGACAAAAGATAGATTCGCATAGAGGGCCATGATCGCTAACGCCATGCAGCAGGATTCATCATGATGATAATGATGGCATTCAATGAACGCAGATAATGCCTTTGAGGCAAAACTTTCACATGAAGGTACAACTGATGAAAGAGGAGGAAAGGAGCAAGGCGCTTGTAAACAATATACAAAAGACCAGCTTCAAGGAATATGTTGAAACATGGTGATAGGTAGACCTCTCCATGAGCCAACCTTATTGTAAACGATGACATCTTATCACCATTGACATTTACACCCACACCAGACCAGACGCTATGCCCGACGATTTAAAAAGAGAGAGAGAGCGTGCGAAATAATCAGATCAGTTCCTCAAAATAAACAGGAATTACCTTTTCGTGGACAGTAGATAATATCAAGTTACCAGGATAAAACTGACAGTCCAAACTTCACCTCCAGAGAAACTCTCACAGAAGGCGGGAGGTTCTTTTTTGTATTCTGAACTTTACAGACGCCAGCAACTTTGAGTTGATAGAGAGTTGCATAATTTGATAAAGTCGTAAGAAGCGCTAGAGAATGTCATTGCTGAAAACGACGGGTGATGAGATTCTTGAAAAAAAGAAAAAAAAAAGAAAGAAAAGAAAAAGGAACCAGTGTGATAGTAAAGGAAGTAGCTTTTTGGATGAAGTGAAAGCAAAGGACAACTTATTTCACATTCCAGCATTTACATCCATGCTAGGCTCCAAGCTCAAGGTCAATTTTTTGAAGCAGGAAGGCACATCAGAAATAGCCAGCAGAATCAGCGAAACCAGAACAGCATTCAATAAGATGAAAAGCATTCTTACCAACAAATGCCTATCAGGAAGAGAGTTCTTGAATGTTATATGGAACCGATAATGTTATACGGTTGTGAGACGTGGACAATCAACAAGTAAAGCCAGAACAAGATTGAGGCAGCCAAGATGTGGTTTCTAAGAAGAATGTTGAGAGTTCCATGGACAGCAAAGAAAACAAACAAGACAGTCTCGATGGAGGCAGACAGAAGAAAATCATTGATAAGGAAGATTAGGAAAATACAGGCAACATTTATAGGCCATTTTATGAGGAAAGGGAAATTGGAGCACCTGGGCTGGTCACAACAGAAAATATGGAGGGAAAGAGAGCACCACGTAGACCCAGGGAAATAATGTTGGACGGACTTACAGCGTGACTGAAGACAGACAGGGCGGAAAGATGTGCTTGCAGCAACAAGGGATAGATACATATGGAGGGCCATGATCGCCAACGCATGCGGCAGGGCACTTGATGATAAGGAGGAAGGCAAAAATTAATCAAATCATCGGATGTAGCAAGAATTCCTGCCACGTTAAACAGACGCATCACATGAAAAGAGAGGAAGAATGAAGATTGCTGATTGTCACAGCTCCACACCGAAGAGTGTGCTATATAACATATGCCAGCATGTAGGCCACCAAGTTTTGGTGAGTCAATGACAGCAAAGGGCAGACTATCTTTCCTCTGTCCTGCTGAACCTACTACACCCAAACCACACACGGTACCCAGACGGGCAGGACTATACATGTAATAAAGTACAGATCAGAAGGTCCGCCAGACTGAGAATAAACATCACGTAAAATACTTCTCCTTTGTGTGTGTGTGTGTGTGTATGTGTGTGTGTGTGTGTGTGTGTGTGTGTGTGTGTGTGTGTGTGTGTTTGTGTGTGTATGTGTGCAAGTGTGTGTGTGTGTGTGCGTGTGTGTGTGTGTGTGTGTGTATGTGTCTGTGTGTGTGTATGTGAGAGAGAGAGAGAGAGAGTATGTCTGTGCGTGTGTGTCTCTGTGTGTGTGTGTGTGTGTATGCATGCATGTGTCTGTGAATTCATTTTAGTCGAAGTATCATAATGGTCTCGCAATCATGGTTAATTAATAATCCAAAAAAATAAAATGAATTTACCTATACAGTCTTTAAAAACAAACAAATAAACAAACTGCATTAAGAAGCTTTACGAGTAAACTGAATTAAGAAGCTTTATGAATAAACTGAATTCAGAAGCTTTATGAATACCAGTTTTATACAGATGGCTTTGTCTGAGGATAAAGTAAAAAGACAAGTCCATCGACAGATGAGTATATCAATTATCAATTTATTGTCTAAATCTATCAAAAGTCAATCAGTTAAGGAATAATTTTCATTAGTATTAAATTTTCGCCGGTTAGTCATGTCTTAGATATAAAATAACATTTGGAAGCGTAAAAAGTCAAGCAAACTGTTAAGAATTTGAAAGTTATATTAGAGGAGTGTTCTGAGCTTACTGTTTTTGTGCTCTGTATCTGCTTCTATGCTAGCTGAATGGGTAGCGCAAACTGTGTTAGATTTGAGAAGTTCATCAACATGGGAGATAATTCTCAAGAGTTATGTCCTTTGATTTATATTAGTTTTATTAGTTAAATGAGAACTATAGGTTTTAAAAACCATCATTCTAGAAATTGACCCGGTTGAAACAGTCGTCTAGAAGAAGAAGACAAAATCAAAGATAGATGTAAAAAAAAAGATAGAGACAGCTAGTGTGAAAGAAAGACTGAAAGAGAGGCAGAAAGACAGACGCACACACAGATACACAGAGAGAAATGAAATGAAACCTAAAACTTCACATTTGAAAAGGACAGATATTAGTGCACAAGCCAACTTCTATATCTGCTTCAGGTATCTGTATGTCTCGGGCCTGTTTGACGCCAGGATGTGCATACGTATATCTTTGGAAAGCTAGTGATAACACCATCTATCTATGTATCTGTCCGTCTGTGTGTCTGTTTATGTATCTGTGCACCTGTCTGTCTCTCTATATACCTGTACCTCACGATTACTTTCATAATACATTCTGGCATCAATCAATGCAGGCCCGACAGATAAGATACCTGCGATTTTGATGGAAAAATGTTATCAACAATGACACATCCGTGAAATGGATGACTCAACTCTGTGAACCCAGTTTTCCAAGTAAGCCCCTATCATTTTCAGCTCTCGGTAGAAACCTGTTGCAACCGAAATTTAGATAGATAGATGACAGATAGACAGACAGGTAGATAGATAGATAGATATCCATCATATCATCATCAGGTGCCCTGCCTCATGTCGTTGGCGATCATGGACTTCCATCTGTCTCTATCTCTCGTTGCCCCTAGCATCTCTCCCATCCCCCTCGTCCCCAGCCACTCTGCAAGTCCGTCCAGCATTTTCTCCCTGGGTCTACCCGGTGCTCTCTTTCCTTCCAGCTTTCCCGTTGTGACTAGGTGCTCCAACTCCCCCTTCCTCATAAAATGGCCTATAAATGTTGCCTGTGTTTTCCTAATCTTCCTTATGAGTGATCTACTTGTGTCTGCCTCCATCAAGATTGTCTCGTTTGTTTTCTTTGCTGCCCATGGAACTCTCAACATTCTTCTTAGAGACCATATCTCGGCTGCCTTGATAGGCATTTGTTGGTAAGAATGCCTGTCATCTTCCCGAATGCTGTTTTAGCTTGGCCGATTCTGCCGGCTATTTCTGATGTGCATCTGCCGTCTGATGAAATGATCGTTCCCAGGTATTTGAATTTATCAACCTGTGTCAAGGTTGTGCCATTTGCTGTTATTTTGCATGAGAGGATTTCATGTTTTTTACTGATCACCATGGTTTCAGTCTTCCTGTTTGTTTAGTTCCAGCCCCTTACCTTTGCTTTCTATTTCTAGTATATTCACAAGGTTTTGTAGGTCCTTTCACTTTCTGCAATTAGCACGGTGTCATCTGCGTATCAAATATTGTTTTTCATTTTCCCTCCAACCTTTAATCCAGGGTCTTCTTCTAGGTTTCTCATGATGTTTTTGCTGTAAAGTGAAAACAGATCTGGTGACAAAACACAACCTGTCTGACTCCTCTTTTGTTGTTTTGATGTCTATCTATCTGTCCATCTATCTATCTTATCTATCTACCTACCGATCTATCTATCTATCTATCTATTATCTATATATATATATAACATATATATATGTATATGTATGTATATATATATATATATATATGTATATATATATACATATATATACATGTGTGTGTGTGAGTGTGTGCGTGCGTGTGTGCGTGCATGCGCGACGCCCGCGCGCGCGTGTGATTATGTGTGTGTGTGTGTGTGTGTGTGTGTGTGTGATGGTGTGGTGGTGTGTGTGTGTGTGTGTGTGTGGTGTGTGTGTGTGTTTATAAGTACTGCTGGGAATCTCTCGCAAAAAGTCACCCAGTCTTTAGTTTGTTGCTGTATTTCTGCAATACAACTCTTTCGTTTTGTTTTCTTTTTTTTCCCTTTCTTTCTCTTTCATTCTTTCCTCGTTCCTGACTTTCTTTCTTTCTTTCTCTCCTTTCTTTCTTTCTTTCGTTTTCTTCTTTTCTTTCTTTCTTAGTTACTGATTTTTTTCTCTTTCTTTCTTTCATTTTTCTTTTTTTCTTTCTTTCTTTCTTTCTTTTTTCTTTCTTTCTTTCTTCTTTCCCTTCTTTCTTCATTACTGATTTTCTTTCTCTTCTTTCTTTCTTTCTTTAGTTCTTTCCTTCTTTCTTAGTGTTTTCCATTCTTTCTTTCGTCTTTCCTTTTTTCTTTC
>JAPXFY010000031.1:26198148-26213148 GCA_030674185.1 Monoplex corrugatus | reverse complement strand
AGAGACATGGAGATAGACAGAGAGACAGAGAGAGACGGAGAAAGACATGGAGGGAGACACAGAGAGAGAGAGAGAGAAAGAGAGAGAGACATGGAGATAGACGAGAGACAGAGAGAGATGGAGAAAGACATGGAGGAGACAGAGAGAGAGAGAGACAAAGAGAGAGAGAGGAGAGAGAAAGAGAACAGAAACAAAAAAACAACAACAACAGCAGCAAATGCCATGCAATGCATTCTCTCTCTCTCCCACCCTCTCTCTCTCTCTCTCACTCACCCTCTCATTCTATCAATATACATCATCATCATCATCAGGTGCCCTGCCGCATGGCGTTGGCGACCATGGACTTCCAACCATCTCTATCTCTCGTTGCCCCCAGCATCTCCCCCACCCTCTTCATCCCCAGCCACTCTGCAAGTCCGTCCAGCATTCTCTCCCTGGGTCTATCTGGTACTCTCTTTCCCTCCAGCTTTCCCGTTGTGACCAGGTGCTCCAAATCCCCCTTCCTCATAAAATGGCCTATAAATGTTGCTTGTCTTTTCCTAATCTTCCTTATGAGTGATCTATTTGTGTCTGCCTCCATCAAGACTGTCTCGTTTGTTTTCTTTGCTGTCCATGGAACTCTCAACATTCTTCTGAGAAACCACATATATGTATATAATAGAGAAAGAGAGAGTGTGTGTGTGTATTGTAAGTGTGTGTCTATGTTTGAATGAATAAGTGGTATCTTTCTCTGTCTCTCTGTGCCTCTCTGTCTCTGTATCTGTCTGCCTGTCTGTGAATGTGTGTGCATATGTTTATGAGTTGTATAAGATAGATAGATAGATAGACAGACAGACAGATGATAGATAGATAGATAGATAGATAGACAGATAGATAGATAGTTAGATAGATAGATGGATGGATAGATAGATAGATAGAGAGATAGATAGATAGATAGATAGGTAGATAGATGGATGGATGGATAGATAGATGCATAGATACATAGATAGATAGATGCATAGATACATAGGTAGATAGATACATAGATAGATAAATATGTGTGTATGTGTGTATGTATGTATGTGTGTGTGTGTGTGTGTGTGTGTGTGTGTGTGTGTGTGTGTGTGTGTGTGTGTGTGTGTGTGTGTGTGTGTGTGTTTCCCACATACACACAACAAAAATCACAAGCATACACTATCATTCACCATACACACACAAACACAGCACCGCACACACCCCACCACACACACACACACACACACACACACACACACACACACACACACACACACACACACACACACACCCCACCCCACACACACACACACACACACACACACACTCACACACACACATACACACACACACTCACACACCACACACACACACACACACTCACACAACCACACACACACACACACACACACACACACACACACACACACACACACACACACACACACACACACACACACACACACACAACCACACATACACCTGTTACTTCATTATATTTGTTTGGCTGTTCTCTGTGTCCACACGTGCATAAACACATGTGGTTTGAGAGAGGTCGAAGTGAATAAAGCAAAATGGACAAGCCATAAAAGGAATTCCCCTTTTCTTGCATAGTTCAAGTCGACTTGCATAAGTGTGATTTTGTGTGTGTGTGTGTGTGTGTATTTGTGGGGCTAAAAACTTGAAAAGAAAAACAGAAAGCACAACAAAATGGTAAGGAATAAAGAATAAAAAATCTTGTGGGAAAAAAAAAGACTTGAAATGAAAAACAGAAAGAACAAGAAAATAGAATAGAAGAAAGAATGAACGCTCGTGGGGGAAAAGAAGGGAAGAAGGAAAGAAGGAAAGAACAAAAAGAAAGAAAAAAAAACGTAAAATGATAGAGAAAAAAGAAACTATTATAATCCAATGTTGAAGAAGCAATAGAAATAAATCATGATAGAATATCCACTTAAGAAATCTGATGTGCAACCAAAACAAGCGAACAAAAAATTAAACACGAAATGCATAGAAAAAAAAATAATGACAATAATAACAAAAAAGCAACAACAGAAACACAACTTTAAAAGTGCGAAAGCAATAAATGCATTTCCTCTGAGCCGTGTCGTGTCGTGTCGTGTCGTGTCGTGTCGTGTCGTGTCGTGTCTGCCTGTCTGTCTGCCTGCCTGTCTGTCTGTCTGTCTGTCTGTCTGTCCTCTCCCTCTCTCTCTCTCGTTCTCTCCTCTCTCTCTCTCTCCCCTTTCCTATCTATCTATCTATCTATCTATCTACTACCTATCTATCTATCTATCTATTTATCTATCTATCTATTTATCTATCTATCTATCTATCTGTCTATCTATCTGTCTATCTATCTGTCTATCTATTATCTATCTATCTCCTACCAAAAATAAAGCGTGCTATGTGCTCATTGGGAAGACTGGGACCACACAGTCAAGTCTCATCCACTTCACGGATGCGTCATTGAGGGTGTTGCTCAAATCTTCTGACCAGCACCACAGGTGTCTGTATCTCTCGGGCCTGGTTGACGCCAGGATATACCATGATAGTAAACGTGGAGTACATCGCTGTCGCACAGTCTCAATCCTAGATGGAACTCCATAGCGCCATGATTATCATCTTCATCGACATCATCGATCATGGCACTGTAAAAACTGTTCCAGCTTCTGTGGCCAATAAGGTGGCGTAGAAAATGGGACTAAAAAAAGTGAGCACAAAGGTAACATCTCTGAGTGCAATGATCCTAAAAAAAAAGTCCATATGCGCACCATCCAAATCTACAGCAATTATCTGGCAGACTCCTTGAGCCTGCACAAAACCCGTTCTACTGGCAAGGTCCTGAGCTGAGGAACAGAAAGCAGGTGGTGGGGGAAAGGCTAACATTAACCCTTTGACTTCCGCTCCCTATCCACCAACTGCAAAAACTTAACCCTTTGATTCCCTCACCCTTTCCACCAGCTTCCTGCAGGAAGCTGGTGGAAAGGGTGAGGCAATCAGAGGGTTGAAGTTTTGCTTTGCTAGCATGGTTGGCAATACAGGATGCTGGTGGACAGGGTGCGGGAGGTAAATGGTTAAGCTGACACCATCAGAATGATGGAAACATTAAGATGGGCAGGGCAGCAAATAGGCCAGTGTTTAATGTTTCAGACTGAGACTGAATTTAAGATATCACATCCTGAGTCCTGGGTCCTATCAAGATAACCAACCAGCCTGCAGAAAATACCCACACAGACCGCTATACAAGATCAATGCAGTAGCAAACGTATGATAATATTATCATCATACCAACAGAAACAGACGTTTTCAAGTCATGTCTATCGATGGCGACATGCCATGGTTAGAAGAAATACAACCAGAAAGTACTGTTGGCAGAAATATAAGACAGCAGAGGCATTTCAGAGGGGATAAAAAAAAGTCATGCTGACATTTAAAACTTTCCTTTCAGAGGGTGACATCTCCAGCAAACCATTTCATCTGATCCGATTTTACATCTGTTTTTCTTACATCGCATTTTAGATGTGCAAGGTTAACGGTGAGCATGGTTTTTAACTGTTGTCTTTTACGTTAACGGGTTGTCTTTTTTTCTCTTAACGTGCTGTTAGCCCTGATTTGGCTCTAGTAGTCGGCAATAGGAACTGAACTGAATTGAACTCCAACTAACTTCTTCATTCACCAACCTTTGATCAGACTCGGCGCAGCGATGTTTATAGACAAACACACGGACCAGTAATTTCTTCTGGTTCTTGTCTAAGAAAACAGACGAGTGAAAAACTTCATGGAAAACAAACAAACAAACAAACAAAAAACAACAACAAAACAAAAAACAAAAAACAAAAACAAAAGTAAGAAATCTGTTGATAGACAAAATACAACTTTCAGAATAGTCAAAAGACAACTTTCGGATAATCACGATGCAGTCGAATAACTTTCTTTATGCCAGACACTAAGCCCCACAGCCTATGATGAAAGAGATGATCTGATCGACACGATCAGAGGTACCAGGAAATCCTGCTGCATAAACAAGCTGAGGAACCAGCTTTCATTGACAAGCAGACGGCATACGTAAAGCTGGGCCAGGCTGCACACTGTGATGTGCAGGCAACTGTAAAGAAAAATAATCCACCCCTGCGTCCTTCCTCTTTCCCTCAATTTGTGTGTTGTTCTCTCAGTTTGTGTCTCTTTCCCTCAGTTTGTATCTCTTTCCCTCAGTTTATATCTCTTTCCCTCAGTCTGTATCTCTTTCTCTCAGTCTGTATCTCTTTCTCGCAGTCTGTATCTCTTTCCCTCAGTCTGTATCTCTTTCCCTCAGTCTGTATCTCTTTCCCTCAGTCTGTATCTCTTTCCCTCAGTCTGTATCTCTTTCCCTCAGTCTGTATCTCTTTCTCGCAGTCTGTATCTCTTTCCCTCAGTCTGTATCTCTTTCCCTCAGTCTGTATCTCTTTCCCTCAGTCTGTATCTCTTTCTCTCAGTCTGCATCTCTTTCCCTCAGTCTGTATCTCTTTCCCTCAGTCTGTATCTCTTTCCCTCAGTCTGTATCTCTTTTCCTCATTCTGTATCTCTTTCCCTCAGTCTGCATCTCTTTCCCTCAGTCTGTATCTCTTTCTCTCAGTCTGTATCTCTTTCCCTCAGTCTGTATCTCTTTCCCTCAGTCTGTATCTCTTTCCCTCAGTCTGTATCTCTTTCCCTCAGTCTGTATCTCTTTCCCTCAGTCTGTATCTCTTTCCCTCAGTCTGTATCTCTTTCTCGCAGTCTGTATCTCTTTCCCTCAGTCTGTATCTCTTCCTCATTGTTTTTCCCTCAGTCTGTATCTCTTTCCCTCAGTCTGTATCTCTTTCCCTCAGTCTGTATCTCTTTCCCTCAGTCTGTATCTCTTTCCCTCAGTCTGTATCTCTTTCCTCAGTTCTGTATCTCTTTCCCTCAGTCTGTATCTCTTTCCCTCAGTCTGTATCTCTTTCTCTCAGTCTGTATCTCTTTCCCTCAGTCTGTATCTCTTTCCCTCAGTCTGTATCTCTTTCCCTCAGTCTGTATCTCTTTCCCTCAGTCTGTATCTCTTTCCCTCAGTCTGTATCTCTTTCCCTCTGTCTGTATCTCTTTCCCTCAGTCTGTATCTTTTTCCCTCAGTCTGTATCTCTTTCCCTCAGTCTGTATCTCTTTCCCTCAGTCTGTATCTCTTTCCCTCAGTCTGTATCTCTTTCTCTCGTTTGTGTTTCTTTCCCTCTATTGTGTTTCTTCCCTCAGTTTATGTTTCTTTCCCTCAGTTTGTGTCTGTTTCTCTCAGTTTGTGTCTCTTTCCCTCAGTTTGTGTCCGTTTCCATCATTGTGTGTTTCTTTCCCTCAGTTTGTGTGTTGTTCTCTCACTTTGTGTTTCTTTCCTTCAGTCTATATTTCTTATACCTCATTTGTGTCTCTTTCCCTCAGTTTGTGTTTCTTTCCCTCAGTTTGTGTCTGTTTCCCTCTGTTTGTGTCTGTTTCCCTCTGTTGTGTCTGTTTCCCTCTGTTTGTGTCTGTTTCCCTCAGTTTTGGGTCTCTTTCCCTCTGTTTGTGTCTGTTTCCCTCTGTTTGTGTCTCTTTCCCTCTGTTTGTGTCTGTTTCCCTCTGTTTGTGTCTGTTTCCTCTCTGTTTGTGTCTGTTTCTCTCTGTTTGTGTCTGTTTCCCTCTGTTTGTGTCTGTTTCCCTCTGTTTGTGTCTGTTTCCCTCAGTTTGTGTCTGTTTCCCTCAGTTTGTGTCTGTTTCCCTCTGTTTGTGTCTGTTTCCCTCTGTTGTGTCTGTTTCCCTCTGTTTGTGTCTGTTTCCCTCTGTTTGTGTCTCTTTCCCTCTGTTGTGTCTCTTTCCCTCTGTTTGTGTCTGTTTCCCTCTGTTTGTGTCTGTTTCCCTCTGTTTGTTTCTGTTTCCCTCTGTTGTGCCTCTTTCCCTCTGTTGTGTCTGTTTCCCTCTGTTTGTGTCTGTTTCCCTCTGTTTGTATCTGTTTCCCTCAGTTTGTGTCTGTTTCCCTCTGTTTCTGTCTGTTTCCCTCTGTTGTATCTGTTTCCCTCTGTTGTGTCTGTTTCCATCTGTTTGTGTCTGTTTCCCTCTGTTTGTGTCTGTTTCCCTCTGTTTGTGCCTGTTTCCCTATGTTTGTGTCTGTTTCCCTCAATTTGTGTCTGTTTCCCTCTGTTTGTGTCTGTTTCCCTCAGTTTGTGTCTGTTTCCCTCAGTTTGTGTCTGTTTCCCTCAGTTTGTGTCTGTTTCCCTCTGTTTGTGTCTGTTTCCCTCAGTTTGTGTCTGTTTCCCTCTGTGTGTGTCTGTTTCCCTCTGTTTGTGTCTGTTTCCCTCAGTTTGTGTCTGTTTCCCTCTGTTTATGTCTGTTTCCCTCGGTTTGTGTCTGTTTCCCTCAGTTTGTGTCTGCTTCCCTCTGTTTGTGTCTGTTTCCCTCGGTTTGTGTCTGTTTCCCTCTGTTTGTGTCTGTTTCCCTCTGTTTGTGTCTCTTTCCCTCAGTTTGTGTCTGTTTCCCTCAGTTTGTGTCTGTTTCCCTCTGTTTTTGTCTGTTTCCCTCAGTTTGTGTCTCTTTCCCTCAGTTTGTGTCTGTTTCCCTCAGTTTGTGTCTGTTTCCCTCAGTTTGTGTCTATTTCCCTCAGTTTGTGTTTCTTTCCCTCTGTTTGTGTCTCTTTCCCTCTGTTTGTGTCTGTTTCCCTCTGTTTGTGTCTGTTTCCCTCTGTGTCTGTTTCCCTCAGTTTGTGTCTGTTTCCCTCTGTTTGTGTCTGTTTCCCTCAGTTTGTGTCTGTTTCCCTCTGTTTGTGTCTGTTTCCCTCAGTTTGTGTCTGTTTGCCTCTGTTTTTGTCTGTTTCCCTCTGTTGTGTCTGTTTCCCTCAGTTTGTGTTTCTTTCCCTCTGTTGTGTCTGTTTCTCTCTGTTGTGTTTGTTTCCCTCTGTTGTGTTCTTTCCCTCAGTTTGTGTCTCTTTCCCTCTGTTTGTGTCTGTTTGCCTCTGTTGTGTTCTTTCCCTCAGTTTGTGTCTCTTTCCCTCTGTTTGTGTCTGTTTGCCTCAGTTTGTGTTTCTTTCCCTCTGTTTGTGTTTCTTTCCCCTGTTTGTGTTTCTTTCCCTCTGTTTGTATCTGTTTCCCTCTGTTTGTGTCTATTTCCCTCTGTTGTATCTGTTTCCCTCTGTTTGTGTCTGTTTCCCTCTGTTTGTGTCTGTTTCCCTCAGTTTGTGTCAGTTTCCCTCGGTTTGTGTCTGTTTCCCTCAGTTTGTGTTTCTTTCCCTCTGTTGTGACTTTTTCCCTCTGTTTGTGTCTGTTTCCCTCTGTTTGTGTCTGTTTTCTTCTGTTGTGTCAGTTTCTCTCAGTTTGTGTTTCTTTCCCTCTGTTTGTGTCTGTTTTCTTCTGTTTGTGTCTGTTTCCCTCAGTTTGTGTCTGTTTCCCTCAGTTTGTGTCTGTTTCCTTCTGTTGTATCTGTTTCCCTCTGTTTGTGTCTGTTTCCCTCAGTTTGTGTCTGTTTCCCTCAGTTTGTGTCTATTTCCTTCTGTTGTATCTGTTTCCCTCTGTTTGTGTCTGTTTCTCTCTGTTTGAGTCTGTTTCCCTCTGTTTGTGTCTGTTTCCCTCAGTTTGTGTCTGTTTCCCTCTGTTTGTGTCTCTTTCCCTCTGTTTGTGTTTCTTTCCCTCTGTTGTGTCTTTTTCCCTCTGTTTGTGTCTCTTTCCCTCTGTTTGTGTCTGTTTCCCTCTGTTTGTGTCTGTTTCCCTCAGTTTGTGTCTGTTTCCCTCAGTTTGTGTCTGTTTCCCTCAGTTTGTGTCTGTTTCCCTCTGTTTGTGTCTGTTTCCCTCAGTTTGTGTCTGTTTCCCTCAGTTTGTGTCTGTTTCCCTCAGTTTGTGTCTGTTTCCCTCAGTTTGTGTCTGTTTCCCTCTGTTTGTGTCTGTTTCCCTCTGTTTGTGTCTGTTTCCCTCAGTTTGTGTCTGTTTCCCTCAGTTTGTGTCTGTTTCCCTCTGTTTGTGTCTCTTTCCCTCAGTTTGTGTTTCTTTCCCTCTGTTGTGTCTTTTTCCCTCTGTTTGTGTCTCTTTCCCTCTGTTTGTGTCTGTTTCCCTCTGTTTGTGTCTCTTTCCCCCTGTTGTGTCTGTTTCCCTCAGTTTGTGTCTGTTTCCCTCAATTTGTGTCTGTTTCCCTAAGTTTTTGTCTGTTTCCCTCTGTTGTGTCTGTTTCCCTCAGTTTGTGTCTGTTTCCCTCAGTTTGTGTCTGTTTCCTTCAGTTTGTGTCTGTTTCCCTCAGTTTGTGTTTCTTTCCCTCAGTTTGTGTGTCTTTCCCTCATTTGTGTCTCTTTCCCTCAGTTTGTGTCTGTTTCCCTCTGTTTGTGTCTGTTTCCTTCAGTTTGTGTTTCTTTCGATCAGTTTGTGTTTCTTTCCCTCAGTTTGTGTCTGTTTCCTTCAGTTTGTGTCTGTTTCCCTCTGTTTGTGTCTCTTTCCCTCAGTTTGTGTTTCTTTCCCTCAGCTTGTGTTTCTTTCCCTCAGTTTGTGTTTCTTTCCCTCTGTTTGTGTTTCTTTCCCTCTGTTTGTGTTTCTTTCCCTCTGTTTGTGTCTATTTCTCTCAGTTTGTGTCTATTTCCATCAGTTTGTGTCTCTTTCCCTCAATTTGTGTCTCTTTCCCTCAGTTTGTGTTTCTTTCCCTCAGTTTGTGTTTCTTTCCCTCTGTTTGTGTCTCTTTCCCTCTGTTTGTGTCTCTTTCCCTCAGTTTGTGTTTCTTTCCCTCTGTTTGTGTCTCTTTCCCTCAGTTTGTGTCTGTTTCCCTCAGTTTGTGTTTCTTTCCCTCTGTTTGTGTCTCTTTCCTTCAGTTTGTGTCTGTTTCCCTCAGTTTGTGTCTCTTTCCCTCAATTTGTGTTTCTTTCCCTCAGTTTGTGTTTCTTTCCATCTGTTTGTGTTTCTTTCCATCTGTTTGTGTTTCTTTCCCTCAGTTTGTGTTTCTTTCTCTCAGTTTGTGTTTCTTTCCCTCAGTTTGTGTCTCTTTCCCTCAGTTTGTGTCTCTTTCCCTCAGTTTGTGTTTCATTCCCTCAGTTTGTGTCTCTTTCCCTCAGTTTGTGTTTCTTTCCATCTGTTTGTGTCTCTTTCCATCTGTTTGTGTCTCTTTCCATCTGTTTGTGTCTGTTTCCCTCAGTTTGTGTTTCTTTTCCTCAGTTTGTGTTTCTTTCCCTCAGTTTGTGTTTCTTTCCCTCAGTTTGTGTTTCTTTCCATCAGTTTGTGTTTCTTTCCCTCAGTTTGTGTCTCCTTCCATCTGTTTGTGTCTCTTTCCATCTGTTTGTGTCTGTTTCCCTCAGTTTGTGTCTGTTTCCCTCAGTTTGTGTCTCTTTCCCTCAGTTTGTGTTTCTTTCTCTCAGTTTGTGTTTCTTTCCCTCAGTTTGTGTCTCTTTCCTTCAGTTTGTGTCTGTTTCCCTCAGTTTGTGTTTCTTTCCCTCAGTTTGTGTCTGTTTCCCTCAGTTTGTGTCTGTTTCCCTCAGTTTGTGTTTCTTTCCCTCAGTTTGTGTTTCTTTCTCTCAGTTTGTGTTTCTTTCCCTCAATTTGTGTCTGTTTCCCTCAGTTTGTGTCTGTTTCCCTCAGTTTGTGTCCTCAGTTTGTGTCTGTTTCCCTCAGTTTGTGTCTCTTTCCCTCAGTTTGTGTTTCTTTCCCTCAGTTTGTGTCTCCTTCCATCTGTTTGTGTCTCTTTCCATCTGTTTGTGTCTGTTTCCCTCAGTTTGTGTCTCAGTTTGTGTTTCTTTCCTCAGTTTGTGTTTCTTTCCATCAGTTTGTGTTTCTTTCCCTCAGTTTGTGTCTCCTTCCATCTGTTTGTGTCTCTTTCCATCTGTTTGTGTCTGTTTCCCTCTGTTTGTGTCTGTTTCCCTCAGTTTGTGTTCTTTCCCTCAGTTTGTGTTTCTTTCTTTTCAGTTTGTGTTTCTTTCCCTCAGTTTGTGTCTCTTTCCTTCAGTTTGTGTTTGTTTCCCTCAGTTTGTGTTTCTTTCCCTCAGTTTGTGTCTGTTTCCTCAGTTTGTGTCTGTTTCCCTAGTTTGTGTCTCTTTCCCTGAGTTTGTGTCTGTTTCCCTCAGTTTGTGTTTCTTTCCCTCAGTTTGTGTCTGTTTCCCTCAGTTTGTGTCTGTTTCCCTCAGTTTGTGTTTCTTTCCCTCAGTTTGTGTCTTTTCTCTCAGCTTGTTTCTTTCCTCAGGTTGTGTAGGCCTTTGTGTTTGTGGGGTTCTTTTATACGTTGTAAGGATGTCTGTGTTGATTGCATGCGTATGTGTGGTTCGTGAGTGCGCTTTGATTTGGATTGTCAAGATTTGGTGCCTATTATTATTATTATTATTATCATTATTATTATTATTATATTATTTATTATTATATTTCATCAATTATAATGTAAAATTATCATCATCAGTATAATTATCATCATTATCATTATTGTTATTATTATTATTATTATTATCCGTATTATTAGTATCATATTATTAGTATTAGTATTGTTTTTAGCAGCATCAGTATCATTATTTATTATATTATTATTTATTATTATTATTATATTATTATTATTATTATTATTATTATTATTAGCAGCAGCAGCAACAGCAGCATCGTCACCGTCGTCGTTATTATTGTTGTTGTTATTATCATTATCATTTTCTTGTGACTCGGTTGCAGTAAAGACATAGGACTCACTTTTCATGCTTAAACCCGACAGCCACAACCCAAACCATGCCTCATAGTGTGGAGCTGGAGTTTGTTCAAGAGGAATTTATCACACACGGACGAGTCCATATGTGCTCACCAGTAGCGTGGTGTAGTGGTCAGCGCAATAGATTACCGACTGGAAGGTTGTGGGTTCGAATCCCCATCAGTCCTTCAAAAATATATCATTGTGGGATTTTTCAGCTCTAACCAGCTCTACCCAGAGTTGGGGGTGCTACGGGCTCATTGGGAAGACTGGGACCTCACAGTCAAGTCTCATCCACTTCACGGACTTGTCATTGACGGTGTTACTGAAATCCTCTGACAAGCACCACAGGTGTTTGTATCTCTCAGGCCTGGTTGACGTCAGGATATATCATGACAGTGAGCGTAGAGTACGCTGCTGTCACGCAGTCTCAATCCTAGATGAAACTCCATAGCGTTATGATTATCATTCCATCGACATCATCATCATCATCATCGCATTGTGAAAACTGTTCCAGCTTCTGGGGACCATCGAGGTAGCGTAGAAAATGGGACTAAAAAAAGTGAGCACAAAGGTAACCTCTCTGAGTGCAATGATCCTAGAAAAAAGTCCATATGTGCACCACCCAAATCTACCAGCAATTATCTGGCAGATTCACTGAGCCTGAGCAAAACCCTATGCACTGGCTAGGTCTTGAACTGAGAAGTATAAAGGGGGAACGTGGAGGAGATGAAGCTGACATCACCAGAATGATGGAAAAAAATCAGATGGGCAGCAAACAGACCATTTTTCTTGATGTTGCGGGCTGGAACTGGACTCAGGATATCAGTTCCTGAGTCCACGGCTCTAGCAAATGGACCAAGCAGCCCAAATTGCCATATCTGTCCCTGGTTTCAGATGAAGTTTGATGTGACTTTCAGATGAAGTTTGATGTGACTTTTTACTTCTTTATGAGATGTGTGCATGCTTTCTGTATGACCTGCCTGTTTCTTTTTGAATATTTGTCTTATATATAATTGATGGTGACAGTGAATTCATGCACATAGAACCTTTGTTAAAGATTGTAGACGTTTTGCATATATTTTAAACTTTAAGTCTGATACAAATGATCTTGCTTTGCCAAAACGTTTATCGTTAAATTTTGCTGAAAACAAATACAAGTGAATTTAAACAAAACAAACAAACAAACAAACAAACATCACTATCAACAACAATTAAAATCTGAAACTATAAATTAAATGAATTTATATTGTTTAAATAAATGAATTTATATTGTTTGTATATATATATATATATATATATTTTATATATATATATATAGTATATATAATAGATAGATAGATAGATAGATAGATAGATAGATAGATAGATAGATATACATACATACATATATATATGTGTGTGTGTGTGTGCGTGCGTGCGTGTGTGTGTGTGTGTGTGTGTGTGTGTGTGTGTGTGTGTGTGTGTGTGTGTGTGTGTGTGTGTTTTGCTCTATCCATTGAAATAAATCAGTTTTCTCAATGATATAGCAGTAATGTTCAGCAATCATTGTCTTTGTTTGTGCTTTGTCAAAAACGAAATAAAAACAAGTTTGAGCAGAAGAAAAAAACCAGCCTACATGGGGAGAGTGGGGGGGGGGGGCAAGGGAGGGGAGCTCGTCTGTGCCTCAAAAGGCCCAGATTGATATAAAACAGCAGGTCGGCAAGGTCCTCAACAACTCTGCGGGGATCTCAATAGCTCTGTTGGCATAGCGGTCTGATTCACACGTTGATGGTTGTTGGTTCGAACCGTAAGGATGGCGCGCCACAATCAGAACTGGCTTTCTTACTATCATCATCATCATCGTATCATCATCATCTCATCATCATCATCATCATCATCATTCATCATGGAACGTTTTCATGTGGTGGTTCCTTGTTCGTTTCGTTCTCCTTACTTCTCGGATTACACATACATATTCATGCGGATGATTCGTTTCTGTGTCCATTCGCACTCACTACATCCACACTCGATTATATCCACCTGAGATGAATGCTGAATAAAACTGAACCAAAATCGATCGATCTATCCATCCATCCATCCATCCGTCTGCCCGTCCGTCCATCCATCCGTTCGCCCATCCATCCATCCGTCCATCCATCCATCCATCCGTCCGTCCGTCCGTCCGTCCGTCGTCCGTCCGTCCGTCCGTCCATCCACCCACCACCCATCCACCCATCCATCCATTCCATCCGTCCATCTATCCATCCAACAATCAATCCATCAATCCATCAATCCATCAATCCATCAATCCATCAACCCATCGATCGATCAATCAAGCAAGCAAGCAAGCAATCGATCAATCAATGAGCCAGTCAGCCAATCAGTCAATCAATCAACTAAACAATCAATCAGTCAATTAATCAAACAAACAAATCTCGACGCTGACGTGATTATGCAAAACACTTGACAGTTCTTGAATACGGTAGTATAGCTTTAAAAAAATCCCTAATAGAGACACGAAAATGTTCTTTGACAGTTTCAAAACAAATGTGAATTTTTGACTGTGGCACAATTGACAGTGAGCAAGCAAGCAAGTCAGAAAGCAAGCAAGCAAGCAAGCAAGCAAGCAAGCAAGAAAGTAAGTAAGTACACTACACACGTACACACACACACACACAAACACACACACACACACACACACACACACAAACACACACACACACACACACACACACACACACACACACACACACACACACACACACACCTTTTTCTCAGAGACAGCATTATTATGAGGGCGTTGCCCATCGCTTCCATCTCATTATTTTACCTTTCCCCAACTTTGAAGAAACTCAAAGTACCCATTCACATTTGGGGAGATTGCAGGCTTCGCGCACATAGACACTTTTCCACACGGGGTGTGATTCGCACTCGTGGAAACTCCTGAAGGAAGATTTGAAGGTGAGTGCTGTATCTTATGCCAACCACTTCGTGTATTACTATCATCAAATCTGGTTTGTTGATGTTGGGGTGGTGGTGTTGTGGTGGTGTGTGGTGTGGTGGTGTGTTGGTTGAGGTTGTTGTTGTTTTTGTGTGTTGAGGTTTGGTTGTGCTTGTGGTTTGGTGGTGGTTTGGTTTTTGTTGTGTGGTGGTGGTTGTGGTTGGTTTGTTGTTTGTTGTAGTGTTGTTGTGTTGTTGTTGGTTGTTCGTTGTGTTGTGTGGTGGTGTGGTTGTGTGGTTGTGGTTGTTGTGGTGGTTGGTGGTGGTGGTGGTGGGTTATTGTGTTGTTGTGGTTGTTGTGGTGGTGGTGTTGTGTGTTGTTGTTGTTGTGGTGGTGGTGTATTTGTGTGTGACGTTGTGGTTGTGGTGTGGTGGTTGTTGTGTGGTTGGGGTGTGGTGGTTGTGTGGTGGTGGTTGTGGTGGTGTGGTGGTGGTGGTTTTGTGGTGGTTTGTGGTGGTGGTGTTGTGGTGGTGGTGGTTGGTGGTTGTGTGTGGTTGTGTGTTGGTGGTTGTTGTGTGGTGGTTGTGGTGGTGGTTGTTGTGTGGTGGTGGTGGTGTGTTGTTGTGGTTGTGTGGTTGTGGTGGTTGTTGTGGTGTGTTGTGGTGGTGTTGTGTGTGGTGGTTGTTGGTTGTTGTTGTGGTGGTGTGGTGGTGTGGTGTGGTGGTTGTGTGGTGGTTGTGTGTGGTTGTGTGGTTGTGGTTGGTTGTGTGGTGTTGTGGTGGTGTTGTGGTGGTGGTTGTGTGTGGTTGTTGTGGTGTTGTTGTGGTTGGTTGTGGTGTGTTGGTGGTGGTGGTGGTGGTGGTGGTGTGTTGTGGTGGTTGTTGGTGGTTGTTGTGGTGGTGTGGTGGTGTGGTGGTGGTGGTTGTGAGGTTGTTGTTGTGGTGGTTGTGGTGGTTGTGGTTTGTTGTTGTGGTGGTTGTGGGTTGTTGTTGTGGTGGTTGTTGTGGTGGTTGTGGTGGTTGTGGTGGTTGTTGTGGTGGTTGTGGTGGTTGTTGTGGTGGTGGTTGTTGGGGTTGTTGTTGTGGTGTGTGTGGTGGTGGTGGTTGTGGTGGTTGTTGTGGTGGTTGTGGTGGTGGTTGTGGTGTGTGGTTGTGTGTGGTGGTTGTGGTGGTGGTTGTGGTGGTGGTGGTTGTGGTGGGTTGTTGTGGTGGTGGTTGTGGTGGTGGTGGTGGGTGGTTGTTGTGGTGGTGTGTGGTGTGTGGTGGTGGTTGTGTGTGGTGGTTGTGGTGGTGGTGGTTGTTGTGGGTTGTTGGTGGTGTTGTGGTGGTGGTGTGGTGGTTGTTGTGGTGGTGGTGTGTTGTGGTGGTGGTTGTTGTGGTGGTTGTGGTGGTGGTTTTGTGGTGGTTGTGTGGTGGTTTGTGTGGTGTTGTGGTGGTGTGTGTGGTGTGGTG
>JAPXFY010000031.1:26188148-26193148 GCA_030674185.1 Monoplex corrugatus | reverse complement strand
TTGTTGTGGTGGTTGTTGTGTGGTATTGTTGTGGTGGTGTGGTGTGGTGGTGTGTTGTGGTGGTTGTTGTGGTGGTTGTTGTGGTGGTTGTTGTGGTGGTTGTTGTGGTGGTTGTTGGGTGGTTGTTGTGGTGGATGTGGTGGTGGTTGTGGTGGTGGTTGTTGTGGTGGTTGTTGTGTGGTGGTTGTTGTGGTGGTTGTTGTGGTTGTTGTTGTGGTGGTTGTTGTGGTGGTGGTTGTTGGTGGTGGTTGTTGTGGTGGTTGTTGTGGTGGTTGTTGTTGTGGTGGTTGTTGTGGTGGTTGTTGTGGTGGTTGTGGTGGTGGTGGTGGTTGTGGTGGTTGTTGTGGTTGTTGTGGTTGTTGTTGTTGTGGTTGTGGTTGTTGTGGTGGTTGTTGTGGTGGTTGTTGGTGGTGGTTGTGGTGGTGGTGGTGGTGGTGGTGGATTGTTGTTGTGGTGGAAGTGGTGGTTCTGGTGGTGGTGGTGGTGAAGGTTGCTGCTGCTTCTGTTGTTGCTGCTGTTGTGGTGGTTGTAATTGTCGTCGTAGTTGTCTTTGTCGTCGTCGTTGTTGTTGTTATTGTTGTTGTTGTTATTCTTTGAAGGAGAGATGTGGAGAATGTGGGGACAAGCAGCGAGAACACTTCCACTGTCGTTGTTGTCGTCGCGTCTCGTTCGTTGTTGTTGTTGTTGTTATTGTTGTTGTTGTTCTTTGAAGGAGAGATGCGGAAGATTTGGGGACAGACAACGAAGAGCACTTCTACTGTTGTTGTTTTCGTCGTTGTCGTTGTTGTTGTTGTTATTTTTCTTTGAAGGAGAGATGTGGAAGATTTGGGAACAAGCAGCGTAGAGCAGTTCAAAGCTTGCTCCTGGAAGTTATCATTAAATATATTAAATTAATGGTGGAGACACTGCACCATTTTTTTTTTATCTCGCTGATTCTTTAGGAGCTTTTTCCATGATTAAATAAATGCTTTGATCACAATTCCGTTTCTGTGTCAACACATTTTTGTTTGTTTATTGGTTTGTTGGTTTGTTTATTCGTTGATGTCGTTGTTGTTGTTGCTGGTTTTGTGTGTGTTTGTGTGTGTGTGTGTGTTTGTGTGTGTGGTGTGTTGTGTGTGTGTGTCTGTCTGTCTGCCCGTCTGTCTGCCTGTCTATCTGTGTGTGACACAGAGAGAGAGAAAGAGAGAGAGAGAGAAAGAGAGAGAGAGAGAGAGTATGTGTGTGTGTATATTGTGTATATGTTGTGTGTGTGCGCGCGCGCGTACTGTGTACGTGTGTATGTTTTATGTTATTGTGTGGCGTGCGTGTGCGTGCAGTATGTGTACGTGTTATGTGGTGCGTGCGTGCGTGTGTAGTGTATGGGTGTGGTGTGTGTGTGTGTGTGTGTGTATATGTGTGTGTGTGTGTTCGTTGGTTCGTTCGTTCGTTATTTCTTTTAACGTCTATTCACATATGTGCTTTTTGACGATGTGTGTGTGTGTGTGTGGTGTGTGTGTGTGTGTGGTGTGTGTGTGTGTGTGTGTGTGTGTGTGTGTGTGTGTTTGTGTGTGTTATAAAATTAAGAAGACCCATGTAGAGATTCAGTGAAAGGAAAAGAGAGAAAGAGAGGGGAGGGGAATGGAGGGATATGAAGAAAGATAGAAACAATGAGATAGAGAGGCAGACACAAAGAAAGAGAGAGAGAGAGAGAGAGAGATGAGAGAGAGAGACAGAGACAGAGAGAAACAGAGAGAAACAGAATGAGAAAGAGAGAAAGTGAGAGAGAAAGAAACAGAGAGAAAGAGAGTGAGAAAGACAGAAAGAGAAAGAGAGAGAGAGAGCGAAACAGAGAGAGAGAGAGAAAGACAGAGAAACAGAGTGAGAAACAGAGAGAAAGATAGTGAGAGAGAAAGAGAGAGAGAGAGAGTGAGAGAGAGAAACAGAGAGAGAGAGAGTGAGAGAGAGAGTGAGAGAGAGAAAGAGAGGAGATGGACAGATAAAAACAGGGACAGAGACTGGGACGGACGGAAACAAGCACAACATGAGGAGTTACAGATGGTAAGGCTGAAAGAGACAGATGGACAGACTGCACAGAAAAAAATATACAGCATTAATGAACATGACATACAATGAATTTAAGAATGACTGGGTTTCCTCTATTCATCATCATCATCAGGTGCCCTGCTGCATGGCGTTGGCGATCATGGAATTCCATCTGTCTCTATCTCTTGTTAACCCGAGCATCTCCTCCACCTTCCTCGTCTTCAGCCACTCCGCAAGTCCGTCTAGCATTTTCTCCCTGGGTCTACATGTACAGAGCAGATACAGACGTTGTAGGGTTATTGTAACTATCTTTTCTCTGGCTTGCCTCCAACGTATTCAGATTTCTGCGACCCGTCTGGCCTTCTGTAAAAAGAGACATGGTAATGTTTACTCCCTTGCTTCACTTTCTCCAGTCATCATTCATCATCATCATCATCATCATCATCATGTGTCCTACCGTATGGCGTTGGCGATCATGGCCTTCCATACGTATCTATTCTTTGTTGCAGCAAGCACATCTTCCACCCTCTCTGTCCTCAGCCGCTCTGCAAGTCCGTCCAAAAATTTTTTTCCCTTAGTCTATCTGGTGGCCTCCTTCCCTTCAGCTTTCCTGTTGTGACCAGGCGCTATAATTTCCCTTTCCTCATAAAATGGCCTATAAATGTTACCTGTCTCTTCCTAAGCTTCTTTATGAATGATCTTCTTGAATGTGTCTGCCTCCATCAAGACTGTCTCCTTTGTTTTCATTGCTGTCCATGGAACTCTCAACATTCTTCTTAGAAACCACATTTCGGCTGCCTCAATCTTATTCTGGCTTTGCTTGTTGACTGTCCACGCCTCACAACCCTATAACATTGTCGGTTCTATATAACATTGAAGAACTCTCTTCCTGATGTTAATTGATAGGCATTTTGCTTTCCGTCTTCTTGAATGCTGTTTTGGCTAGACTGATTGTGCCGGCTATCTCTGACGTGCATCCAGTTGATACCCATTTCTCAAAGGATTTCATACAAAATCAGTACATTACATATACTTCAAGTGCGTCATTGGTACTGCACCTATTTTTGTTCGTGACAACCTCCGAATGTACACCCCTGCCCGACCTCTCCGTTTCTGCTTCTGATATAAGCTGTCTAGAAATTCCTCGATACAAATATACCGCACTCGGTAACCTCTCTTTTGTTCTGTGTCTGGTCCATACAACAGAAACGATCTTTCCCCGTCTATTCAACAGTCACAAACTCTGTCTTCCTTCAAGTCTGGTTTGAAGACATAGCTTTTTGCCCAGCAGTTATTTCCCCCTCCTACATGTTCACTCTTTTGCCCCACTGCCTTTCTCTCCTTCTGCCCCCTTCAGTTGGCGTGTGCTCTGTGCCCTGGAGTTTTGGTCCTTGTTGGGTGATTGCTTTCGTGAATGATGAGACAGGGCGCCTTGGTTTGATTCTGGTATTATGAATTGGCGCATATAAATGTTACTGTTCTCATTATTATTATCATTATTGTTATTATTATTATTATTATCATTATTATTATTATTACTGTTGTTGTTATTATATTATTATTCTTATATTATCATTATTATTGTAATTATATTATCATTATTATTATTATTATTATATTATTATCATTATAATTATATATTATTATCACTACTACTATTACTATGACTACTACTACTACTACTACCACTACTACTACTACCACTACTACCACTACTCCTCCTACTACTACTATTATTATTATCTGTATTATTATTATCATTATCATCATCATCATCATCATCATCATCATGTTGTTGACCTATACATGATATATGTTTCTTTGCTCGTTACATTTTGTTTGACTGTTGTTTCCTGAAATACGAATGTATATATACATACGAATGTATATATACATACACACACACACACATAATTATATACATATAATTATGTGTGTGTGTGTGTGTATGTATATATACATATATATATATATATATTATATATATATATATATATATGTAGGTACGTATGTACATGTATATATATATGTATATACGTATATATATGTACACATATACATATAGATAGATAGATAGACAGATAGATAGATAGATAGACAGACAGATAGATAGAGAGATAGAGAGATAGAGAGATAGATAAGAGAAATAGAAAGAGAAATAGATAGAGAGATTGATAGAGAGAGAGATAGAGATAGATAGATATATAGATAGATAGATAGATACATAGATAGATACATAGATAGATAGATACATACATACATAAATAGATACATAGATAGATACATAGATAGATACAGAGATAGATAGATAGACAGATAGATAGATAGATAGACAGATAGATAGATAGATAGATAGATAGATAGATAGATAGATAAATAGATAGATAGATACATAGATACATAGATGGATAGATGTATAGATAGATCGTTCGATCGATCGATAGATCGATAGATAGATGGAGAAAGTGAGAGAGAGAAAGAAGAGAGAGAATGAGAACAAGAGAGAGACCGAAAGAATTAGAGACAGAGAGATAGATAGACAGAGAAAATGCGAGAGAAATAGAGAGCGAGAGAGAGAGAGAGAAAGAGAGAGAGGGAGAGAAAGAGAGAGAGAGAGAAAGAGAGAGAGAAAGAGAGAGAAAGAGAAAGAGAGAGAGAAAGAGAGAGAGAGAGTGAGAGAGAGAGAGAGAGAGAGAGAGAGAGAGATTCTCCCCCTTGCTGAACAAGCGCTGGAGTGGTCGCATTCTGATTGGACACGGTCTGCGCCTCGCTCCAAATCCAAATACTCGGGATATTTTTTTGTTTCGTTTTGTTTCGTTTTGTCAAGTTTTTGCATTTTGAGTCAGCTGGTAGGATTTCGTCTGGTCAGATGATCAAAACACATAATAATTCTTCGTGAACCAATACTTCTATGTTGGAGGGTTTGTGCAGTTCTCACCATTTCTCTGAACTTGATGTTTTTTTCATTATTCCGCGTC
>JAPXFY010000031.1:26175648-26178148 GCA_030674185.1 Monoplex corrugatus | reverse complement strand
TCATAGTTCCAAAGATGAAAAACGTTTACCATTTACTGTAGAATTCAGACTAAGTATGTTGTTGCGTGCCAATTCTAAATTCTCTTTTTATGATGACGTTCGTGACTAGAATTCTCTCTGAACTGGATTAAACTCTCCTTCTTCGGTCAGTTTTTAAATCAATTGAGCTGTATGGTTCTCTTCATATTGCCGTGGATTCAGGATCTGACATCTTGAACCCGCCGCATTAAGATAACTGGTCTGTTCACAGCCCTTAATGTTTCCATCATTCTGGTGGTGTCAGCCTAGTGTTTCAAAGGTCCTTCTGTCTACTCTTCCTATTTGAAGATCTGGGCAGCGCATAGTATTTTTTTTGCGCCAAATAAAGGAGTCTGCCAGATAAACGCTGAATGACTGAGGTGGAATGACATTGTCTGAACGCCATAAATCCATCTTGAACAAACTACAATGTCAAAAACTTCAGTCTCCATTTAGTCCCTAAGGACGATGGAATAGCACCGCTCGATAGATGTCTAATTTCTACACACATTTTTATGTTCTGGCCAGATATTAATACGAAATCAATACATGTATCTTCACTAGCACTGTTGATATTCGTATTGAAAAGTATAAGCTTTCTGATGATATGCACACTTGTTGGGTAGACCCAGGGAGAAGATACTAGACGGACTAGCAGAGTGCTGAAGACAGGGAAGGTGGAAGAGATGCTTGAAGCAACAAGAGATAGAGACAGATTGAAGTCCATAATCGCCAACGCCATGCGGCAAGGCACCTGATGATGATGATAGATAGATGTTTCCAGGACACCAGGTTGGGCTTTATGATGTCTTGAAGGCTTTCGTGGATCTGTTCAGGTTTTTGTTTGTTTGTTTTCTTTTCTTTTCTTTTCTTTGTTTGTTTATCAGAAATCTAGGGAGTTCTGGGAACCTGCTCCCATAATTTGTTTTTGTCCACAGGATTAAAAATGCCAGTCGTTTGGTACACTCTATCGATACAGTTATATGGTTTAGTTAAACATGAAATATCATCTATCACATTGTCTCCTCAACACTGCAGTTAGACTCCTGAATAGCTGGCTGTGGTTGTGTAGTAGTGTTAGTGTTTAGACATGGGCACACCTCCTTGTCCAGTTCATTCACACTGAAGAAGACGGTGTGGTTAAAATTAAAAGTATCAACCCCTTTCTGTACTGAGTAGACTGTGAGATTTCATACTGACGGGTTGGCTTTCTTTTGTTTGTTTGTTTGGTTGGTTGGTTGGTTGGTTGGTTGGTGTTGGTTGGTTGGTTGGTTGGTTGTTGTGGTGTGTGTGTGTGGTGTGTGTGTGTGTGTGTGTGTGTGTGTGTGTGTGTGTGTGTGTGTGTGTGTGTGTATGTGTGTGTGTGTGGTTATGTGTGTGTGAATGAAGTGTTCTATATGAAGTGTGTGTAGGGTGTGAGTGAGTGCTTATGTGTGTGTGAGGGGGTGTGTGTGTGTGAGTGTGTGTGCGTGTGTGTGTGTGTGTGGTGTGTGTGTGTGTGTGTGTGTGTGTGTGTGTGTGTGTGTGTGTGTGGTTATGTGTGTGTGAATGAAGTGTTCTATATGAAGTGCGTGTAGGGTGTGAGTGAGTGCTTGTGTGTGTGTGTGTGTGTGTGTGTGTGTGTCTGCGTGTGTGTGTGTGTGTGTGTGTGAGTGTGGTGTGTGTGGTGTGTGTGTGTGTATGTGTGAGTGCGTGAGTGAGTGCGTATGTGTGTGTGCGTGTGCGTGTGCGTGTATGTGTATGTGTGTGTGTGTGTGTGTTGTGTGCGCGCGCGCGCGTGTGTGTGTGTGTGTTTGAACGTTCAGTGGGCGAGGGGTAAAAAACCCCCAGACATCCACTGAGATACTTTATACTAACATTGCTTGGAAAGTTCATGGGGAAAGGGGACAGTGGTCGAAACCGTGGAGACCCATACTCCGACACCCATCATCCCTCTCACAATAATCAGCCTCTTGTGGGGGTATAGGGAGGAACGAATTCGGTGACGAAGAGAAGAAGAATTGTTCGCTTTCCTGATATTCTCGACCCACTCAGCATGGCGTCTCAGCCATTCTACTATATCCCTGTTAGTTAACCCTTTGACTCCCCGCACTATATCTACCACTTGCTTGAACTTAACCCTTTGACTCCCTCACCCTCTCCACCAGCTTCTAAGCTTAACCCTTTGACTCCCTCACCCTCTCCACCAGCTTCCTGCAGTTAAGCTGGTGGAGAGGGTGAGGGAGTCAAAGGGTTAAGTTTTTTTTTTGCCAACACGGTTGACAATGCATGAAGCTGGTGGACAGGGTGAGGGAGTCAAAGGGTTATTATTTTTTTTTTGCTTTTGCTAGCAGGGTTGGCAAAGCAGGGTGCTGGTGGACAGAGTGCGGGAGTCATAGGGTTAACTGTACCATTGTCTGTTTACGAAAGTATGATTAAACAATGCTTTAGTTAAAGATTCATTAGAAGATCTTTCATTCTTTTAATTTTAGTTTTGTTTGTT
>JAPXFY010000031.1:26163148-26170648 GCA_030674185.1 Monoplex corrugatus | reverse complement strand
ATGTTGTGTGGGAAAGAGAGTACTATCTTGAGGTGTGTGTGTGTTGTGTGGTGGGGTGTTGGTGTGTGTTGTGTTTGTGATGGGTGTGTGTGTGTGTGTGGTGTGTGTGTGTGTGTGTGTACGTGTGTGTATGTGTGTGTGTGTGTGTGTGTGTGTGTGTGGAGTGTGTGTGTTTTGTGTGTGTGTTGTGTGTGTGTGTGTGTGTGTGTGTGTGTGTGTGTGGTGTGTGTGTGTGTGTGTGTGTGTGTGTGTGTGTGTTTGAGATTGTGTCTGTATCTATTTTGCTTTTGTTTATTTATTAAAGTGTTATTGTCTATCTGTCTGTTTTTTCCCGTGCTTCTCTTACACTTCCTTACACTCTCCCACATAACACAACGCGTGTCACGATGACACACACTACCACAAACACACAGACGCGTGTGTGCACCACAGGCAACACACATACACACGACATACACACACACGGCACAATGCACACAGAGAGAGAAAGACTACAGAGAAGAGAGAAGAAGTACAGCAGAATAGGAAAAAAGAAAGAGTACATAGAAACAGATAGACAGACAGAACAGCCAGACAGAGGAAAAAACACAGAGAGAGGACGGGACAGAAGACAGAGAAACACTGAGAGCCAGACAGACAGACACAGATAGAGGGACTGTGGGAGAGGGGTGAAAAGAAGTCAGACCTTGCAAAAGCTGCTTTGGTGTAATCTATGTGATGTTGCATAGAATCTTGCGTACTTTGCAACAGTTACATTATAATGTTTATCATGTAATATGATATTGCATGAGTGTACATCATAATCGTTACTTACATCAGTGTTACATCATAATCGTTACTTACATTAGTGTATTATAATTACTTACATCAGTGTTACATTATAACGTTACTTTCATCAGTGTTCATCATAATCGTTACTACATAGTGTTACCATAATCGTTACTTACATCAGTGTTACATTATAACCGTTATTACATCAGTGTTACATCATAATCGTTACTGACATCAGTGTTACACCATAATCGTTATTTACATCAGTGTTACATCATAATCGTTATTTACATCAGTGTTACATCATAATCGCTTCTTACGTCAATGTTACATCATAATTGTTACTTTCATCAGTGTTACATTATAATCGTTACCTACATCAGTGTTACATCATAATTGTTACTTATATCAGTGCTACAGCATAATCGTTATCTAAATCAAGATTACATCATAATTATTACATACACCAGTATTACATCATAATCGTTACTTACATCAGCGTTACATCATAATTGTTACTTACACCAGTGTTACATCATAATTGTTACTGACATCACTGGTACATCATAATCGTTACGTACATCAGCGTTACATCATAATCGTTACTTACATCACTGGTACATCATAATCGTTACTTATATCAGCGTTACATCATAATCGTTACTTAGATCAGTTTACATCATAATCGTTATTACGTCAGTGTTACATCAGAATCGTGGGTACATCAGTGTTACATCAGAATCGTTACTTACATCAGTGTTACATCAGAATCGTTACTTACATCAGTGTTACATCAGAATCGTTACTTACGTCAGTGTTACATCAGAATCGTGGCGTACATCAGTGTTACATCAGAATCATTACTTACATCAGTGTTACATCAAAATCGTTACTATCTTTCTACAGCTGCAGTGTTTAACAAGAAAGAGCCATCTGTTTGACAGCTCCAACCAGATGGGGTAAATTGTATTTGTCCAAGATGTCGTCATCGTGTGAGGTAATATTCCATTCCCCCTAACCCCTAATCATATGTCATTTGCAGATAGAAATGATGGAAAAACGTGTGTGATCAATTTTTACTTCGGATGTGTTTTTTATGTCAGCCCTCTTAAAATCATTATCGGATTTTTTAGCCCCAAATAGCTCTTATCCAGATGTGAATGTGCTATTGGCTCATTGGGAAGACTTGGACCACATGGTCGAGTCTGGCTAACTTCATGGATGTGTCAGTGAGGTGTTGCTCAAATTTCCGATCTCACCACTGCAGGTGTTTGTATCTGTCGGGCCTGGTTGACGTCCGGATATTTTATGACAGGAAGCATAGAGTACAGCCTTGTAAAGCTGTCACAACCCCCAAATATAACTCCATAACATCATGATTATCAACCCCATCGTCATCTCATACCATCCTATTATCGTGAAACCTATCTCAGATTCTGAGGTCTTTGGCCACTAAAGTAGCTTGGAAAACAGGGAAAAAATTACTCTTTAGCATGTCTAGATTCAATTGACAGGCACCAAACGTGTTGAAGATGACAATTTGCTCCCGATTGTGTCTGTATTGCTTTAATTACTTCACCTGTTTTTTGACAAGTGATAGTGGTAAGGATAAGAGAGCGTGACACGATCATCGAAAGGCCAATATTATGGTGGAGAAGGGAAGCAAAGAAGACTTTATAAGGTCTCTCTCCCAGCATTCTATTTGAAGAGTCACAAATTTGAAAAAGAGTCTGATTTTTACAGGCAAGTTTGTGGTTTTCTCAAAACAGAATGTGTATTCTGGGATTCGTAAAAGTGCATATTTTGCATTTTGTGATATTTGATTATGCGTGCGACTGCATGATTTTATTTCGGGGAATATATTCTTTTCTTACATTTGCAGGATTTCTTCTTCTTCTTCTTCTTCTTCTTCTTCTTCTTCTCTTCTCTTCTTCTTCTTCTTTCTTCTTCTTCTTCTTCTTCTTCTTCTTCTTCTTCTTCTTCTTCTTCTTTCTTCTTCTTCTTCTTCTTCTTCTTCTTCTTCTTCTTTCTTCTTCTTCTTCTTCTCTTCTTCTTCTTCTTCTTCTTCTTCTTCTTCTTCTTCTTCTTCTTCTTCTTCTCTTCTTCTTTTTTTGTTGTTCTTTTTCTTCTTCTTCTTTTTTCTTTCTTTCTTTTTCTTCTACTTTCTCCTCTTGCTCCTCCTCCTCCTCTTCTTCTTCTCCGTCTTCTTCTTCTTCTCTTTCTTTCTTCTTCTCTTCTTCTTCTTCTTTGTTGTTGTTCGTTCTTCTTCTTCTTCTTTCTTTCTTCTTTCTTTCTTTCTTTTTCTTCTAATTCCTCCTCTTGCTCCTCCTCCTCCTCTTCTTCTTCTCCGTCTTCTTCTTCTTCTTCTCTTTCTTCTTCTTCTTCTCTTCTCTTTCTTCTTCTTCTTCTCTTCTTCTGCTCTTCTAATCTCCTCTTCTCTTTCTCCTCCTCCTTCTCTTCATCTTCTTCTGCTCTTTTTTTGTTCTTCCTTTTTTCCTTTCTTTCCTCTCCTATTTCTTCTCTTTTTCTTCTTCTTCTTTCTTCTTCTTCTCTTCTGCTTCCTCCTCTTCCTCCTCCTCCTTCTCTTCTTGTTCTTCGTCTTGTTCTTCTAATTCTTTTTTTTGTTCTTGTTTTTCTTCTTGTTGTTTCTTCCTTTTCTTCTTTCTTCCTTCTTCTTCTCGTCTTTTTCTTCTTCGTCTTTTTCTTCTTCTTCTATTTCTTCTTCTTTTCTTCTTCTTCTTCTTCTTCTTTCTTCTTCTCTTCTTCTTCTCTCTTCTTCTTCTTCTTCTTCTTCTTCTTCTTCTTTCTTCTTCTTCTTCTTCTTCTTCTTCTTCTTCTTCTTCTTCTTCTTCTTCTTCTTCTTCTTCTTCTTCTTCTTCTTCTTCTTCTTCTTCTTCTTCTTCTTCTGTCTTCTTCTTCTTCTCTTCTTTTTTTGTTGCTTCTTCTTCTTCTTCTTCTTTCTTTTCTTTCTTTCTTTCTTTTCTTCTTCTTCTTCCTCTCTCTTCTCCTCCTCCTTCTCTCTTCTTCTTCTCGTCTTCTTCTTCTTCTCTCTTCTTCTTCTTCTTCTTCTTCTCTTTCTTCTTCTTCTTCTTCTCTTCTTCTCTTGCTCTTCTACATCCTCCTCCTTCTCTTTCTCTCCTCTCTTCTCCTTCATCTTCTTCTGCTCTTTTTTTCTTCTTCCTTTTTCCTTTTCTTTCCTCCTCCTAATTCTCCTTTTTCTTCTTCTTCTTCTTCTTCTTTCTCTTCTTCTTCTTTCTTCTCTTCCTCCTCTTCCTCCTCCTTCTCTTCTTGTTCTTCGTCTTTTTTTCTATTCTTTTTTTTTTTTCTTGTTTTTCTCTTCTTCTGTCTTCTCTCTCCTCCTTCTTCTTTCCTTCTTCTCTTCTCTTCTTCGCGTCTTTTTCTTCTTCTTCTCTTTCTTCTTTCTATTTTCTTCTTCTTTTTCTTCTTCTCTCTCTTCTTCTTCTTCTTCTTTTCTTCGTCTTTTTTCTATTCTTCTTCTTCTTTTTCTTCTTCTTCTTCTTCTTCTTCTTCTTCTTCCTTCTTCTTCTTCTTCTTCTTTCTTCTTCTTCTTCCTTCTTCTTCTTCTTCTTCTTCTCTTCTTCTTCTTCTTCTTCTTCTTCTTCTTCTTCTTCTTTCTATTTCTTCTTCTTCTTCTTTTTTTTCTTGTTCTTCTTCTTCTTCTTCTCTTCTTCTTCCTTCTTCTTCTTCTTCTTTTTCTTCTTCTTCTTTTTTCTTCTTCTTCTTCTCCACCTTCTCCTCCTCCTTTTCCTCCTCCTCTTCCTCTTCTTCTTCTTCTTCTCCTTCTTCTTCTTCTTCTTCTTCTTCTTCATCTTCTTCTCCTTCATCTTCTTTTTCGTCTTCTTTGTTTTTCTCTTTTCCTTTCTTTCCGCCTTCTCTTTCACCTGTTTTCTTCTTCTTCTTCTGCTTCTTCCTCCTTCTTCACCTGCTCGCTCCTCTTCCTCTTCTTCTTCTTCTTCTTCTGTCTTGTCCTTCTCCTTCTCTTTTTCTTCTGCTCTTTTTTTTCCTTCTTCCATTTCCTGATCGTTGTCTGTGTCATGTAGAAATCACAGGGGGTCAGGGAGCAGGAACTTCTTCAATTTCACAGCAGACATCGTGACATCAAGCAGCAAAAGAGGTGCAGTTCTCTTTGATTTATTGCCATGTTATGCCATCAACAACAACAACAACAACAGCAACGCTGTGGTCCCCACTGCACTGTCTCGCTGCCAGATATTGTCCCTCCGGGGTTACACAGGAAATTAAATATCTTTGGTGTCTCATGGGGCTGCCTTGATGAAGGTATTTTTTTTTCTTTTCTTTTTCTTTTTTTTTTTTTTTTTTTTTTTGGGGGGGGGTACCACCTGCAATAATATATAACAACAAACTACTGTTTTTATCACTAGATCTGGTCAGAACAGGAAAGCTGGAGGGAAAGAGAGCACCAGGTAGACCCAGGGAAAAGAATATTGGGCGGACTTGCAGAGTGGCTGAGGACAGAGAGGGTGTGCTTGCGGCAACAAGGGACAAATGCAGATGGAAGGCCATGATCGCCAACGCCATGTGGCAAGGCACTTAATGATGATGACTAGATCTTTATACCACGTATGATGCTACTACTCCCCAGAGGCCTGGTCCCCCCCAAAATGCAGAGAATGTGAGAATATAATACTATGTCGGGTGCTCACAACTATCATGATGATTCATCATCGTCATACATCGTCATGGTTTTGATCATCACCAAGGCAGTCGTCAGTGTCGTTATCGTCATCCTCTTCTTCTTCATAATCATCACTGTTATCATTGTTGTCATTGTTATCATCGCTATCGTCGTTGTCATCCTCCTCCTCATCGTTATCATCATCATCATTCTTTCTTTCAATCTTTTTCTTCGACCTCCTCCTCTTGCTCCTCCTCCTCTTCTTCTACTTCTTCTTCTTTCTTTCTTTCTTTCTTTTTCTTCTACCTCTTTATCTTCCCCTTCTTTTTCTTGTTCTTCTTTTTGTTGTTGTTGTTGTTCTTCTTCTTCTTCTTCTTCTTTTTCTTTCTTTCTTTCTTTCTTTTTTCTTCTTCTACCTCCTCCTTTCCCTCTTCTTGTTCTTCTTCTTCTGCTTCTTCTTCTTCTTTTTCTTCTGTTTTGTCCTTCTCCTTCTCTTCTTTTTCTGCTCTTTTTCTTTTTTTTTTCCTTCTTCCATTTCCTGATCGTTGTCTGTGTCATGTAGAAATCACAGGGGGTCATGGAGCAGGAACTTCTTCAATTTCACGGCAGACATCGTGACATCAAGCAGCACAAGAGGTGCAGTTCTCTTTGATTTATTGCCATGTTATGCCATCAACAACAACAACAACAACAACGCTGTGGTCCCCACTGCACTGTCTCGCAGCCAGATATCGTCCCTCCAGGGTTACACAGGAAATTAAATATCTCTTGTGTCCATGGGACTGCCTTGATGAAGGTTTTTTTCCTTTTTTTTTTTTTTTTTTTTTTGGAGGGGGGGGGTACCATCTGCAATAATATATAACAACAAACTACTGTTTTTATCACTAGATCTGGTCACAACAGGAATGCTGGAGGGAAAGAGAGCACCAGGTAGACCCAGGGAAAAGAATATTGGGCGGACTTGCAGAGTGGCTGAGGACAGAGAGGGTGCGCTTGCGGCAACAAGGGGACAAATGCATATGGGAGGACATGATCGCCAACGCCATGTGGCAAGGCACTTGATGATGATGACTAGATCTTTATACCATGTATGATGCTACAAATCCCCAGCAGCCTAGTCCCCACCCCTACCCCCACCCCCCCAAAAAATGCAGAGAATTTGCTACTATGTCGGGTGCTCACAACTATCATGATGATTCATCATCGTCATACATCGTCATGGTTTTGATCATCACCAAGGCAGTCGTCATTGTCGTTATCGTCATCCTCTTCTTCTTCATAATCATCATTGTTATCATTGTCGTCATTGTTATCATCGCTATCGCCGTTGTCATCATCATCATTATCATCATTACTATCGTTGTCGGCGTTGTCGTCGTCATACATGTCATCATCCTCGGCGTCGTCATTATCATCATCATCATCGTTATAATCTATCGTCATCGTAAATCGTCGTCGTCGTCATCACCATATTCATTACCAAGAAAACGATGGACAACTCTTTCGTCATTAATTTAAGAACAAATGCAACAACCCATGCTTACGTTGTCGCACATAAACACTAAAATGGACACACACACACACACACACACACACACACACACACACACACACGCACACACACACCACACACACATGCACACACACACACACACACACACACACACCACACACTCACACACACACAAACTAACATACACACACACTCACACACACACACACACAAACACACAAACACACACACACATACAAACACACACGCGCGCGCGCGCGCGCACTCACATACACAAACCCACGCAAACACACACACACACACACACACACGCACACACGCACACACACACACACACACACCACTCTCTCTCTCTCTCTCTCTCTCTCTCTCTCTCTCTTTACACACACACACACACACACGCAAACACACATACACACACACACACAAACACGCACGCACACACATACACACACACACACACACACACACACACACACACACACACACACACACACACATACTCACACACACAATCGCTCCACCCATAGTTTGTGAATGCGGCTCAGTTGAGATCTGC
>JAPXFY010000031.1:26125648-26160648 GCA_030674185.1 Monoplex corrugatus | reverse complement strand
TCAGTCAGTCAGTCAGTCAGTCAGTCAGCCAGCAGCCAGTCAGTCAGTCAGTCAGTCAGTCAGTCAGCCAGCTGCCTGTCAGTCAGTCTGTCAGTCAGTTAGATAGTCGGTCGGTCGTCGGTCGTCGGTCGGTCGGTCGGTCGCGGTCGGTCAGTCGGTTAGTTTGTATGTTGGTTGTTTGGTTGGTTGCTTGCTTGGTTGCTTGCTTGCTTGCTTGCTTTGTTACTTTGTTGGTTAGTTTGTTGATTAATTGGTTAGTTCGTTAGTTGATTGTTTGTGTATTTGCATGTTTGTTTTTTTGTTAATGTGTTTGTTTGTCAGTCAGTCAGTCAGTCCGTTTTTAGTCAGTCAATCAGTCGGTAGATCTGTCAGTCAGTCGGTCAGACAGTCACGTCAGACCGTCTGTCAGTCAGACAGTTAGTCAATCTGTCTGTTAGTCACTCAGTCAGCCAGCCACTCAGTCAGTCAGTCAGTCAGTCAGACAGTCAGTCAGTCAGTTGTTTTGGTTGGCTGGTTGGTTGGCTCGTTCGTTAATTTCTTCGTCAGACTGTCAGGGATTTAATCATTTACTTGCTAAGTTATATAGTTAGTTATCTTCTTGGTGAATTACTCAGTTGGATTCATAGGTACGAAGATGGACAGTTCGGTAGGTGGGTAGGCAAGTAAGCAGGTAGGTTCTTAGATACGTGTGTTTGCAGGTAGGATGTAATTTAGCTAGCTGCTTTGCTAGTTTCTTATTTGAAGTTTTATTTTGCTGTTGTTTTTGCCGTCGTCTCTGCTGCTCTTGCTGCTGTTGTTATTGTTGTTGCTGTTGTTTGTTGTTGTTGTTGTCTATTGTCATTGTTATTTCAACGGTTTTATACACTTGTTCTATGATTCAGTACGATGTTATTGTACTTGTGTTGATAAAAACATTTACGACGATCTGCTCGTAGAAATTCTAAGGATAGCATCAAAGTTAATGCTTGTGAGACCTGCTACGCAATCAGTGTTTTGTTTGTTTGTTTGTTTGTTTTTTGTTTGTTTGTTTGTTTTCGTTTTTTGTTGTTTTTTGTGGGGGGTTTTGTTTGTTTGTTTGGGGGGGGGGGGCGAAGGTCTGTGTGTGCTGATTCAGATATAAAAAAAAGGGAAAACAACGTTTTGGGGGGAGGGGGGGCGCAGATCTCTGTGCAGTGATTTTGAAAGAAAAAGGAAACACAACTTTTGAAGTCTACTTTTAGAGGGATTCAGTTATAATTATGCAAGTACACGGAGCACTCTGCACCTGCTCACCTACGAGCGTCAGTAAGCGAGAACGTGGTGGGATGATGATTGCACGCCCTCTCCACATTTTTTAATATAGAGCCCCTGTACTTCTCAGGACAGAAACAACAAACGGGAAGACACTGCCCGCAACAACAGAGCAATCCTCCGATAGCAGCAGTACATGAAGAGCATAGTCACGTTTGAACAGCATGAAACGTTTCAATTCAACAAAAGACAGAACGGCGGAAGCAGAATCCAAAAGCCACAGGACTGCTATGCTTTTCCAATACAACACCTACAGAGGAGCAGGTGCCTCCAGAACTGGTTCCATATCAGAAGGAAAAGGACCGGTGTGGCCACGAGACAGGTTTAGGTACCAGTAGATCTGTACACTCCTTGGTATCTCGTACAAAGATCATATAACCAATCATCATTATCATCATCATCAGGTGCCCTGCCGCATGGCGTTGGCGACCATGGACTTCCAACCATCTCTATCTCTCGTTGTATATATTGTATATAACCAATAAGGAAGTGAAAACCAGAATTGAAAACTCCATCGGGCCGTATGAAGACCTCCTGACTTCAGTGAAAAGACGCAAACTGAGGTGGTACGGGCACGTCACACGATCATCTGGACTGGCCAAGACCGTTTGCAGGGAACAGTTCAGGGAGGGAGACGAAGAGGCAGACAGAGAAAAAGATGGGAAGACAATATCAGAGAGTGGACTGGCCTTGAATGGCATGGAACATCATTCTGCGGAAAGCTGAGGACAGTGAGGAGTGGAGGAAGTTGGTTGCAAAATCTTCAGTGGTACCCCAACGGTCAATCAGACTACGGGATTTGAATTGAATTGAATTGAGATCTGCACACACGTTGTAGAAGTATGGCTTACCAAGTATAGGCTTTATACCCAGTGCAGGGTGGCTGAGGACAGAGAGGATGGAAGACGTGCTGGCGGCAACAAGGGATATAGATACATATGGAGGGCCATGATCGCCAACGCCATGCGGCAGGGCACTTGATGATGATGATGATTATGATGATGATGATGATGATGACCCGTTGAATGCCAGCTTTGTTGGACGGGAGACTACTGGCTGTATGGAAGATAACCGTATGTCCAAACGTACCGCATCTCCAAAGATGTTTCTGTATGTAAAGCTCCAACGAGGATGAGCTGTGGTATCAAATCACCAGCTGCGAAGACATGGTGCAAAACAAAGCAGCCTGGTGACAACGGTTCTGGCGGTGCACATCATCATCATCATCATCATCATCATCATCATCATCATCATCATCATCATCATCATCATTATCATTATCAAATGCCTTGCCACATGGCGTTGGCGATCCTGGCCCTCCATATGCATCTATCCCTTGTTGCCGCAAGCACATCTTCCACCCTCTCTGTCCTCAGCCACCCTGTCTCAAGGTTGTGTGTGCCGTTTGCTGTTATTTTGCATAAGGGGATTTCATGTTCTTTTGTTTTGTTTTGTTTTTATTTTGTTTGTTTTTTTTGTTTTTTGTTGTTGTTTTGTTTGTTTTTGTTTTTGTTTTGTTTTTGTTTTTTGCTGCTGATTACCATGACTTCAGTATTTTTGCTATTTATCTCAGTCACATTTGAACTGGCACAGAATAGCTGCTGTACAATGAAGACAGACTCATGGAAGCAGAATCCAAGGCTGTAGAACTCCTTCCCACGCAGTATCAGTGGAAGAACGTGAGGCCTCTGGACAAGTGTTGTATCCCACGTAAACATGCACACCAGGCGATAAGGGACCGGTATACCTGTTTATTGTGTGTAGGTATATATGATATTCCGTCGTACCATGTCTACTGCCTCGTCCCATCTTCTCCTCTCTGAATGAGTTGTTGATGATGATAATGATGATGTTTTCTGTCCTATGTTATATCCCCGTTTCAGTGGCCATAGAGTGACGTGTTTTTGTTTGTTTATTTTGTTTTGTTTTGTTTTGTTCGGTTTTGTTGTTGTTATTGTTTTTCTCAATGTTATGACCACAGGGAAGATAATCATGATGCTATGGAGTTCTTTTCTGAATTGATATTACGTGACGAGGCTGTACTCTGCACTTCCTTTCATAATGTAACCGGACGTTAACCAGGCCCGAGAGATCCAGACCCCGCGGCGTTGGTCAGGAAGAATGAGCAACACCCTCGATGACTCATCCTTGAAGTAGGTGAGAACTCGGCTGTATGGTCCCAGTCTTCCCAATGAGCACATAAGCACCGTTCAACTCTGGGTATGAGCCGGATGAGCCTGAAAAATCTCAGCGTTAATTTTTTGACAAGCCCGATGAGACTCGAACCCACACACTTCGAGTCGTTAGTCGGTTGCTCTTATGACCGCTACACGGTGACTGGTCTCTCCACCCTACATGTATGATATCACAGTGTGCAGTCGCGGAGAAAATGTGAGGAAATCGGAAGCTTTTGTAATGTGTTCCTTTGAAGTGTCCTCTCACTGCTTCGAGGGCGCCATTTTCCACATCAGCTGTTCTCTGATAGCTTCCATGGCACAATTTTCCACTTCAAAGTCAATATTAGGGCGTTCTCGTAGGGTTTTGTCTTTTATTTTGACCTGCTTACTGGCCTTAAATGATCAAGATAAATTACGAACGTTTGAGGAACGTTAGAATCTATCTGTATTTATCTATTTGTTTGTTTACTTATCTATCTATTTTTGACCTGCCAGCACCAAATCAGTCTTAACTAGCATTTTGAGATATACATATCACTGGAAAGTGTACATTCTGCTGATTATTTTGGTACTTGAATAAAGCTTGTACTCAAAAAATGTAGAAGTTATGTATATTTAATAAAGTCATTAAGTTGTATGACTGCCATTTTGACAAAACGGCCTCTAAAGTTTTTGTGTGCTTTCCTACACATTTTCCTAAAATTTCTTTATTTGGTGGCTTTGACCCAGTTTGTTTCTAATTTTAGCTGCCATTATCTGAAAGGTGCACCAAAGAACTTTCCGTCAGTATATTACATGTGCAAGTACTGTACAGGTTACAGTTCATAATAAGAGACAAAAATAGGTACTTTTGGTAGGACATTGCGTTCTTTCTGCTGCGATCAGTGCATTTGAATACCATTTTAAATTGATTTATCATATTTTTTCAAGAAAAAAATTTCTGTGGGGGATAGATTATAATCTATAAAAATCAATTTTGAGAAAAAGTCAAAACACTCCAGATAGACCGTCAGTCACCTTTTCAGCTCCTAGTGCTGATCGACTGACTGCGAGTTAAGACTGATTTCGTGGTGGGGGGACACATTTGTTTATCTATTTAATCATTTATTTAGTCATTAATTTAGTTAGTTAGTTAGTTAGTTAGTTAGTTAGTTAGTTAGTTAGTTAATTAGTTATGTTAGTTAGTTAATACGAAATCCAAAACAAGTGTGACTGCCCGCGTTCAAGCAAACAGGAACCAGAAGAAAAAAAACACGAAAGAAGAATAAGAACGCGTATTTAATACAACAAGACAAGACAGGCGCAAATTTTCGGCCAACTGGCCTTTGTCAAGTGTAAGATCACAAACAAACAAACACCAGATATAAAGCTAGGGGAAAAAGACTGAAGTTTCAGTCTCTTTTCTCTTCTAATTTTTGTATCTGGTGTTTGTCTGTTTGTAGTCTTACGCTTGACAAAGGCCAGTTGGCCGAAAATTTGCGCCTGTCTTGTCTTGTTGTATTAAAAACGCGTTCTTATTCTTCTTTTGTGTGTTTTTTTTCTGGTTCTAGAGAGTGAGTGAGTGAGTGACTAAGTGAGTGAATGAGTGAGTGAGTTAGTTAGTTAGCTAGTTAGTTAGTTAATTAGTCAGTTAGTTAGTTAGTTTGTTTGTTTGTTTATTAGTAAGTTAGTTTTTTTTTCATTTATGCATTCATTTACTTAATTATTTAGTTACTTAGTTATTGATTTATTTTACTTATGAAAAATAGTAAAAGAGTCATTTTTAAATGAAAAATAATTGATGAATGAATGAATGAATGTTTGGTTGGTTGGTTGGTTGGTTGATTGCTTGATTGGTTGGTTGCTTGCTTGCTTAGTTGGCTGGTTGCTTGCTTGCTTGCCTACTTGCTTGCTTGCTTGGTTGGTTTATTGTTTTCTTTTTGGGTGAATTTTTCTTATTCTTTACATGCCGTCCAAATTTTCAATATCACCTAAAACCTAAATCACCTAACTAGACGAGACGATAAAACCAGTGTAATAATCGACCTCTTCATATAGACATCTTTACAGAACATCAGGATTTTGTATGTCTCAAGGTAAGTGTGACCTTGAAGAAGCATGACATGAAATGCAATGCTTGTGTGTGGAAATGAGGAAAATGGTAGATGCTTTCAAATGGAAAGTACTTTTGACGTACTGTAGAAGTTCTCGAGGAAATGCTTGTTCACATACTCTCCTCACAGATTGCTGTTTGGGGGTTCTCTTTGTGTCGGTGTGACCTTGACCTTGGCGCCATGACAGCCAAACGTAAGCATTCGCGACTTGCTGACTGTTAACAACATGACTGGCTTAAAGCTGGTGAAGATCCATACCGACTCAGCAGAGAAAATTTTGTTAATATTTGTGTCACACCTTCACACACCATACACACATGTACACACACATAGACACAGAGACACAGAGACACACACAGAGACACACACGCATGCACACACACAGAGACACATGTATATATCTATATGTATATATATATACATATGTATATATATGTACATATGTATACATATGTATATATATAGAGAGATATATATATATACATATATATATACATATATGTATATATAATATATATATATATATATATATATATATATAGATATATATTATACATACATACCTCCTTGTCTGGTCAGTCTGAAATAATCTCCGTTTTTTTAAAGGAAATTCTAAAAGGGGCAAAAACTAGGTCCCTTCATAAACGTGTTCCGTTTCTTTGACGTCTAGCTCAATTCTCTAATGGTTTCAGTGACAAGATTCACCACTTTAAGTCTATGAGGTTTATTCCTGTCGATTTCTTTTTGGACTGTACACCAGACTCCTGTCTGTCTGTCTTTTTCTTTCTTCTTTCTTTCTTTCTTTCTTTCTTTTTTCTTTTTTCTTTCGTTTTTCTTTCTTTCTTTCCTTTCTCTTTCTTTCTTTCTTTCTTCCTTTTCTCTTTCTTTCTTTCTTTCTTTCTTGTTTTCTTTCTTTCTTTCTTCTTTCCCTTTCTTTCTCTTTCTTTCTTTTTTTCTTTCGTTTTCTTCTTTCTTTCCTTTCTTTCTTCTTTCTTCTTTCTTTCTTTCTTTCTTTCTTTTTCTTTCTTTCTTTCTTTCTTTCTTTCTTCTTTCTTCTTTCTTTCTTTTCTTTTCTTCTTTCTTTCTTTCTTTCTTTCTTCTTCTTCTTTCTTTCTTTCTTCTTTCTTTTTTTTCTTTTTTTCTTTCTTCTTTCTTTGTTTTTTTTCTTTTCTTTGTTTTTTCTTTCTTTCTTTCTTTCTTTCTTTTCTCTCTTTTTCTCTTTTTTCTTTTTCTCTTTCTTTCTTTTCTTTCTTCTTCTTTCTTTCTTTTTTCTTTCTTTCTTTCCTTTCTTTCTCTTTCTTGCTTTCTTTCTTTCTTTCTTTCTTGCTTTCTTTGTCTTTTCTTTCTTTCTTTCTTTCTTTTTTCTCTGTCTTTCTTTCTTTGTTGTTCTTTCCTCGGCAGAAAGTAGTTCTCTGCCAGAGTCCTCCAGCTTTGTCTCTCTTTTTGCTGTCCTTGAACTTGTTTCTCCTTGTTGCCACCTAATGTCATCTCTCTAAACAACTTTTCGGTCTTCCAGCTCTTGTTCCCTCTCTTCTGCCATTCTGTTTTTCTGATCGTCCATCTATTGTCTTCCAACTGATCTGTGTCCCTCTACTGTCTGCCATTCTGTTTTTCTGATCGTCCATCTATTGTCTTCCAGCTGATCTTGTGTCCCTCTACTGTCTGCCATTCTGTTTTTCTGATCGTCCATCTATTGTCTTCCAGCTGATCTTGTGTCCCTCTACTATCTGCCATTCTGTTTTTTCTGATCGTCCATCTATTGTCTTCCAGCTGATCTTGTGTCCCTCTACTAGTCTGCCTTCTCTCTGTTGTTTTTCTGATCGTCCATCTATTGTCTTCCAAGCTGATCTTGTGTCCCTCTACTAGTCTGCCCATTCTGTTTTTTCTGATCGTCCATCTATTGTCTTCCAGCTGATCTTGTGTCCCTCTACTGTCTGCCATTCTGTTTTTCTGATCGTCCATCTATTGTCTTCCAGCTGATCTTGTGTCCCTCACTGTCTGCCATTCTGTTTTTCTGATCGTCCATCTATTGTCTTCCAGCTGATCTGTGTCCCTCTACTGTCTGCCATTCTGTTTTTCTGATCGTCCATCTATTGTCTTCCAGCTGATCTTGTGTCCCTCTACTGTCTGCCATTCTGTTTTTCTGATCGTCCATCTATTGTCTTCCAGCTGATCTTGTGTCCCTCTACTGTCCTGCCATTCTGTTTTTCTGTTTCGTCCATCTATTGTCTTTCGCACGAACGATCTACCCAGACCATTTTCATTTTGTTTTCGTGACATGTTCAAATATGTCTATCACTTTGGTTCTTTGTCTAATGGTGACGTTTCGGATTCTTTTCTATTAAATTTGATGCTTCGTATATTTACTTTCCATTGCTCGTTGGCTTGTTTTTCAAGCTTCGTTTGTTAGAGACCATGTTTGGCATCCATATGTCATTGTTGGTGAGACACGTTTTTTTTTCAAGAAAACTTTTCCTTTTTAAACTGATGGGGACGTGGTCGTCTAGACGTATTCTATATTTTTTTCTGAAACCGTTCTATCCTGCTTTTATTCTTATCAAAACTTTATTTCTTGTTTTGTTTTCCGTTGCTATTTCTGTCTCAGATATTCATGGTTAGTCACCTTCTCTGTTTCTCCATTTCTGTTCTTTCTATTTGTATGTGGTCTGCATCTGATGTATTATTATTTCTCACGAATTCGGTTTTTTTCCTCTCTGTATCTTGATACCAACCGTTATACTTTCATTCAGTGTGTTTGACTGATGTTCCATATCTTCAAATTTCTATGTTGTCAGGGCTACATCGTCCGCAAAACTCGAGACTGGCAGTATCTCTTCATCTCTGTTTATTCTTTTCTCTTCTAGAAGGGCGTTTTTTTAAGATTTCCTTTCTTTTTGCTGGAATAATACTGGGGACATGGGGTCCCCCAATCTCTCGCCTTTGAGTATTGGTCAGGCTGCTTTAGTTGACATGAATACGTGGGAAAATCGAGTATATGTGTGATTTCTCCAAGAAAAAAAAAAGAAGAAAAACGCAGCATTTCAAACTACAGGTAGAACAAAAAAAATATTTTCAAATATGCAATCCAGTTTATAATCGCTGAATTTATCTTTTATGAACAAGTATAATTGGTATTATGTTACGTGTCCAGGTACCTTACCAGTCGTGGGGTCAACACTGGTGACGTTGTGACGATTTTCATCCACCTATTTTGGTCTTCCCGCCACTCTCTGGAACTGGTGAAGTTCAAGATTGTCCAGCACTGGATGTTGCCTTCCCATCTCTTCTTCTGCTGTCCTCTTTTTTTCCTCTGTGATTATGCCTCGCATGGTAGTTTTTGTAAGTCTAAGGATCTGGAGACATGTCCTTTTTTTTTTACTTTTATTGTTGTTTAACGCCCAGCCGACTGCGCAGAGCCATATCAGGTTATAACCGCTTCAAAACACAAAACTTGAACAGGAAAAAGAAAAGAAAAGAAAATTAAGTACACATATCAATGTATTCGCGCACATAATCTAAGGACATGCCCCGGCGTAGGACTATTCGGTCCGAGTTATCGCACAGGGGAGCTTTGAAAAAACACCCTGAATACAAATATAAGCATACATAAGGACACCAAAACATTTATAAAAACAGGCATAAATTACCTAACATTGCTTCCGCATATCTCACCTCCTTAGAGCCAAAAATGCACTTAATACATGTACCCAATTATCAGTCCGAAGAAAAAGTATGTAAGACTTCATGAAAAAATACAGGTGAATAGACCATTAAGGCAGAAAATAAGTAGAAATGACAGAAAACAAAGCAACAAGGCAGAAACAAAGAGAGTGACAGAAAAGAGGACATTTCTAGCAAAGAATGTCCAGAAGGTGGGGATACTATTTATTATGAAAGAGCCCCCAGCAACCCAACGGGGAGGGGGGGGGAGGAAACATGTCCGTACCACTTTATTTTGCGCTTTTTTACTGTAATTATCAGGTCTTCAAATGGGCTAATAATAGCTTGTTTGATATTACTGTGCACTGTCCTGTTGGTGATATGGCCTCTGAAGCATAAGATATCAATTTGTGCTCACCTCGTGTTCTTCAAATAACTATCACGAAATCTACGACGCATCATCATTAACAAAGAATTATGCTTCCTGTTTTTAACAAGTTATTCAAACATCATCTGTAGAATTACAGAAAACAGCAACGAAAAAAAACAAACAAAAAAAAAAAAAACAGGTCGTTTTCGTTGTCATTTTTCAACTTCCTCAATAAATTCATCGATGACAATATAATAAACCTGTTCAAATGGGTCTTCAGAATTCCAAATTTTCGTGGAGATTTGTATCCTGATCCCAAACTGTCATATAATAACCAGACTGAAATTACGGATTTTCCCACTGATGGGGTATTTAACGTAATGGGCTGATAACTGAGAAGGTGTGGGTTCAATGGACATATACAGCCAGTGCTGAATGGCTAGTGCTAAAAGGAAATAACCATTTTTTCCGACCCAGAGTTGCTCCTACCCAAAGACAAATACCCATGTGATATTTTGTGTCTGGCTTCTACTGACAGAGGAATATCTGTGTGAGGTATTTTAACAACCCAGAGCTGGCTCATACACAAAGACAAGTAGTTACGTGATATTTCTTTTTAAAACCCATAACTGGCTCAAACACAAAGACGAGTAGTTATGTGAAATGTATTTTTACAACCCAGAACTGACTAATACAAGGACGAGTAATTACGTGAGATTTTTTTTTGAAACCCAGAACTGGCTCATAGACAAAGATGAGTAGTAACGTGAGATTTTTTTTACAACCCAGAATTGATCTATGTGAGAATTTTTTACAACCCAGAACTGGCTCATTCACAAAGCGAGTACTTACGTGAGATTTTTTTTTACAACCCAGAAAAAATTAATAACTATATGATTTGAAAAAAAACATACTTGAGATTTTTCAGCCCATGTTAGGTCCTATCCAAGGACAAATATTTGTCTGAAATTTTCAGTCCAGACTGAGCCTTACGCAAAGGAGGGTACCTATGAGAGATATTTTACTTCCCACATTGGCTCATGTGCAAAGATGAGTACATATGTGAGCTTTTTTTTTCATTTCCTCCCCCGCCACCACCACCACTACTACCAGCACCACCACCAATAACAACACCAACAGCAACAACAACAAAAACAACAGCAACAGTTACAACAACAGCCATCAAAACTAAACACCAAAAAATCCACTTCTATGTTTAAGTCACGTCGGAATTGGAGTCCATGAACAGAGACTTCTCCATACACACAGACACACACACACACACACACAACACACACACACACACACACACACACACACACACACACACACACAAACACACACTCAAATACACACACATACCACGCACGCACGCACGCGCACACGCGCACACATACACATGCACACACTCACATATATAAACACACATACACGCGCCCACGCGCGTGCGCGCGCACACACACACACCGTGCATACACACACACATACACACACACATACACACACACACGCACACATACACACACACACGCACACACACACACACCACACACACACGCAAACACACAGACACACACGCACGCAACACACGCGCGCGCGCGTGCGCACACACAAACACACGCACACACATACACACACGTACACAAACACATACAGATAGACACACACAAACACACAGAAACATACACACCTACATACAAAGCAACCTGCCAACCAACCTACCACAGAAATATAACATAATACCGATGCTATTTACTGTATTGCTTAGATTGGCATCCCATCACCATCATCAATGAAACCAAAACAAAAAAACAAAAAAAAGAGAAAACTGCCAGAGTGTGTGTGTGTGTGTGTGTGTGTTGTGTGTGTGTGTGTGTGTGTGTGTGTGTGTGTGTGTGTGTGTGTGTGTGTGTGTGTGTGTGTGTCTGCGTGCACGTTTCAAGAAAAGCAGAGCAAGCGAGTGGGCCTCAGCGCCCAGGGAGAGAAAAAACAGTTGCCAAGTTTAGCAGTGATATGGACATATTAGCAGAAAATAGACAACAAAGAAAAAAGGATTATTCCTATTCATATTCATATTCATATTCATAGTCACATTTATATTCATATTCATATTCATATTCACATTCATATTCAGATCATGTTCATATTCATGTTCATATCCATATTCATATTCATATACATGTTCATGTTCATATTCATGTTCATATTCATATTCATTTTATATTCATATATCATATTCATATTCGTATTCATATTCATATTCATTTTCATATTCATATATCATATTCATATTCATATTTATATTCATATTCATATTCATATTCATTTCTTTTGTCACATTAAAGTCACCACGTGAAACTCGGACTGCTTTTTCCTTTGAGAAAGCATCGCCGCAGTCCAGCGCCAACCATTTTTTTTAAAACTAGGACTTCAGAAAGGCAAGAAGGCTGATTGGTCTTCAAGAGGAGGGGCCTGGGAGATCAACCTATCTCTCCAATGTTTTATACCATGGCAGACGAGCAATGCCCTGCTCTTCACGATTTTCAATGCCGTAGGATCTTTGGCGTGCGCAGGCCAGGAGGCACACGAGTCCGATCGTTTTCGTTCCCTTCCGAAGGACTAGACGTTCAGTTCGATTTTCCGTCAAATTTATTATCAAAAAGGTTATTATCTCAAAGAAGACATAAATAAGAGATGAACAGGTACTATCATTTCAAAGAAATGTACATATACATAAAGAGACGAACAGGTACATATCATCTTCAAAGAAATGTACATATACATAAAGAGAGACAGGTACATACTCTTAAGAATGTATTACATAAGGATAACAGTAACTTCAAAGAAATGTACTATACATAAGAGATGAACAGGTACATATATCTTCAAAGAAATGACATATACATAAAGAGATGAACAGGTACATTTTCATCTTCAAAGAAATGTACAGATACATAAAGAGACGAACAGGTACATATTATCTTCAAAGAAATGACAGATACATAAAGAGAGAACAGGTACATATCATCTTCAAAGAAATGTACAGATACATAAAGAGAAACAGGTACATATCATCTTCAAAGAAATGAACAATACATAAACAGATGAACAGGTACATATCATCTTCAAAGAAATGTACAGATACATAAAGGTACAGGTACATATCATCTTCAAAGAATGTACAGATACATAAGAGATGAACAGGTACATATCATCTTCAAAGAAATGACAGATACATAAAGAGATGAACAGGTACATATCATCTTCAAAGAAATGTACAGATACATAAAGAGATGAACAGGTACATATCATCTTCAAAGAAATGTACATATACATAAAGAGATGAACAGGTACATATCATCTTCAAAGAAATGTACATATACATAAAGAGACGAACAGGTACAAATTATCTTCAAAGAAATGTACATATACATAAAGAGATGAACAGGTACAAATTATCCTTCAAAGAAATGTACATATACATAAAGAGATGAACAGGTACAATTATCTTCAAAGAAATGTACATATACATAAAGAGATGAACAGGTACATATCATCTTCAAAGAAATGTACATATACATAAAGAGATGAACAGGTACATAATCATCTTCAAAGAAATGTACATATACATAAAGAGATGAACAGGTACAAATTATCTTCAAAGAAATGTACATATACATAAAGAGATGAACAGGTACAAATTATCTTCAAAGAAATGTACATATACATAAAGAGAGAACAGGTACATATTATCTTCAAAGAAATGTAACATATACATAAAGAGATGAACAGGTACATATATCTTCAAAGAAATGTACATATACATAAAGAGATGAACAGGTACATATTATCTTCAAAGAAATGTACATATACATAAAGAGATGAACAGGTACATATTCATCTTCAAAGAAATGTACATATACATAAAGAGATGAACAGGTACATATCATTCAAAGAATGTACATATACATAAAGAGATGAACAGGTACATATTGTCTTCAAAAAATGTACATTACATAAAGAGATGAACAGGTACATATAGTCTTCAAAGAAATGTACATATACATAAAGAGATGAACAGGTACATATTGCTTCAAAGAAATGTACATATACATAAAGAGATGACAGGTACAATTGCCTTCAAAGAAATGAACAGATACATAAAGAGATGAACATATACATAAAGAGATGAACAGGTACATATTGTCTTCAAAAAATGTACATTTACATAAAGAGATGAACAGGTACATATTGTCTTCAAAAATGTACATTTACATAAAGAGATGAACAGGTACATATTGTCTTCAAAAATGTACATTTATAGAAAGAGATGAACAGGTATATATTGTCTTCAAAGAAATGTACAGATGCAGACATTCCAGTGACGGCCATGCTCCACGGCGGTCACCACGAGCTGGAAAAGACGGGTCCTATATATTACCTTGAACAGGATGATCGCTTAGTCTGCGAACGACAAGAACAACAACATCATCAACTGGTGAGAGTACACGTAAGGCGTACAATATCCCAAGAGTAATGTATTGTTCAGATCAATGGTACTGATATGTATAACGACGCCAATTACGGATCAGTACCGGCCACTCAAAGAACCGGTAGCCACAGGAATAGCTGACCATTAATGGACTGACATATCGTTGACTCTACAGTGTTTAACCGTAAGTCCTGTGGGACTTTGTGTGTTGCAAGCACGTGCGTGTTCTGTCTCTGTCTCTGTCCCTGTCTCTCTATCTGTCTCTTCTCTGTCTCTGTTTTTCTCTGTCTGTCTGTCTGTCTGTCTGTCTGTCTCTCTCTCTCTCTCTCTCTCTCTCTGTGTGTGTTGTGTGTGTTGTGTTGTGTGTGTGTGTGTGTGTGTGTTTGTGTTTGTTTTTTTGTGTTCTGTATGAACGTGTGTGTATTTGTGTGTGCATGCCTGTGAGTGTGTGTTCGTGTGTGTGTGCGTGGTGTTTGTGTGTGTGTGTGGGGTGTGTGTGTGTATGTGTGTGTGTGTGTGCGTGTGTGAATGTGTGTGCCTGTCAAAGACAGGGAGGGAGAGGGAGTCAAGGAGACCTCAGAAGAGCGGCAGTGTGAGAAATACAGAGAGACAGACAGACAGAGAGAGAGAGAGAGAGAGAAAAAGGAGGGAGGGAGGGAGAGAGAATCAGAGGGAGTGAGGGGAGAGAGAATCAGAGGGAGGGAAGGAGAAAGAGGGCGACAGACAGAGACAAACAGAGACAGAGACATAGAGACAGAGACAGACAGACAGAGAGAAAGAAGAGAGAGGGAGAAAGCGAGGGAGAAAGAAAGAAAGAGAGAGATGTTTTAAAAAGTCTGCACGTATAGTTGCTGCTGCTACTGCTTATGATTTTGTGTTTAAGAAACAAATCAAGGAAGTTGTGATATGTATTACAATTCATTGGGCGTGCCTTTTATATTATTTTTCCTTACTTCACCTCTGTGTACTTACACCAAAACAACGAAAGAAAAACGAGATTATAAACGGAAGATAATATCCAAAAAACAAAGCACACATATCATACAACAATATGAAATAATCAACAAGAATCTTGAACACATTTTGTTTGATACTATTTACATTTTTTAATTTTTTATTAGCTTTTGACAAAACACGAAGCTGTATAAAAACACAACATCCTCACAATCCAAAAGGTACAACGATGGGAGAGAAATCCTTGTAATTTTTTTTATGGATTAATGCACTTAGGGTGATTTCCCTTGTTTTCCTCTTTTTCCCATCTTCTACGCTACCCAATGGAAACAAAATCTGGAACAATTTTTTTACTATGACATGATGATAGTGACGATGAGGATGATAATCATGATGCTATAGAGTTCCATCTGTAACTGAGACTGCGTGACAGGGCTGTGCTCTACGCTTACTATCGTAATATAATATACCCCTAGCGTCAACAAGGCCCGAGAGATACAGACACATGTAGTCTTGATCAGAAGATTCGATCAGCACCCTCAATGACGCATCTGTGAAGTGGATGAGACTCGACTGTGTGGTCCCAGTGCTCCCGCTTAAATCTGGGTAAGAGCCGGTCGGAGCCAAAAAAAAATCCCACAATGATTTTGGGAAACCATGTCGAGTTTCCTGCGCTATCTGCCTCCACAAATGTGACCCGCTCTGACTAAAGGTACAATAAGTCGGGTGAGGCCTTCTGCTGCTGTGGGCTGAAATCTCTGAACAGGGACAATAAGTCGATTTTGAGTTTTCTGCATTTTCATGCTTTATAACCACTTTTACACCATGTCCTAACGCAATAAAGTCAAATTCAATCGATAAGTATCATGTTTTTGTGTTTTAATGTTTTCTTCTCCTTTCAAAATATTCACAAGTTCCCTAACATTTTGGTGATTAAAGTACGCTTTTCTTAAATTTATTTTTCTTTTAGTTGTTTTGGATGTATGGACAATTACGTAAACAAGGGACGTATGGAATTTCAGTTGATTTGGTTGATATTTAATGCTTGTTACTAAGAAGTTTCTGACAATACCTTTTCAATTCAGGCCTATTCTCTTCAACAGTTTTTCTCAAAATGGCTGACTTGACCCCTCTCATCTTTGAAAGCCCATAACTGTTTTTGTTTTTGTAGCCTGAAACTCAACTTTAGTACCATTTGAAAGCTGAGATTAAAAATTTTATAGTGATACCAAAACCTAAAAATGCCCAAACTGAGACTTATTGTGCCTTTTGTGAGAATGGGTCACAAATGATAACGTCATATCCTGTAACTACTACTTCCGCTTGTGAAGAGGTGAAGGAACGAGCTAACGTGCCAAAGTGGCTGGCGCGGATGGAATACTGACAGAGAGGTCATGTATTCAAATCTCCCCTCGGTTAAAACAAAAAAGTGGTTCCTACCAGGTCTTAACGAAAATTGAACATGTTGTATGCACGCTGGAAAAAAAATGGGTCCCCTTACTGTCGAATCTCATCTACTATACAGAAGCGTCAATGAGGACGTTGCTCTCTCTCTATTTTCTGACAATCACCGCAGGTGTTCGCATCTCTCAGGCCTGGTTGACACCAGGATATATTATGGCAGTCAGCGTAGACTATAACCCTCTTATACAGCCTCAATCTGAGGTGGAATTTCTATAGCATTGTCACTATGATTCCCCCAATTTCATCGTTATAGTATTGTGAACAATTGTCCCAGATTCTTCGGCCCTTCATGCTCTGCTGTTATGGTGGCCTCAGTTTTTTATGTGTTTGAAGGTGTGTTGAAAAGCTGAAATGAAGAGCATGGGCGTGGGGGGGGGGGGGATGTTACACGGGGGCAATGCAGAGGATAGGGCAACAAACAATTCATCAAACAAAAAATAACCTTACCTCCTCTCTCCCCCCCCCCCAAACACACACAACACACACACACATACACTCAACACACACACACACACACACACACACACACACACACACACACACACACACACACACACACAATACACACACACACACACACACACACACACACACACAACACACACACAACACAACACAACACAACACAACACAACACAATACAACACAACACAACACAAACAAAAAACTAACAGCGTAAAGCAAAACCAGATAAAAACCTGAAGTAATTAACTTGAAAAACAAGAAAAAAACTGTAGAAAGTTTTTTGAACTTCAACAAGCATTAATTTAAGCTCGTCAAATAAAAACTTGCCCGTGATGAAGAGAACAGTAAATGTTTGAACAGCAATGGTGTAATGTGATGCCACTCGCAGACAGAACTATTTTAAATGAGTTTTGCTATAAAAAAAACAACAACAAAAACATTTTTTAAAGTGGCGTTCGCTTTGAACAGAATGTGTCCACACACAGAAGATTTTTGTTTGTTTGTTTGTTTGTTTGTTTGTTTGTTTGTTTGTTTGTTTGTTTGTTTGTTTGTTTGTGTTTGCTTCGCTGAAGGAACTTACCCTCCTTTATTTCTTTGTTTTTTCTTTTCCTTTCTTTTCTATTCCTGCATGTCTTCTATCTCATTCTTATTTTTATCCTTCTCTTTCTTCACTGCTGACTTCCTGTCTTCTTTTACTTCCTTTCATTATTTTTCTGTGGAATCATCACGTATATCCAAGTACCTTTCATTACTTTTATGTTGAATCATGGCATATATCCAAGTACCTTTCATTATTTTTTTGTAGAATCATCACGTATATCCGAGTATCTTTCAGCACTTTTCTGTTGAATCATCACGTATATCCGAGTACCTTTCAGTACTTTTCTGTTGAATCATCACGTATATCCGGGTACCTTTCAGTTCTTTTCTGTTGAATCATCATGTATATCCGGGTACCTTTCAGTATTTTTCTGTTGAATCATCACATATATCCGGGTATCTTTCAGTACTTTTCTGTTGAATCATCACGTATACCGCTAGTACCTTTCATAATTTTTTTTTTAATCATCACGTATATCCAAGTACATTTCATTACTTTTCTGTTGAATCATCACGTACATTCGAGTACATTTCAGTACTTTTCTGTTGAATCATCACGTACATTCGAGTACCTTTCAGTACTTTTCTGTTGAATCATCGTGTATATCTTCTATGTTGAATCAGCATGTATATCAGAGTAACGTGTCAATTATAACATATGTATGAGGTATAATTTGACTATTGCTAGAGTCATGTCTGTGGATGAGCATGTACTGAAGTGAGTATTCTGCGCGACAGACACCGTGATATAGACATTTGATAATCAACTCTGGATAGGAACCGGTTGGGGCCTAAAATTCTATAATGATTTTTGACAGGACTGATGGAGATTGGAACTCACAACCATACAGACGGTAGTCCGTTGCGTTAACCGCTACACCACGGCGACTTGGTCCATGATTAAGAACTTATCTCAAATGTTTTTTTTAAGAATCCTGAAACCTGTGCAGAAATCTATGTGCAAACCAGCTCTGGATAAGCATCAGTTTGTGTGTGCGTGTGTGTGTGTTGTGTGTGTGTGTGTATGTGTGTGTGTGTGTGTGTGTGTGTCTGTGTGTTGTGTGTGTGTGTGTGTTGTGTGTGTCTGTGTGTGTGTGTGTGTGTGTGTGTGTGTGTTGTGTGTCTGTGTGTGTGTGTGTTGTGTGTGTGTGTTGTATGTGTGTATGTGTTGTGTTCTGTGTGTGTGTGTGTGTGTTGTGTGTGTGTGTTGTGTGTGTGTGTGTGTGGTTGTGTGTGTGTGTGTGTGTTGTGTGTGTGTATGTGTGTATGTTGTGTGTGTGTGTTGTGTGTGTGTGTGTTGTGTGTGTTGTGTGTGTTGTGTAGTGTGTGTGTATGTGTGTGTGTGTGTTGTGTGTGTTGTGTGTGTGTATGTGTGTGTGTCTGTGTCTGTGTGTTGTGTGTGTGTGTATGTGTGTGTGTGTCTGTGTGTGTGTGTATGTGTGTGTGTGTTGTGTGTGTGTGTATGTGTGTGTGTAGTGTTGTGTGTGGTGTGTGTAGTGTGTGTGTTGTGTATGTGTGTGTGTGTGTCTGTGTGTGTGTATGTGTCTTGTGTGTGTGTGGTGTGTCTGTGTGTGTGTGATGTGTTGTGTGTGTGTGTCGTGTGTGTGTGTGTGTCTGTGTGTGTGTGTGTGTGTGTGTGTTGTGTTGTGTGTGTGTGTGTGTGTGTGTGTGTGTGTGTGTGTGTGTGTGTGTATGTTGTGTGTGTATGTGTGTATGTGTGTCTGTGTGTGATGTGTTGTGTGTGTGTCTGTTGTGTGTGTATGTGTGTGTGTATGTGTGTGTGTATGTGTGTGTGTGTGTGTGTGTGTGTGTCTGTGTCTGTGTGTGTGTGTCTGTGTGTGTGTCTGTAGTGTGTGTGTGTGTCTGTGTGTGTGTGTGTGTGTGTATGTGTGTGTGTGTGTGTGCGCGCGCGTGCCTGTGTGTAATTGTGTGTGTCTGTGTATGTATGTGTGTGTGTGTGTTCTGTGTGCGTGCGTATGTGTGTATTTTTAAGAAAATACTGTGCTGAGTAGCAATATCGCCCAAGTAATTAACACTAATTAACACTATTAGCTGAGTAGCTTACAAACCATATAACATTTCTTCAACTCTGAAAGTCTGCATTATCTGTCATTGTTGTTGTTGTTGTCTTAGCTATCGTTGTCATCATTATCATCAACATCATCAATGGTCTTGCTAATACAGAAGGTATCCTGTAAAGCTTGAACTCCAAATATAACCACATAAGATTTCGTTTAATTTTTTTTTTATCCAACCGAATGAGTTTGATTGATTGATTGATTTGGTTCAGTTTTTACGTCGACACCCACCTCATGAGTTATGGCTGACGGTGATAACCATCCAGGGAAGAGGGGGAAGGGGGAACTTACTAACCCTATACTGACTCCACAAGAACAACAATGATGCTAGGATGGGACAGCGAGAATGCCAGTTTTACTTAGCGCACCCCGGGATTCGAACCCACAACCATTAGCATGTGAAAGCGACGCTCAACCAAGTGACCTACAGGGCCCAGCCGATTCAGCCTGTCCAACCTCGTTTTATGCTGCAGAAGGAATAGTTACTGATGTACAGTAGGCTTATACTCCCTAACGACCCATGTTAATTCAAAATGTTCATTTTCGTCTCCTGCCAGATCCCTAACCAAACTTTCAGTGTGTTCCATGGGCCCATTTAATGAAGAGACTGGATCCAACAGCTGTGTCTGATTCACACACTAACGGGGGGGGGGGGGGGGAGGTATTCAAGTATGTCTGTTGTGTGTGTGTGTGTGTGTGTTGTGTGTTTTGTATGTGTGTGTGTTTGTGTCTATATGTGTGGCTATGTGTTTGTGTATTATGTGTATTGTGTGTGGTATTGTATGTGTGTGTTTTGTGAGTGTGGTAATATGTGTGTTTTGTGGTGTGTGTTGTGGTGTTGTGTGTGTGTGGTGTGGTGGTGGTGTGGTGTGGTGTGTGTGTGTGTGTTGTGTGTGTATGCGTGTTGTGTCGTGTGTGGTGTGTATGTGTGTTATATGTGTGTGTATGTGTGTGTGTCATGTGTGTGTATGTGTGTGTCTGTGGGTGTGTATGTGTGTGCGCGTATGGTTGTGTTGTGTGCGTGTGTGTGTGGCGCGCACAGTGTGTACGTGTTTGAATGTGTGCGTGTATGTACGTGTGTTCTATGTGTGTTCTCTGTGTATGTGTGTGTATATGTATGTGTGTGTGTGAGTGTGTGTGTTTTTGTGTGTGTGTGTGGTGTGTGTGTGTGTGTGTGTGTGTGGTGTGCTGTGGTGTGTGATGTGTGTGTGATGTGTTTGTTGTTGCTCTGGTGTGTGTGTGTGTGTGTGTGTGTGTTCGTGTGTTTGTGTGTGTCGTGTGTGTGTATGTGTGTAGTATATACGCTTGCGTGCGTGCTATGAAAGAGATAGAGATACAGACAAACAAAAATCGACAGATTGAAGAAGAGAAAGAGATCGAAAGAGAAAGAAAGAGAAAGAAGAGAAGAAGAGAGACAGAGACGAAGAAGAGACAGACAGACAGGCAGACAGGCACAGGCAGAGACAGACACAGAGATAGAGAGGAAGAAAGAAAGAGAGAGACAGAGAGAGAGACGGAGATACAGAGAGAGAGACGAGATACAGACGAGACAGAAGACAAGACACAGATACAGAAGATAGAGAGAGAAAGAGAGACAAAGGGAGGACAAAACAAGCGCACACACACAACACAACACACACACACACACACACACACACACTACACACACACACACACACACACACACATACATACACACACACAAACAGCAAGAACACTAAAAATATATACACAGACAGACAGACAGACAGAAAGACAGACAGACAAAGAACTCAGAAATAAGAACTCAGAAAGTTCTTATTGTACATCACCATTAGGCCACATTGCACACAACACAAGGGGAGGGGAGGGGAAGGTGGGGAGGGAGGGGGAGGGGGAGGGTAGGGTTTTCTGTTGATCTCACACAAGCTCCACAATCAATTTTGTTGGATTCATCACATGTGGAAAAACCACTAGAAAACTGTCGCAGTGTCCTTTTCCTTTTCCAATATTTACAGTCACGTTTCTTCTAAAATTTCCAGTTACGTTTTCTCCCAGTTAATAATCCCATAATTTGACAGCCAGCATACATATGTAAATGCTGCTCAACATTATGCAACATAAGCACATTAATAATCAGATTGTTCCATCGTCGACATATACATTATTACTTAATGTTCCCTTTACTTTCTTCATATATATATATAATATATATATATATATATATATATATATATATGATAAGAGAAGAGAGAATAATAATAGAAGACAGACAGACAGACATAAAGATAGATAGATAGAAGAAGATAGATAGATGATGATTGATAGATAGGTAGATAAATAGACAGACAGACAGATAGACAGATAGATAGAAAGATTGATAAATAGGTAGTAGATAGATAGACTAGTATATATAGTAGATAGATAGATAGATAGATAGATAGACAGACAGCAGAAGATAGATAGATAGATAGCGACAGACAGATAGATAGATAGACAGACAGACAGAAACAGACAGACAGATAGATAGATACAGGGTAGTGATAGGTAGGATAGTAGATAGATAGATAGATAGATAGATAGATAGATAGATAGATAGATAGATAGATAGATAGATAGATAGATAGATAGATAGCACTTTTTGGCATTATACATGTGTCGTTCACCTAATTTTGATATACTTATTTTGCATATCCTGAGCAGCAATGACTAGCTGTGAGACAGACCCAGTTGGACCTTATGCTACTATCATTGAGTTATGAGTATTTTAAAGTTTGAAGGTGATGGGAAGATTTATTGAAGGTAAAGTCTGTCCCGTAATCCTTTTAGGTCGAAGGGGAGTAAGGTGATGAAGACTTCAATTTTTCTGGGGGCTCCATCCAGCGTAATGAGGTCAGTACCTGTGCCCTCTCTCTCGTTGCTTTACCGTTCTCTGACTATGAAAAAAAGTAGTTACCCTTTCACAACTAAGTAGACTGGAGTCTCCAGACACAGATTACTAAAGTTCCGCTAGGTGATTTGCACTCTCATAAACTTTTGCAGACCACCTAACCCTCGTGCGGATGTGGATGCTGGGGGCTTTTTCAGTATAACTAGTTTCCCCATCTTCTGGAATTCTGTGCAAGAAATGTCCTCTTTTCTGTCACTCTCTTTGTTTCTGCTTTGTTTCTTTGGTTTCTGTCATTTCCATCTATCATTTTCTACTTCGCTGGTCCATTCACCTGTACGCGTTCGATATAAAGTCTTTTTGTGCTTTCTGTTAAGATTGATAATTGGGTACATGTATTAGTGCATTTTTGGTTCTAGGGAAATGTGATATCTGGAAATATTATCTGGCAACTTCGGTGCTTTTTTATACATGTTTTAGTGTCCTTAGTTATGTTTAGATTTGATTTAAGTCTATTTTTTTCAATTTCCCGTGTGATAAATTGGACGGAGTGGTCAACGCCAGGGATCTCTTGGATATGTGCCCGAATACATTGATATCTGTACTTGTATTTTCTTTTTTTTTTCTTTTTCCTGTTGAAGTATTATGAATGTTTTGAAACGGTTATAGCCCTGATGTGGCTCTATGCAGTCGGCTGGGCTTCAAACAAAAAATAAGTGTAACTTGTGCAGACAAATTTAGAAGGCGAAGTGATCCCTAAAAGAATGATGGAGGGGGGGGGGGGGAGAAGAGTGGCAGATTGGTTCAGACGTTCACATGTCAATAACTAAACTCGAGGTTCCAGGGTTTGCTCCCCGTAGTGGCCTCAACTTTTCTCCTCAGTCTGACCGGAAAATAGAACTGAACGTCTAGTCCTTCGGAAGGGGACGAAAAATGAGTCGGACCCATGTGCATTCTGGTTGCACACGCTGCAGATCCCACGGCAGTTAAAAATCGTGAAGAGCGGGGCATTTGCCGGCTGCCTTGGAATAAAACAATGGAGAGATAGGTTGATTTCCCAGGTCCCTCCCCTTGAAGACCAGTTGGCCAGCCTTCTTGCCTTTCTGAAGTCTTGGTAAATAAAAAAAGTGAACATGAATATGAATTTGAAGCGAGGGAGAGGGGATGGGCGTCGCCGTAATAGTGCTGGCCCCAGGGAAAAGTTGAGGTCTCTGTCACCTCGCTCTCCTACATCAGGGTTACGGAACTATCTAGGTAGGACCTCAGGACCCGGCCAGCTCTTAGGTTTATCATCATCATCATCAGGTGCCCTACCGCATGGCGTTGGCGATCATGGACTTCCATCTGTCTCTATCTCTCGTTGCCCCTAGCATCTCTCCCACCCCCCTCGTCCCCAGCCACTCTGCAAGTCCGTCCAGCATTTTCTCCTTGGGTTTACCCGGTGCTCTCTTTCCCTCCGGCTTACCCGTTGTGACCAGGTGCTCTAAATCCCCCTTCTTCATAAAATGGCCTATAAATGTTTATACATGTTTTAGTGTCCTTAGTTATGTTTAGATTTGATTTCAGGTCTTTTTTTTTCAATTTCCCGTGTGATAAATTGGACAGAGTAGTCAACGCCAGGGGCATCTCCTTGGACTATGTGCGCGAATACATTGATATGTGTACCTAGATTTTTCTTTTTTTTTCCTGTTGAAGTATTATGAATGTTTTGAAACGGTTATAGCCCTGATGTGGCTCTATAATAACAATAACGCTATCTACTTGCTCTCCATCTTACTCTCTCTCTCTCACTCTCACTCACTCACTCTCTTTCTCTCTGTCTCTGACTCTGTGTGTCTGTCTGTGTGTCTGTCTGTCGATCTGTCTCTCGGTCTGTCTGTCGGTCTGTCTGTTTCTCTCTCTCTGTCTCTATGTTTCTCTCTCTCTCTCTCTCTCTCTCTCTCTCTCTCTCTCTCTCTCTGTTTCTCTCTCTGTGTGTCTCTGTCTCTGTTTCTGTTTCTCTCTCGTGTGTCTCTGTTGCTCTCTCTCTCTCTCTCTCTCTCTCTCTCTCTCTCTCTCTCTCTCTGTTTCTCTCTCTCTCTTGGGTTTATGTGCAGGTTTAAATTAAGGCTTATGCCGTGATCATTCCGGATCTTCTCCATCACATGGCACCTGTGACAGTAAGTGCATATGGAATTCATTCCGAGCGCGAAGACGTTATCTTGAGAAACTGAAACTGAAATTGAAACTTGAGGAAGGCGACTGCTATACCTCTGCGCCACACCAGACCTTCTGATGTATGGAGATGGTGGGCTGCCAACATTGCAGCTCAATGACGTCATCTTGGACCAACACAATTTGGCCCATCTGTTTGGAGCTGCCTTGCAGAGTGATCTTTCTTGTCAAATACTGCAGCTGAGGGAAAGACAGAAACAAATGATGGTGTGACGAATGAGGCGGCTTTTCTCTTTTCGGTTCCTAGATTTCGTACATCAGTTTCAACAACAACGCAATCTACTTGTTCTCCATCTCACTCACTCTCTCACTCTCACTCACTCCCTCTTGCTGTGTCTGTCTGTCTGTCTGTCTGTCTGTCTGTCTGTCTGTCTGTCTGTCGGTCGGTCTGTCTCTCTCTCTCTCATTCTCACTCACTCCCTCTCTTTCTCTCTCTCTCTGTCCACGTCTGTCTGTATGTCTGTCTGTTTCTCTCTCTCTGTTTCTCTCTCTCTCTCTCTGTTTCTCTCTCTCTCGCGCGCGCGCTCTTTCTCTCTGTCTCTGTCTCTCTCTCTCTGTCTCTCTCTCTCTCTCGCCCTCTCTGTCTATCTCTCTGTCTCTCTGACTGTCTCCCTGTCTGTCTGTCTGTCTTTCTCTGTCTCTGTCTCTGTCTCTCTTTTCCCCCTCTCCCCCACTCTCTCTCCGTCTCTGTCTGTCTGTCTCTCCCTCCCCTCTCTCTTTCTCCCTCTTTCTTTCTCTCTCACTCTCTTTTTTCTCTCTACCCCCCTCCCTCTCGCAACAACACTATAATAATAACAACAACACACACTCACATGTACATATACACAGTACACACATACACATGCACAAACAAACAAACAAGCAAACACACACACACACACACACACACACACACACACACACACACACACACACACACACACTGAGAGAGAGAGAGGGGGAGAAAGAAAAACAGGGGTGGAGAGGAGAGAGAGGAGAGAGAGAGAGGAGAGAGAGAGAAGAAAAAGACGACAGAGGCAGGCAGACAGACAGGACAAAGAAACAACAGACAGAGCAAGCAGAGCAGAGAGACAGACAGGAAGACAGACAGAGAGTGGTTGTGTACAGAAGTGCCAGTGAGCGAGAGTGCATGGTGACTGTGAAGGTGTCGTTTATCGTGATTTTTTTTGTGTGTTGGTGTGTGTATGTGTGCGTGCGGCTGTTGTTTGTGTGTGTTGTTGTTGTGTGTTGGTGTGTTGTCTGTGTGTGTGTTGTCTGTGGTGTGTGTTTTTGTGTGTTGTGTGGTGTGTGTATGTCTGTGTGTGTATGTGTGTGTGGATGTCTGTGTGTGTGTGTATGTCTGTGTGTGTGTGTATGTCTGGTGTGTGTGTATGTCTGTGTGTGTGGTATGTCTGTGTGTGTGTATGTCTGTGTGTGTGTGTATGTCTGTGTGTGTGTGTATGTCTGTGTGTGTGTATGTCTGTGTGTGTGTGTATGTCTGTGTGTGTGTGTATGTGTGCTGTGTGTGTATGTCTGTGGTTGTGTGTGTGTGTGTATGTCTGTGTGGTGTGTATGTGTATGTGTGTTTGTGTGGTGTGTTGCGTGTGTTGTTGTCTGTGTGTGTGTGTTGTGTGTGTGTGTGTGTGTGTTGTTGTGTGTGTGTTTTGTGGTGTGTGTGTGTATGTGTGTGTGTGTGTGTGTGTGGGGTGTGTGTTGTTGTGTGTGTGTGTTGTTGTGGTGTGTGTGTATGTGTATGTGTGTGTGCGTGTGTTGCGTGTGTGTTGTTGTGGTGTGTGTGTGTTGTGTGTGTCGTGTGTTGGTGTGTGTGTGTGTGTGTGTGGTGTGTGTGTGTTTGTGTGTGTGTGAGTGTTTGTGTGTGTGTGTGATGTGTGTGTGTTGTGTGTGTGTGTGTGTGTGTGTGTGTGTGTGTGTGTGGTGTGTGTGTGGTGCGTATGCGTGTACGTGTATATGTGTGTGTTTTTTTCCCCTGACAAGTACCTCATTCTTTAAAACCACATACATCACTTTGACACCAGACAGATCCAATTTCCAGTGTAACCTTGAAGGAAAAAGTATCTGGCTGAACACCGTGCAGTGTGTGAGGAGTGAGGGGGGAGTGGGGGGGGGGCAGCGGGGGTGGGGGGTGGCGGAACCACAGAATTGTTGTTGGCACAACACATCCATACAAATTATGAAAGAGAAATGCACCACTTTCCTTGCCGAGGTCACGATGTCTGGCATTATATTGGAATAACCCATGCTTCTTCATCACCCCTCGACACTTAGATTTCAGTTTCAGTTTCAGTTTCAGTTTCTCAAGATGACGTCTCCTCGCTCGGAACGAATTCCATATGCACTAACGTCACAGGCACCACGTGTATGGTGACCGTGGCACATGCGTTTAAAGCCTGCACATAAACCCATGAGCTGGTCAGGTCCTGAGGCCCTACCTCACCATGTTTTACCTAATCTATATTTTATACTGGTATTTTATCAGCCTACCACTGGAATAATCTTGGTTACGTGTAAATGACATGTGTATGTGTGTATCTTACCTTCAAAAAAGGAACATATGTATATAGTAAATAAATCAATGATTAAAAGTCTGAATCACAACACATTTACCTATTCTGTATAAACTCGTCTCACATGGCAGACCCCCCCCCCCCCCCTTCTAAGCCAATGCCCAAATGCTCAGCCGTCTATCAACTAGGTGAAGACAATATTTTCTAAACCATAGATACGTTAGTAAGTAAGTAAGTAAGTAAGCAAGTAAGCAGGCAAGCAAGTGAGTAAGTAAGCGAATAAGAAGTAAGTAGGTAAATAAATGAATACAAAATAAAGGAGTATGTAGATAAATAAACAGGTAAGAGATGAAAATAACAAATAACAGTAAATACATGCATATATCAACGTGCCAGCCCACAGACATATACACATACATTCATACAAACGCACTTATATCGACACAGCATGATGGCCGACAACAACAGCTACAACAACAGCAACAACAACATCAACAACACCAGCAAAGAGGAGACGCCCATATATGACACTTAGAAATAAAACATGGCTTAGAAACCAGTCGCCGTGGTGTAGTGGTTAACGCAACGGACTACCGACTGGAAGGTTGTGGGTTCGAATCCCGATCAGTCCCTTCAAAAAATTATTTGTGAGATTTTTCAGGTTCTAACCGACTCCTACCACGAGTTGGGCGTGCTATGGGCTCATTTGGGAAGACTTGGGAACACACAGTCGTCGAGTCTCATCCACTTCACGGATGGCGTCATTGATGGTGTTGCTTAAATCTTCTGACAAGCACCGCAGATGTCTATTGTATCTCTCAGGCCTGGTTGACGCCAGGATATATTACGATAGTTAGCATAGAGTACAGCCCTGTCACGCAGTCTCAATCCTGGATGGAACTCCATAGCATCATGCTTATCATCCTCATCGACATCATCACCATCATCATCATCATCATCATCGCACTGTAAAAAAAGTGTTCCAGCTTCTGTGGCGCAGAAAATGGAACCAAAAAAAAAAAAAACAAAAAAAAAAACAGGAAAGAAAAGGTGAGGGTATAGGTAACCTCCCTGAGAGCGATGATCCTTTTTAAAAAAAAAGGCTCAGAATGAAAATAACAGACAAGAAGTAAATATGAAATAATTGACAAGAAGTAACGAATAAATAACTGACAAGAAGTAACAAGTAAATAACTGACAAGAAGTGACAAGTAAATAACTGACAAGAAGTAACAAGTAAATAACTGACAAGAAGTAACAAGTAAATAACAGACAAGAAATAACAAGTAAATAACAGACAAGAAGTAACAAGTAAATAACAGACAAGAAGTAACAAGTAAATAACTGACAAGAAGTAACAAGTAAATAACAGACAAGAAGTCAAAAGTAAATAACAGACAAGAAGTAACAAGCAAATAACAGACAAGAAGTAACAAGAATTAACAGACAAGAAGTAACAAGTAAATAACAGACAAAAAGTAACAAGTAAATAACAGACAAGAAGTAACAAGAAATAACAGACAAGAAGTAACAAGTAAATAACAGACAAGAAGTAACAAGTAAATAACTGACAAGAAGTAACAAGAAATAACAGACAAGAAGTAACAAGTAAATAACTGACAAGAAGTAACAAGTAAATAACAGACAAGAAGTCAAAAGTAAATAACAGACAAGAAGTAACAAGCAAATAACAGACAAGAAGTAACAAGAATTAACAGACAAGAAGTAACAAGTAAATAACAGACAAAAAGTAACAAGTAAATAACAGACAAGAAGTAACAAGAAATAACAGACAAGAAGTAACAAGTAAATAACAGACAAGAAGTAACAAGTAAATAACTGACAAGAAGTAACAAGAAATAACAGACAAGAAGTAACAAGTAAATAACTGACAAGAAGTAACAAGTAAATAACAGACAAGAAGTAACGAATAAATAACTGACAAGAAGTAACAAGTAAATAACAGACGAGAAATAACAAGTAAATAACAGACAAGAAGTAATAAGTAAATAACAGACGAGAAATAACAAGTAAATAACAGACAAGAAGTAACAAGTAAAAAACAGACAAGAAGTAACAAGTAAAAAACAGACAAGAAGTAACAAGTAAATAACAGACAATAAGTAACAAGTTAATAACAGACAAGAAGTAACAAGTAAATAACAGACAAGAAGTAACAAGTAAATAACAGACAAGAAGTAACAAGTAAATAACAGACAAGAAGTAACAAGTAAAAAACAGACAAGAAGTAACAAGTAAAAAACAGACAAGAAGTAACAAGTAAATAACAGACAAGAAGTAACAAGTGAATAACAGACAAGAAGTAACAAGTAAATAACTGACAAGAAGTAACAAGTAAATAACAGACAAGAAGTAACAAGTAAATAACAGACAAGAAGTAACAAGTAAATAACAGACAAGAAATAACAAGTAAATAACAGACAAGAAGTAACAAGTAAATAACAGACAAGAAGTAACAAGTAAAAAACAGACAAGAAGTAACAAGTAAAAAACAGACAAGAAGTAACAAGTAAATAACAGACAATAAGTAACAAGTTAATAACAGACAAGAAGTAACAAGTAAATAACAGACAAGAAGTAACAAGTAAATAACAGACAAGAAGTAACAAGTAAATAACAGACAAGAAGTAACAAGTAAAAAACAGACAAGAAGTAACAAGTAAAAAACAGACAAGAAGTAACAAGTAAATAACAGACAAGAAGTAACAAGTGAATAACAGACAAGAAGTAACAAGTAAATAACAGACAAGAAGTAACAAAGTGAATAACAGACAAGAAGTAACAAGTAAAAAACAGACAAGAAGTAACAAGTAAATAACAGACAAGAAGCAACAAGTAAATAACTGACAAGAAAGAATGAAAATAACTGAAGAGAAGTAACAAGTAAATCATCATCATCATCATCAGGTGCCCTGCCGCATGGCGTTGGCGACCATGGACTTCCAACCATCTCTATCTCTCGTTGCCCCCAGCATCTCCCCCACCCTCCTCATCCCCAGCCACTCTGCAAGTCCGTCCAGCATTCTCTCCCTGGATCTACCTGGTGCTCTCTTTCCCTCCAGCTTCCCCGTTTTGACCAGGTGCTCCAAAACCCCCTTCCTCATAAAATGGCCTATAAATGTTGCCTGTCTTTTCCTAATCTTCCTTATGAGTGATCTACTTGTGTCTGCCTCCATCAAGACTGTCTCGTTTGTTTTCTTTGCTGTCCATGGAAATCTCAACATTCTTCTGAGAAACCACATCTCGGCTGCCTCGATCCTGCTCTGGCTTTGCTTGTTGACTTTCCACGCCTCGCATCCGTACAACAGTATTGGTTCTATATAACATTCAAGAACTCTCTTTCTGATGTTAATTGATAGGCATTTGTTGGTAAGAATGCTTGTCATCAACAAGTAAATAACTGACAAGAAATAGCAAGTGAATAACAGACAAGATGTAACAAGTAAATGACTGACAAGAAAGAACGAAAATATACAAACAGAAAGTAACAAGTATGCCGCAACGTTATTTATCTTCAAACGTAAATCTTCCTCCTACACGTGCTCCAACTTTGTATGTCTTTTTCTTTGTTTTGTTGATGTCTCGTTTGCTTGCCTGTCTTAACGCATCCATATTTTTTTAGGATCATTGAACTCAGGGAGGTTACCTTTGTGCTCATCTTTTTTCTTCGTCCAATGGCCGCAGAAACTGGCACAAGTTTTCTTTTTACAATGCGATGATGATGATGTCGATGAGGATGGTAATCATGATGCAATGCATTTCCATCTAGGATTGAGACTGCGTGACAGGGCTGTACTCTACGCTTACTATCGTAATATATCATGACGTCAACCAGGCCCGAGAGATATGGACATCTGCGGTGCTGGTCAGAGGATTTGAGCAACACCTTCAATGACGCCATCCATGAAGCGGATGAGATTCGACGACTGTGTGGTCCCAGTCTTCCCAGGCAAGTACAACTCTGGGTAGGAGCCGGTTAAAGCTGAAAAACCTCACAATGATACAGTTTTGAAGAGACTGACGGGGAACCGATCCCACAACCTTCCAGTCCGTAGTCCGTTGAGTTAACCACTACACTACGGCGACTGGTTAAGGCATCCATCGTTCTGGTGGTGTCACCCTCAGTGTCTCATAGGTTCCTCTCCATCCTTTCCCCCCACTTCCAGACCTTCCCAGCGTATAAGGTTTTACGCAGCCTCAGGGAGTCTGCCGGATAACTGCTAGCAGATTTGGACGGCGTGCGTATGGAATTGCCCGATTGCGATGAATTCTTCTTCGAAAACATTCCCATTTTCCACACTACCCTTTTTCCGTTTCAATCCCTTAATTTGGTTGTTTAGAAGTACTCATGTCGATAGATATTGAAAAGATTTAACTCATTTCCGTTATGAGATTAAATAAACAAAAAACAAAAAAACAACAACCAACAAAAACAAAAAAGAAGAAAAAGAGGATGAGGAAGACGAGAAGGAAAAGAAGAAGAAACAGTCTGGACTATTAAATAAAATGTGATGTATCACATTGAAGGGATGTGTCTCGGTGTTTGCGCCATGGTAACACCACAAAACATTGTACAGCAACAGAGATGATGAGTGTTTGTTTGTTTGGTTGGTTGGTTGTTTCTTTCTTTCTTTCTTTCTTTGCTTGCTTGTTTGCTTGCTTGCTCGTTTCTGTGCGTATTTTGTTTCTTTCTTTTTCTTCTTTTCTTTCTTTTCTTTCTTTCTTTTTTTTGTTTTTGTTTTTTTGTTTTTGTTTGTTGCTATCTGCAGTTTGTCTCTTGCCGGTGTTTTTTTCCCTTTATTATCATCATCATCATCATCATCATCTCATATCATTATTATTATTATTTTATTATTATTATTATTATTATTATTATTATTATTATTGTTGTTGTTGTTGTTATTATTATTATTTATCATTATTATTATTATTATTATCATTATTATTATTATTGTTATTGTTATTATTATTATTATTATTGTAATTATTATCATTTTATTATTATTATTATTTTATTATTTTGTATGCACACAGGAAATCACACATTTAATTCATACAGTAACATGTACCCATATACACGTAAACAAATGTAACACTGCCGGCAAAACAACTGCGGTTTGTGCTTTTGATGTTGTATAAACTAATTTCTCCTTGTGTCACAGTTTTATACATAAACTCTCACACAACCAAAAGGATCCATGTCTATCTGTCTGTCTGTCTGCCTGTCTACCTGTCTAATTGTCGGTCTGTCAGTCTGTCTACCTGTCTGTCTGTCTGTCTCTTTCTCTCTTTCTCTCTCTCTCTGTCTCTGTCTGTCTGTATGTCTCTCTCTCTCTCTTTTTCTCTCTCTCTGTCTGTCTGTATGTCTGTCTGTCTGTCTGTTGGTCTGTCTGTCTCTCTCCTCTCTCTCTTTCTCTCTTTCTTTCTCTTCTCTTTCTGTCCCTTTCTGTCTCTCATCTCTCTCTCTCTCTCTCTCTCTCTCTCTCTCTCTCTCTCTCTCTCTCTCTCTGTCTCTCTCTCAGAAATAAACACACTAAACCACAAAAACAGGTAAAAGAAAAAAAAGAAATGCACACAACTACAATTACAACAACAACGAGAACAACAACAACAACAACAACAACAACAACACCTCAAAACTAAAAACCTACCATCACCGACAACAAAGTATAAAGCAAGCATGCTGTTTTGTGTTAGGTATTCTCCAGCGAATGGGATGAGGTCCTACGTACGTGTTTGTTATCGATCAAATAATTGCACGTCCTTTTTTTGTGTAGCTGATATCGTCTGATTGATACCACACTGTATGCTTGTTCCCACCTGGCCGACATGATTCTGTGGATGTTCACACATTTCGTGGTTGAGATAATGGATACTGGTTTTGCATGCTGGAGGAAAATCAGATGTTTTTCCCTTTTAGTTTGTTTTGTTGTTTGTTTGTTTTGTTGTGCGTGAGTTTGTTTGTTGTTTGTTTGTTTGTTTGTTTGTGTCTGCTTCTTTGTTTGTTTGCTTGTTTGTTTCTTTGATTTCTGCTTCTTGTTTGTTCATTTTTTGCTTGTTTGATGTTTGTTTTGTTTGTTTCTTTCTTTCTTTCTTTGTTTCTTTGTTTGATTTATGCTTCTTGTTTGTTCGTTTTTTGTTCGTGTTTGTTTGTTTTGTTTTGTTTGTTGTTTGTTTGTTTGTTTGTTTATTTGTTTGTTTGTTTGCTTGTTTGTTTGTTTGTTTGTTTGTTTGTTTTGGTTGACTGGTTGGTTGGTTGATTGGTTATTTGGTTGGTTGCTTGGCTGGTTGGTTGGTTGCTTGGCTGCTTGGCTGCTTGGTTGCTTGATTGCTTGGTTGCTTGGTTGGTTGGCTGGTTGGCTGGTTGGTTGGTTGGCTGGTTGGTTGGTTGGCTGGTTGGTTGGGTTTTTTTTTCTTTGGTTGTTTGTTTCTTTCTTTCTTTGTTTTCTTTCTTTCTTTCTTTGTGTCTTTGTTTGTTTGTTTTGTTTTGTGTGTGTGTGAATAATGTCTTCATTGTGTAAGCGAGGTTCTCAAATGAAAGCAGACAGAAGATCACATACATGGGCATTCTTATCGTGAAATATTGAATGCGTGCGCGCGAGCTCAAAGTGTGTTGGCTGGAAGTTTTAGTTTTCTATCACGATCAAATCGAAACAAATAAGGTAATAATAAGGGATCAAATAAACAGAAAATACACCACCACCACCAGCACCCCCCCCCCACACACACACACACACACTCGCGCAGACATAGATACGCACACGTATGCACACACATCTGCATATGCACATGCACAGGCACACAAATACACACAAACAAACAAACAAACAACAGAGAGAGAGAATCACGTGCACTCTCTCAAACATACACATGCAAACACACAGTCACACACACACACACACACAACACACCACACACACAATATATATATATATATATATATATATATATATATATATATATATATATTTATATTATTATATATATATATTTATATATATATATATATATATATATTTATATATATATATATATATATATATATATAGTCCCTGAGAAGGCCACTGGCCGAAGTAATGGGCTCAAACTCTAGTTTGTTGTCTTGTTTCTTTGCTTTATCTACAATATATATATATATATATATATATATATATATGTATGTTGTGTGTGTGTGTGTGTGTGTGTGTGTGTGTGTGTGTGTGTGTGTGTGTGTGTGTGTGATATATATATGTTATATACATACACACACACATACCACACACACACACACACACACACATAAAAAATATATATTATAAATATATATATATATATATATATATATATATATATATAAACAAAGAAACAAAATACTATATACTGATAAAGCGAAAAAGAAAGCAATACCAGTAATGTCCTGTGATAATATTGTTTGTTTGTGTTTTGTGTCTGCATATATGTGAACTTCGTAGACACAACTTACCTCAAGATATTATTATAATAAGAAGCATACAGTACATTCATATCACATACTCTCAATCCAAAACAGAATTCTATAGCCCCTATAGCATACCATTACCTTTTTTTCATTTTGCCTGTTTGCATTTACACTGGATATCATCTTACATTTTTTCTCTGTCTTGGATTTTAATTAAACTAATATGAGCGAGTACTTTAAGAAAAGAGCGAGAGATAGAGAGAGAGAGAGAGAGAGAGAGAGAGAAAGACAGACAGACAGACAGACAGAGGCAGAGACAGAGGCAGAGAGGCAGA
>JAPXFY010000031.1:26100799-26107874 GCA_030674185.1 Monoplex corrugatus | reverse complement strand
ACCATTTTATGAGGAAAGGGGAATTAGAGCACCTGGTCACAAAAGGAAAGCTTGAGGGAAAGAGAGCACCAGGCAGACCCAGAGAGAAAATAATGGGCGGACTTGCAGAGTGGTTGAAGACAGAGAGGGTGGAAGATGTGCTTGCGGCAAGAAGGGATAGATATGTATGGAGGGCCATGATCGCCAACGCCATGGGGCAGGGCACTTGATGATAATAATGATGACCTGCTGGTGTTCAGTGAAGGGCAGTTCGTGTGTGATCTAAACCTGCTCGCGTTGTATGATGTGTCCGATCTATTTCCATCGTCTTTTCATGATGATATTGTTGATAATTTCGTGATACAATGCACGTACAGTCATCTCACACAGACACAGACAGACAGACACAGACACAGATACAGACATACTTATATATCTATACATCTACATAGGTTATATATATATTATATATATATATATATATGTGTGTGTGTGTGTGTGTGTGTGTGTGTGTGTGTGTGTGTGTGTGTGTGTGTGTGTGTGTTTGTATGCTGGTGTGTACATACGGACATGTACATATATGCACACATATCTATATCTATCTGTATCTATATCCATATCCACATCTATCTATATCAATATCTATATATTTAGAGAAAGAGAGGGACAGAGAGAAAGTGAGGAGAGAGAGTGAAAGAGAGAGAGTGAAAAAGAGACAGACAGACATACAGACAGACAAACAGACAGAACAACAGACAGAACAACAGAGAATGAGAGAGAGAGAGAGAGACAGGGAGAGAGAAAGAGATAGATATTGAGAAGAAAGAAACAGAGACAGACAGACAGAGAGGGGGGAGAGAGAGAGAAAAAGAAGAAGAAAGAGGGAGAACGAGAAAAGAAAGAACAGAGAGAGAGAGAGGAAAAAAGACAGCGAGAAAAGAAAGGAAGAAAGATACAAAGAAAGAAAAAGAAAGAAAGACAGAGAAAAATTTAGAGAGACAGACAGAAGGGAGAAACAGAAAGGTACACAGAGAGAGAGAAGAGAGGAAAGAGAGAGAGAGAGAGACAGACAGAGACAGAGACAGAGAGACAGAGACAGAGAGACAGAGACAGAGAGAGACAGAGAGAGAGGAGGGGCAGACATATAGGCAGAAACGAACGTTCCTCTTTTTCAAATCAAACAACTTCCTGTTTTTCCGCCCTGTTTATTGATGTAAACACGACAACTGACTGGGTAGCAGCATCAATTCAGTCTATTTCTGCAAAGGCCTGATGTCCTGATTTCAATCCCTGCTCAAAATAGAAAAGTTATTGTACCTCGAAAATGCATGCAGTCTAAAGCTCACCGAAAGGGTGATTCTGTTTTGAGTTAAACGTGGCATTAGAACTAACAGTATAGTTGTTTTTTTAAACATCACTCGCCAGATGTTACATTTGCGAGAATAAAGTGAGTAAAATCAACCTTATGTAATCGTATTTACACGAATAGCTATATTAACGACAAAAAGATAATTAAACGAATATAGTGCCATATTAGATATGAAAGAAACAAAATTTGTCATGAATGCCACACCTATAAGACCATAATAACAGAAGCATAATGCACTGCTATACATTTTGAATATCGTTTGCTCCCGAACTGCTAACAGTTATTTTGTAGTATTTGTTTTGTTCTGTTTCTCTTTCTCATAGGATATCAATTTTTCATTATGTATGTTTCTTTCGAAGCTACTGGGATGTGCTTTCCATGCATGTCCGCTGTTAATATTTAATATCTTATCCCTACAAGAAGTTTTATTTTGTAGTGACACAGCCTCGCCTTTCTCTATAGGAAAATTTGAAGGCAGCAAGAATCTTATATATGATACAAATGTACGCTTAGATTTATGTATGCAACAGGCTCATGTTGAAATTATGATGCCATACACATCTTTTATTTTGGTGAATAAGATAATCCTGGGACCGATTATCTCACCAGACGGCAGATGCACATCAGAAATAGCCAGCAGAATCAGCCAAAGCAAAACAGCATTCAAGAAGATGAAAAGCATTCTTGTGGTTCGAATCCCGTGGTGCGCTATATTAAAACTGGCCCTCCCACTGTCCCATCTCAACATCACTGTTGTTCTGGTGGAGTTAGTATAGAATTCGATAAACTGGCCTTCTCACTGTCCCATCTAAACATCATTGCTGTTATGGTGGAGTCAGTAATGAATTCATAAACTGCCTTCTCACTGTTCCATCTAACATCATTGTTGTTCTAGTGGTGTCAGTACAGGATAGATATACCACGGTTCCCAAACTTCCCTGGATAGTTATCACCGTCAGCCATATCACTGAGTGGTGTCGCGTAAAATGAACGAAACCAACCAACAAACAGACACATTTCATTTATCGCCATGGAAAAATGCCATCGTTCGGGGGACTGGGTTGGGCGATGGGGGGAGCTTATGGGGTCGAGTGGGGGTGGATGGGTTTGAGTTTATGGAATGGAGTGGGGTGGATGGGTGGGAGTTTATGGAATGGAGTGGGGGTGGGAGTTTATGGAATGGAGTGGGGTGGGGGATTTATGGAATGGAGTGGGGTGGGAGTTTTGGAATGGAGTGGGGGGTGGGAGTTTTCGAATGGAGTGGGGTGGGTGGGAGTTTTGGAATGGAGTGGGGTGGGAGTTTATGGAATGAAGTCGGGTGGGTGGGAGTTTATGAAATGGAGTGGGGGTGGGAGTTTGTGGAATGGAGTGGGGTGGGTGGGAGTTTATGGAATGGAGTGGGATGGGTAGGAGTTTATGGAATGGAGTAGGGAGTTTATGGATGGAGTGGGGAGGGTGGGAGTTTATGGAATGGAATGGGGTGGGTGAAGTTTATGGAATGGAGTGGGGGGAGTTTATGGAATGGAGTGGGTGGAGTTTATGGAATGGAGTGGGGTGGGGAGGTGGTTTATGGAATGGAGTGGGGTGGTGGGAGTTTATGGAATGGATGGTGGGGTGGAGTAGGGAGTTTATGGAATGGAGTGGGTAGAGAGTTTATGGGAATGGAGTGGGGAGGTGTGGAGTTTATGAAATGGAATGGGTGGGTGAGAGTTTATGGAATGGAGTGGGGAGGTGGAGTGAGTTTATGGAATGGAGTGGGTAGGGAGTTTATGGAATGGAGTGGGGTGGGTGGGAGTTTATGGAATGGAATGGAGTGGGTGGGGAGTTTATGGAATGGAGTGGGGTGGGAGGGATGGGGGGGGTTTATGGAATAGAGTGGGGTGGGTGGGGGTTTATGGAATGGAGTGGGGAGGGAGTTTATGGAATAGAGTGGGGTGGGTGGGAGTTTATGGAATGCAGTGTGGAGGGAGTCTATGGAATGGAGTGGGATGGGGGTTTATGGAATGGAGTGGGGTGGGAGTTTATGGAATGGAGTGGGTGGGGGGTTATGGAATGGAGTGGGAAGGGAGTTTATGGAATGGAGTGGGGTGGGGGTTTATGGAATGGAGTGGGGTGGAAGTTTATGGAATGGAGTAGGGTGAAAGTTTATGGAATGGAGTGGGGTGGAAGTTTATGGAATGGGATGGGTGGGAGTTTATGGAATGGAGTGGGGTGGGGGTTTATGGAATGGAGTGGGGTGGGGGTTTATGGAATGGAGTGGGGTGGGAGTTTTTGGAATGGAGTAGGGAGGGAGTTTATGGAATGGTGTGGGGTGGGAGTTTATGGAATGGAGTGGGGTGGGAGTTTATGGAATGGAGTGAGTAGGGAGTTTATGGAATGGAGTGGGGTGGGAGTTTATGGAATGGAGTGGGTAGGGAGTTTATGGAATGGAGTGGGGTGGGAGTTTATGGAATGGAGTGGGGTGGGTGGGAGTTTATGGAATGGAGTGGGTGGGTGTTTATGAAATGGAGTGGGGTGGGTGGGAGTTTATGGAATGGAGTGGGGTGGGTGGGAGTTTATGGAATGGAGTGGGGTGGGTAGGAATTTATGGAATGGAGTGGGGAGTTTATGTGATGGAGTGTGGAGGGTGGGAGTTTATGAAATGGAATGGGGTGGGTGATAGTTTATGGAATGGAGTGGGGAGGGAGTTTATGGAATGGAGTGGGTAGGGAGTTTATGGAATGGAGTGGGGTGGGTGGGAGTTTATGGAATGGAATGGAGTGGGTGGGAGTTTATGGAATGGAGTGGGTGGGAGTTTATGGAATGGAGTGGGGTAGGTTGGAGTTTATGGAATGGAATGGAGTGGGTGGAAGTTTATGGAATGGAGTGGGGTGGGAGTTTATGGAATGGAGTGGGGTGGGTGGGAGTTTATGGAATGGAGTGTGGTGGGAGTTTATGGAATGGAGTGGGGTGGGTGGAGTTTATGGAATGGAGTGGGTGGGAGTTTATGGAATGGAGTGGGTGGGAGTTTATGAAATGGAATGGAGTGGGTGGGAGTTTATGGAATGGAGTGGGGTGGGTGGGAGTTTATGGAATGGAATGGAGTGGGTGGGAGTTTATGGAATGGAGTGGGTAGGGAGTTTATGGAATGGAGTGGGGTGGGTGGGAGTTTATGGAATGGAATGGAGTGGGTGGGAGTTTATGGAATGGAGTGGGGTGGGAGGGAGTTTATGGAATAGAGTGGGGTGGGTGGGAGTTTATGGAATGGAGTGGGGAGGGGGCTATGGAATGGAGTGGGGTGGATGGTGTTTATGGAATGGAGTGGGGAGGGGGTTTATGGAATGGAGTGGGGTGGGTGGGTGTTTATGGAATGGACTGGGGAGGGGTTTACGGAATGAAGTGTGGAGGGTGGGAGTTTATGGAATGGAGTGGGGTGGGTGGGTGTTTATGGAATGGAGTGGGGGTGGGAGTTTATGGGGATGGGGGAGGGTAGCTTACCGGGCAGTGTCCTTAGTTTTTGTGGCATAGTTGTGGTGCAGGATCTCCTCAGTAAGTGGCCTCATTACAGCTAACCATCAATCATAGCTGACTCCTATGCATTTTCTGACACACACTTTGACGTGGAACTTGGATGAATAGCATGAGAACAACAGTATTAAAGCTGCGCGTGAAAATGCATCAGAGATAAAAAATTTTAAAAATATACAAAAAATAAAATATAAAAAACAGATATGTCTGCCATTATTCTGTACAGTCTGTTTTTTGTTTTCTTTTAATTTTTTTTGGTTGTTTTTGTTTTTGTTTTTTGTTTTGTTTGTTTTGTTTTTTTGTTTGTTTTTTGTTTTTTGTATTGTTTCGTTTGTTTGTTTGTTGGGGGGAGGGGGTTATGTCAACCTCAATCACAGTTTCATGATTTGTTTACCAGTTGGCCCTGCTGTCAAGGCGAAACGAAAATCCATTATAATAAAAGCTCACTAAGAGCGAATAGCCACGTTATAATCAACGTTACTGTCCCGTTGAATCTGAGAAAGAGAGAGAGAGAGAGAGAGGGGGGGGAGTGAGAGAGAGAGAGCGAGATTGAGAGAGAGCGAAATACAAACACACACACACATACACACACACACACACACACACACACACACACACACACACACACACACACACACACACACACACACACACACCACACACACACACACACACACACACACACACACACATGCAAACACACAGAGAGAGAGCGCGAAGAGAATCAGAAGAAAAAGAAGATGAAGAAGACGAATGAGAGCGAGCGAGCGAGAGAGAGACAGAGACAGAGAAATACAGACAGACAGACAGACATCGACAGAGGGACAGACAGTGCCAGCGTGAGCTAGAGCGAGCAAGCGAGCGAATGAGCGAGAGAGCGAGCGCGCGAGAGACAGAGACAGAGAGACACAGAGACAGAGACAAAGACAGAGAGACAGACAACAGACAGACAGAGAGACAGACAGACAGGCAGAGATAAATACAAAGACAAAGAGACAGACAGACAGACAGAGCGAGAGCAAGATAGAGAAGAAGCGAAAGAGAGCGAGAGAGAGAGAGAAAGAGAGAGAGGAGACAGACAGACAGACAGAGGATATTATTGCAGTTCTTCTTCTCCTTCTTTCTTTGAACATCCACTCTCATCATTTTGATGGTTCTGATGTGCATAGAACTGGGGTTTCCGCTGGCTAGGATATTGGTATGTAGAACCGGCAGGGGGGGCTTTGGGTTGGGGTGGTGGTGGTAGAGGATGGGGGAGGGGGGCTGGCTGGTCAGATTCGGGACTTGAAGCACTCCACCGAGGCTGAGGAGATAACCTCGGGGAGGGCAGACTGTTCCAGTCCCTGACAGTCCTCGGGGAAGAATGAGTATTTCCTGTAGTTCGTTTTACAGGCAGGAAGGAGATACGTCTCCCTGTGTGACTGTCTTGTGGACCGTGTGGGGTGTTTGGTGTGGGCCTGAATGGGGTGTTGATGCTGACCAGTTCTCGATGGTGTTTGAAGAAGGTGGTCAGCGTTGCTACTCTTCTTCTGTCTCTTCTTCAGTTACATTGTAATATCGGTGTATGCTCGATAACACATGCACAAGCAAAGACACACACACACGCGCGCGCGCGCGCGCGCGCACAAAAACACCATACACGCACAAACACATACACACACGCACGCATCCACGCACACACAGACACAGACACACTCATACATGCAGAGGCGCACAAACATACACACATACACAAGAGCACACACATATATATATGTGTGTGTGTGCGCGCGCGCGCGCGCGCGCGTGTGTGTGTGTGTATGTTTTTGCATGAGTATGTATGTGCGTGTAGAATATAATGTGTGTGTGTGAATGATGATTCGTATGCAGCAATCTCGATGACCCATTACTTCATTGTGTGGTAGACCGGGTCTGCTAATAGATCCGTTTGATCTCAATGGATTCAGAACTGCTTATCTCGAATTCAAACACAGAACCTACCCACACACACAAGCGTATGCACGCGCACACATTACACATACACACAGCAATCTTCACGACCAATGTTTGTCGTCTGCTTGGTCCTTTCCAGAGAGCTGGAGTCTCAGTGGATTCCGCTTTGACCAGTCTCGGGTTCAAATCCTGTATCGCTGCACACTCAAGGGCGTGCGCGTACCAGCACACATACTATACGTACAGCAAATAGAAAATTTATTTTGTCGTCTGGTTGGTTCTGCTGAT
>JAPXFY010000031.1:26083299-26090799 GCA_030674185.1 Monoplex corrugatus | reverse complement strand
TTAGCGCTTCTGGATCAAAATCTGCTTCTCTGGTGATGCGATCCATGTAAATGATAAAGAGAGAATACACAACCCTGTCTGACCCCGGATGTCACTGGAAACCAGTTTGAGAACCTATTTGAGATACGTGCTGTACTCTTGCTGCTTGTACACATGGGCCTCACGTTTTCTTACAATCGTCCCTTGAGGTCATGTTTGCTCTAGGACCTCCCATAGTTTGTTTCGGTTGACTCTGTCAAAGGCCTTTTCTTAGTCTACAAATACAAGATGGATTGCTTGGTCATACTCAGCTGTTGTTTTGCACAGCTGACGGCGTGCAAAAATACCGTTGGTGCACCCTCTCTTTCCTGCAGCCAAATTGTGCATCACTGGGATAACACTCTATTTTGGCCTTGATTCGCCGCTCTAGGATCTTGGCGTAAAGGTCCCCAAGCCGCTGGAAAATGATGTGTGTATCGATAGGCGTTACAGTCTCTCTTGCTGCCTTTCTTTTTCCATAACGACACGGCAATAGCATTATGCCAGTCTTCGGAGACCTTCCTCCTTTCCCATGCCTTTTGGAAGATTATTGTTGGTCACTTAATCCCCATCTCCCTACATGCCAGGATGGTTTCTGTTGTCATGCCATCTGCACCTGTCGCCTTTCCTTTCGGGTTTGGTTTGATAGAAACCCTTCCTCACTTCGCTCTTTAAAAATGTCAGGTTCACAGCGGTCTGGTGCATGCGTAGCAAACTAGGACTTCTTGTCAAGAATGCACGAGGGTTGGAGAAGAGCCTTAAAATATTCTTCCCAGCGCTGGGTTATTTCCTCCTCCTCGTATCGGGGTTGTCTTTCCGCGTCATTGATCGCTGTGGTGGGGTCAGACGGTTCATCTCTGATTCGCTTGACCTTCACATTCTTGAAGAACTTTCTGGGAGATCGTTCACAAAGTTCTCTTAGTCCCTCTCCTTATTTTTTCCAAGATGCTTCCTTTGCCACCTTGATCAACCGCGTAGTACTTCTTCATGCAAGCTTATTTCTAACAGTCTTTGTCGTGTTTTTATTGAACCCATGCTGTGTATAATCTTTTCTTTTCCTTGACTGCTGTTGCAAATCAACCAGATCGTTCCCGTTTGCCTGTCTTGTTCTGTTTCCCATCTTCATGATTCCACGCGTCAATTGCAGAGCATCTATTACGGTTTTTTTATTTTGTTTTGTTTTGTTTTGTTTGTTTGTTTTGTTTGGTTTTGTTTGGTTTTGGTTTGGTTTGGTTTGGTTTGGTTTGGTTTGGTTTGGTTTGGTTTGGTTTGGTTTGATTTGGTATGGTTTGGTTTTGGTTGGTTTGGTTTGGTTTGGTTTGGTTTGGTTGGTTTGGTTTGGTTTGGTTTGGTTTGGTTTGGTTTGGTTTGGTTTGATTTGGTTTGGTTTGGTTTGGTTTGGTTTGGTTTGGTTGGTTTTTGAAGCAGCTGCCGTGAGTTTCCAGGCACTGGACTTTTAAGTGATTGGACTTGGATTTGCTAGCGTGTTGTGGAGTCAGGTATCAGTGTGGCCCAGAAATTGAGACAACACAAAACAAAAGTCTGAATGTATTACCAAAAAAATAAATAAATACTGATTAAATAAGTAGAACTATGTTGATGATAGTAAGCAAACAAATGATTACATGAAAAGAAATATACAGATTGGAACGAATCTGTCAATAAGTCCCTCTTTTTTATTCGGATTTCTCGGGGGGGGGGGGGAAGTATTTTGTCCACACACACAGACACATGTGTTTTACTGTTTATGTCAGTGGTTTGAAGCAAAGAATAAATACGAGCTGACAACTGATCATTTTCAAAAGTTTTCCGCCTAGGATTACGAATACATCATCGTGTGCCCTGCCGCATGGCGTTGGCGATCATGATCATGGCCCTCCATACGAACTTGTCTTTAGTCGCTGCAAATACATTTCCCAACCTCTCTGTCTTCATTCACTCCGCAAGTCCGCCCAATAGTTTCGCCCTGGGTCTACCTGGTGCTCTGTTTCCATCCAGCTTTCCCGTTGTGACCAGTTGCTCTAATTTCTCTTGCCTCACAAAATGTCCTATAAATGTTGCTTGTATTTTCCTTATCTTCTTCGTTGATGTTCTTTTTGTGTCTGCCTCCTTCAAGACTGTCTCGTTTATTTGTTTTTTGCTGTCCGTGGAATTTTTAACATTTTTTTTAGAAACCACATTTAGCTGCCTCAATCTTTACGATTACGAATACAACAACAACAACACAACAACAACAACGAAAGAAGAAGAAAACAGAAAAAAGTGTCCAAGAAATCAGAACTTCTCAGGGTTATACATGTGCATGTACGTAATATCGGATGTAAGTAGTCAAGTGGAAAAAAATCGGACTTTGAACCTGAAGGTAGGTGGTTCCATCCACCTAGACACAACCTGAAGGTAGGTGGTTCCATCCACCTAGACACAACCTGAAGGTAGGTGGTTCCATCCACCTAGACACAATCTGAAGGTAGTGGTTCCATCCACCTAGACACAACCTGAAGGTAGGTGGTTCCATCCACCTAGACACAACTTGAAGGTAGGTGGTTCCATCCACCTAGACACAACCTGAAGGTAGGTGGTTCCATCCACCTAGACACAACCTGAAGGTAGGTGGTTCCATCCACCTAGACACAATCTGAAGGTACGTAGTTCCATCCACCTAGACACAACCTGAAGGTAGGTGGTTCCATCCACCTAGAACAACCTGAAGGTACGTAGCTCCATCCACCTAGACACAACCTGAAGGTAGGTGGTTCCATCCACCTAGACACAACCTGAAGTTACGTAGCTCCATCCACCTAGACACAACCTGAAGGTAGGTGGTTCCATCCACCTAGACACAACCTGAAGTTACGTAGCTCCATCCACCTAGACACAACCTGAAGGTAGGTGGTTCCATCCACCTAGACACAACCTGAAGGTAGGTGGTTCCATCCACCTAGACACAACCTGAAGGTACGTAGTTCCATCCACCTAGACACAACCTCAATGTAGGTGGTTCCATCCACCTAGACACAACCTGAAGGTAGGTGGTTCCATCCACCTAGACACAACCTGAAGGTACGTAGTTCCATCCACCTAGACACAACCTCAAAGTACGTGGTTCCATCTACCTGGACACAACCTGAAGGTAGGTGGTTCCATCCACCTAGACACAACCTGAAGGTAGGTGGTTCCATCCACCTAGACACAACCTGAAGATACGTAGTTCCATCCATCTAGACACAACCTGGAGGTACGTAGTTCCATCCATCTAGACACAACCTGAAGGTACGTAGTTCCATCCATCTAGACACAACCTGAAGGTAGGTGGTTCCATCCACCTAGACACAACCTGAAGGTACGTAGTTCCATCCACCTAGACACAACCTGAAGGTAGGTGGTTCCATCCACCTAGACACAACCTGAATGTACGTAGTTCCATCCACCTAAACACAACCTGAAGGTACGTAGTTACATCCACCTAGACACAACCTCAAAGTACGTAGTTCCATCCACCTAGACACAACTTGAAGGTAGGTGGTTCCATCCACCTAGACATAAACTCAAAGTACGTAGTTCCATCCACCTAGACACAACTTGAAGGTAGGTGGTTCCATCCACCTAGACACAACCTGAAGGTAGGTGGTTCCATCCTCCTAGACACAACCTGAAGGTACGTGGTTCCATCCACCTAGACACAACTTGAAGGTAGGTGGTTCCATCCACCTAGACACAACCTGAAGGTACGTAGTTCCATCCACCTAGACACAACTTGAAGGTACGTGGTTCCATCCACCTAGACACAACCTGAAGGTAGGTGGTTCCATCCACCTAGACACAACCTGAAGGTAGGTGATTCCATCCACCTAGACACAACCTGAAGGTAGGTGGTTCCATCCACCTAGACACAACCTGAAGGTAGGTGGTTCCATCCACCTAGACACAACCTGAATGTACGTGGTTCCATCCACCTAGACACATTCCAGGTGGGTTAAGCTTAGAGAATTTTCCGATATCTCATCTGAACGTGTATAGACCTGCCTGTACCTAAACCCAGTTCGTGTGTATACGCATGCAGAAAATACCTAATATGCATGTAAAGATCCTTTATGTAATGTGAGTGTATCAGGTTTATGGAAAGATGAAAACACCCAGTATGTGAACTATGCACACTGAAAGCGAGATATGCACACTGTGCAGCATCACACAGCCTGCACACTATGCATAAAACAACGTGCAGTGCATACAACATATCTGAGAGGGATCAGTATGCTTAAAAGAAATAATTTGTGTACGTGGATTGTATTAAACTAAAAGAAGAATCAAAAAAGACAGTGAGGATTACATTCTCAAACAAACAAACAAACAAAAATCAAAGAACATAGAAAACAGCGACAAGGCCTGCGACAGCTTGATTTATGCAAGGGCAATAACCACTCCGTGCACTTTCTTCACAGTGTATTATGATTATCTCCCTGAAAAACGTAACCGGACTATTTTGTTTTCACCACGCGCACACGCACACACACACACACCACACACACATACACATACACACACATACACACACACACACATACACACACACACACACACACACACACACACACACACACACACACACACACACACACACACACACACACACACACTTGCGTGTGCGCGTGAGCACGTGCACACATGTATGAATTACATAAAAAAAAATTCGGATGGGAGGTTTGGTGAAAACAGACAGTGGATATATCTTAACAAGTTTGGGGTTTGCGCTAAGATAGCTCTGGGACATTTCCATATACGCTCCACCCAAATCTACAGCAATTAACTGGCAGATTCCTTGAGCCTGCAAAGAAAAAAAAAGTCTTATGTGCTGGAGATATTCTGAAATAGAAGCGGGTCAGATAGACCCATGACAAGTCGGCACCACCAGAATAATTGGAACATCGGGAGGGGCAACAAACAGGCCAATTTTTTTTATGTAGCATACTGGGATTACGGTAAAAGCTGGAGGGAAGGAGAGCACCGGGTAGACCCAGGGAGAATATACTAGACGGACTTGCGGAGTGGCTGAAGACAGGGAGGGTGGAAGAGATGCTTGAGGCAACAAGAGATAGAGACAGATGGAAGTCCATAATCGCCAACGCCATGCGGCAAGGCACCTGATGATGATGATGATGATGATACTGGGATTATACTCGAGACATCAGATATTGTGTCCACGGCTGTGTCGAAAGAAACGAACCTGCGTATGATTTAAGCGTATCAAACGATACATAGACACATTGCCATGCCAGTTGGAGGACAAATGACACTAATTCTATTCCATCGTAGTGTGCTGAAATATGTTGAGCTGTATTACGTTGTATTATATATTATGTATTGTTTTCAGTTTGGTTACAGTGGCCATTTTATGAGGAAAGGGGAATTGGAACGCCTGGTCACAACAGGAAAGCTGGAGGGAAGGAGAGCACCGGGTAGACCCAGGGAGAAGATACTAGACGGACTTGCAGAATGGCTGAAGGCAGGGAAGGTGGAAGAGATGCTTGATGCAACAAGAGATAGAGACAGATGGAAGTCCATAATCGCCAACGCCATGCGGCAAGGCACCTGATGATGATGATGATACAGTGGTTGAGCTGTATTACATTGTATTATGCATGTTGTATTGTTTTCAATTTGGTTACAGTGGTTGAGCTGTATTACATTGTATTATGTATGTTGTATTGTTTTCAATTTGGTTACAGTGGTTGAGCTGTATTACATTGTATTATGTATGTTGTATTGTTTTTAATTTGGTTACACTGGTTCAGCTGTATTACATTGTATTATGTATGTCGTATTGTTTTTAGTTTGGTTACAGTGATTGAGCTGTATTACTAGTATTATGTATGTTGTATTGTTTTTAGTTTGGTTACAGTAGCTGAGCTGTATTACATTGTATTATATATTTTCTATTGTTTTTAATTTGGTTACAGTGGTTGAGCTGTATTACATTGTATTATGTATGTTGTATTGTTTTCAATTTGGTTACAGTGGTTGAGCTGTATTACGATGTATTATGTATGTCGTATTGTTTTTACTTTGGTTACAGTGATTGAGCTGTATTACATTGTATTATGTATGTTGTATTGTTTTTAGTTTGGTTACAGTGGTTGAGCAGAATTACATTGTATTATGTATGTTGTATTGTTTTTAGTTTGGTTACAGTGGTTGAGCTGTATTACGATGTATTATGTATGTCGTATTGTTTTTAGTTTGGTTACAGTGATTGAGCAGTATTACATTGTATTATGTATGTTGTATTGTTTTTAGTTTGGTTACAATGGTTGCGCTGTATTACATTGTATTGTGTATGTTGTATTGTTTTTAGTTTGGTTACAGTGGTTGAGGTGTATTACATTGTATTATGTATGGTGTATTGTTTTTTTGTTTGGTTACAATGGTTGCGCTGTATTACATTGTATTATGTATGTTGTATTGTTTTTAATTTGGTTACACTGGTTGAACCGTATGTATTGTTTTCAGTTTGGTTACAGTGGATACCAGGGAGAAGATGCTAGACGGACTTGCAGAGTGGCTGAAGACAGGGAGGGTGGAAGAGATGCTTGAGGCAACAAGAGAGAGAGACAGATGGAAGTCCATAATCGCCAACGCCATACGGCAAAGCACCTGATGATGACAGTGGATATAATCAGGGTATGCATGCATTCATGCGTACATCTGTGGTTTATGTGTGTTATGACACTTAATTATTCTTTTTTTACACGATTATGTTTAAAAATTAAACGTGGCTGTGAAATAATTCTATTTTGTAAGACAACAGTGACACTGTTTTACGTTATTTGTTCAATTTACTCTACTAAAATTGCTCAAGTGTACGTATGTGCCTGTGATTGTGTGTGTGTATTGAAATCATGATTTCTTCAAAGATTTACAAGTGTGTGTGTGGGAGGGGGGACGTGCGTTTACGTGTGTGTGTGTGTGTGTGTGTGTGTGTGTGTGTGTGTGTGTGTGTGTGTGTGTGTGTGTGTGTGTGTGTGTGTGTGTGTGTGTGTGTGTGCACGCATGCGTCTGTTTGTGTGTATGTATCTGCGTGTATATATCTGCGTGCGCGCGCGTACAGGTACGTTCGAGTGTTCTTCCTCACGCAGAAATTGTCTAAAATCAAATATGCTATATCAAGTTTATGATTGTTTACTTTGAAATATGTATTTTCTTCTTCTTCTTCTTCTTGTTCTTCTTCTTCTTTTTCTTCTTCTTGTTCTTCTTGTTCTTCTTGTTCTTGTTCTTGTTCTTGTTCTTGTTCTTGTTCTTCTTCGTCTTGTTGTTGTTGTTGTTGTTGTTGTTGTTGTTGTTGTTGTTGTTGTTGTTGTTGTTGTTCTTCTTCTTCTTCTTCTTCTTCTTCTTCTTCTTCTTCTTCTTCTTCTTCTTCTTCTTCTTCTTCTTCTTCTTCTTCTTCTTCTTCTTCTTCTTCTTCTTCTTCTTCTTTTTCAAATGCCAGAC
>JAPXFY010000031.1:26065799-26073299 GCA_030674185.1 Monoplex corrugatus | reverse complement strand
GACAGATAGTCAAACAAAGACATTCAGTCATCAAAATAACGACAGACGAACAGACAGACAGTCCAACAAAGGCATTCTGTCATCAAAATAAAGACAGACAGACAGACGAACAGACAGACAGTCAAACAAAGGTATACATTCAGCCATCAAAATTAAGACAGACGAAGAGACAGTCAGTCAAAAAAAGGCATACATTCAGTCATCAAAATAAAGACAAACAGACGAACAGACAGACAGTCAAACAAAGGTACGCATTCAGTCATCAAAATAAAGACAGACAGACGAATAAGCAGACAGAAAAACAGAAGTAATGCTGTCATCACCAATGCTACCATGTTAATGTGTAAAACGTGACGGACATAGAGGAAGAGGCGTTCAGAAGTTAGATCACGTCAGCAACTTTCACAACTTCCTCAACTTCCATGGAGCCACAGGTGCTGTTCTATGCCGTAAAGTTTGTCATGAAGCGAATTTTACACACACACCGCGCGCGCGCACACACACACACACACACACACACACACATACACACACACACACAAGCACATACACGCGCGCGCGCAAACACACACACACACGCACACACACACACACACACAAACTTATGCACACACACACATATACACACACACAAACACAGATACACAGACACACACACACACACACATACACACACACACACACACACACACACACACACACACGCACACACACACACTTATACACACATTCACACGCACACACGCTCTCTCTCTCTCTCCCTTTCTCTCTCTCTCTCTCTCTCTCTCTCTCTCTCTCTCTCTCACGCACACGCACACAGAGGCACAGAGAGAGGAAGAGAGAGAGAGACAGACAGACAGACAGAGACAGAGAGACAGACAGAGAGACAGACAGACAGACAGAGACAGAGAGAGGAGTACGTCATCTCTTTCTATACCATTAATCTGTCAACAATCTGCACATCATCAAATACAGCAATCCATCTTCTCGACCAATACAATCTCTGTCATCAGCATCATTATCTTTCTTCACAATTCGACTGTTCAGTTTGCTTACTTTCAATGCAGGGAATTTGGAATGGGGAAAATATAACACGTGAACACGTAATGGATGCATGCATATAGTTGTGCAAATACGTATCTGAAACGGTTACAGTCTGGTAAATCTTTTACTGCCTGGTCTCAGTATAAACGTCGCAAACATTCAAGCATGGTGATTTTTTTCTTAATGCACTCTATTGCAACTGTAGATCATCATCATCATCAGGTGCCCTGCCGCCGGGCGTTGGCGATCATGGACTTCTATCTGTCTCTATCTCTTGTTGCCCCAAGTATCTCCTCCACCCTCCTCGTCTTCAGCCACTCCGCAAGAACGTCTAGCATTTTCTCCCTGGGTCTACCAGTTGCTCTCTTTCCCTCCAGCTTTCCCGTTGTGACCAGGTTCTCCAAATCCCCTTCCTCATAAAATGGCCTATAAATGTTGCCTGTCTTTTCCTAATCTTCCTTATGAATGATCTACTTGTGTCTGCCTCCATCAAGACTGTCTCGTTTGTTTTCTTTGCTGTCCATTGAACTCTCAACATTCTTCTTAGAAACAACATCTTCGCTGCCTCAATCTGTAGATATAAATATAAAACCCTCTTAACCCCTTCAGTGCCAGGTTCATTGTTTTGCGAGTGTGTCCCATTTGCCCCCAGTGAGTTTTGCATGGGTAGCGTAATAATCAACAAAAACTTCGAGCTTTCAATTTATTGCATAAAAGTAAATCATAATTTTTTTTGATAGGCAAATGAGCAGAATATTGATTTATGTTTGTTTTTAAACTGTATTTGACATTGTTGGTTAAATTAATGAAGAATTGACCATAAAACTGACTCAACAAATTTCATACAATTTGTTGTTATACATTATGGAGCAGTACTATGAAAAAAAACAAAATATTTAAGAAAACATACATAAAAGTAATAGAGATATGTCTCCAAACCCTTCATGCATATAAAGTACTTAAATGGAAATGTCTTCTGTAACAACAAAAGGGCTTCCACGTCCCAGCCTTCTTCGAGTGTAAGAAGTTTAGCGCCGAAAAACTTACTTGAGGGGGGGGGGGGGAACAGAGTGGAGTTTGGGGGGGGGGAGGAGTGGAGCGGGAGGAAGGCATCCCCCTCTGAGGACCTTCTGATGCCCGGCTCTCTCTAGAATTTTTTGCTCGTTATCATCGTCATGTGCCCTGCCGGATGGCGTTGGCGATCATGACCCTCCATACGAATCTATTTTTTGCCGCTGCAAGTATATCTCCCACTCTTTCTGTCTTCATCCACTCCTGCAAGTCTGTCCAGTATTTTCTCCCATGGGGGCGATCATGACCCTCCATACGAATCTATTTTTTGCCGCTGCAAGTATATCTCCCACCCTTTCTGTCTTCATCCACTCCTGCAAGTCTGTCCAGTATTTTCTCCCCTGGGTCTACCAGCTGCTCTTTTTCCCCTCCAGTTTTCCTTTTGTGACCAGGTGCTCTAGTTTCTCTCGGTGATACGACAGTTATTTTAGAGAGAGGCGTGATATAAGAGAAATAATATAAGAAGCTGTTTGAAAAATTAAATAATTTTGAGATTTGTGTATGCGTGCATGCGCGCGCGGGTGTGTATGTGTGTTTGTGTGTGTTTGTGTGTGTGTATGTATGTGTGTGTGTGAGTGTGTGTGTGTGTGTGTGTGTGTGTGTGTGTGTGTGTGTGTGTGTGTGTGTGTGTGTGTGTGTGTGTGTGTGTGTGCTGAAAGTTTATTCTTTTAGAAGAAAGTAAACATTTAGCTAGCAGGAAAGATAACTTCGCCACAACGGAGTTTAAAAGACAAAATAAAATAATAATAATAAAAATGCAGCCAAACCCTAAAAAAAAAAAAAACACACACAATTCTGATTCCGTATAAATTTCTCAAAACTTCACATAATTGAACGTTGCACACAATTTTAAACCAGTATAGACATTTGAATTTGGGCAAAAAAAAAATCCACACATTTCTCTGAGCCTAGCAGCAGTTATGAAACCCACAGATGCAAAGAAAATAAGGATGACCCAGTGGCATGGTGCTGTGGTTAGTGCAATAAACTACCAACCGAAAAGTTATGGGTTCACCAGCCTTGTCAAAATCATTATAGGGGTTTTTCAGTCCCAACCGGTTCACACCAAGAGTTGGGTGCTGCATGGGCTTGAAATAATAATAATAATAATAATAATAATAATGTTTATTTGTATAGCGCATATTCCATATAAAAACATGCTCACCAGCGCTTTACATTTCGCAAGAAAGGCAAAAGGCGAGAAAAAATGTTCACAATAAATTACATACACAATAAGATAACAACAAACATTAAAGCTATACAAGTAAGAAGACACATAAGAAACCACAGAATATTAAAATTTAAACACTGACTTATGTAATGAAGAAAGATTAACAGATTTTTCATATGAATAAAGAGGCATACTGTGTTTATATATTGCTGCGTGTGTGTGCTTGCGTACGTGTGTGTGTGTACGTGTGTGTGTGCGTGCGTGTGCGTTGCTGTGCGCGTGTGTGTATGTAAGAATTGTGTGTGTGTGTGTGTGTGTGTGTGTGTGTGTGTGTGTGTGTGTGTGTGTGTGTGTGTGTGTGTGTGTGAGTGTGTGCGTGTGCTATGTTTGCATGCGTGTGTGTGATCACACATTCGAGCCCCATACACTTCATGGATACGTCAGTGAGAATATCGCTTAATTCTTTTGACCAAAACCGCAATGGTCTGTATTACTCGGGCCTGGTTGATGCCTGAATATAGAATGATAGTGAATATAGAGTCATCATTATCATCTCCATCATGTGCCCTGCCGCATGATGTTGGCGATCATGGCCCTCCACATATATCTATCCCTTGTTGCCACAAGCACGTCTTCAACCCCCTCTGTCCCCAGCCATCCTGCAAGTCCGTCCAATATTTTCTCCCTGGGTCTACCTGGTGCTCTCTTTCCCTCCAGCTTTCCTGTTGGACCAGGTGCTCTAATTCCCCTTTCCTCATAAAATGGCCTGTAAATGTTGCCTTCTTTTCTTAATCTTTCTTAATGTAGAGTACAGCCTTGTTATGCAGTCTCAATCCTAAACGATACTCCAAAGCATCATGGTTATCATCCCTATTGTCATCATCATCGTCATAGCATTGTAAAACTTTTCACAGCTTCTGTGGCTGTTGACATTATGTAGAAAACGGGACAGACAAAAAGGATGAAATAACTGGTTCAGTGTGTAAAAATGAAGACTGAAAATGAAATTCACTTTGTTAACACGAAACACTCGAGGGTGCTGGATAGGATCCAGCGCAACAATGCTTCACCACTCTCAAAACAGTCCCCTCAACCTCCCTTCGCCACACGGCAGCCCTCTCGCCAAGCAAAATGGGGCTGTCCATGCGTTGCATGACCCATTCCGAACCAGAACCAGTTATCTTGTTTACCAGCCGAATGGTAAGGCGGAGATATGTCAAAAACCCCGGGACATAGCTACACAAAGCACACTAGCCTGGTCCAGCTCAGCTAAGGGACTTTCATCTCTCCACCGGGCAGTCCGCCCAGCCACCAGTTAGCACAGCTGCCAGCTTTTCTCCCCTTACTATAGTTTCAACATTTAAAACAATCGTTAAGTTCCCTCTTTTGTTTTTCCACAACCACATGGAGAGTCTGTTCAACCCCCCCCCCCCCTCCAAAAAAAAAACCCCAACAACAACAAACAAACAAAAAAACATTCACACTTGAAATAACAGAAATGATTTCTAAGTCTGCATTTTCAAGAAGAGTAAACGCAGATATCTAACCCTCAGATCAAAGAGACGAAAAGGTTTCTGCTGTTGTTGTTGATGGTGGTGGTGATGATGATGTTGTTGACCTTAGTTGCATGCAAGTATATAGGGCGCATGTATTTTATTTACTGGTTTGTTTGTTTGTTTGTTTGTTTGTTTGTTTGTTTGTTTGTTTGTTTGTTTGTTTGTTTGTTTGTTTGTTTGTTTGTTTGTTTGTTACTTCGTTCGTCGTTCGTTCTTTCGTTTGTTTGTTTGTTTGTTTGTTTGTTTGTTTGTTTGTTACTTCGTTCATTCGTTGGTTTGTTTGTTTGTTTGTTTGCTTGTTTGTTTTTTCGTTTGCTACTTCGTTCGTTCGTTCGTTCGTACGTTCGTTCGTTCGTTTGTTTGTTTGTTTGTTTGTTTGTTTGTTTGTTTGTTTGTTTTATAAAGTTTCACGGTTCTTTCTTGATTGGTCTTTCTGTTTTCTTTTTGTTTTTGTTTTGATTCTTTGTATCTTATCTTTTTTTCTATAGGAGGCCTTTTTGTCATATGCTGTGACAATACAGTTGTCCTCACAGTTTGTCATATGCTGTGACAATACAGTTGTCCTCACAGTTTGTCATATGCTGTGACAATACAGTTGTCTTCACAGTTTGTCAAAATATGCAAATCAAACATATTAATGCATTTTTTTATATTGTTTTGTAGTGTTTTGAAGTTTTCCATGACATGGTATATAAGAATCTGTGAGTTAGTGTACGATTGCTATACTGAAACAATATACACAGATTTCGACGCACATGGGGCAGGATGGGGTGGGCAAAGGGTTCCAGGGGTACCGGGGCTTCCAGAAACCTCCCTCAACAGTTGAAGAGTCGAACTGCTGTTGAGGAGGCAAAGAGGTAATATAGTAACTGTCTGATTTTCGGCAAATTCCGTGATTTTATCCACAAGGTGTACCAAATGATTTGTATTTTAATCCCCTGGACAATTTTTTCCCAGTCGGAGCATGCCCGTGAGTGTCCTAACTTTCTTAAAAGGCCACTTCTACCATAATATGTCCCTGACAACTAATATACTTACACTATTTCTATATTAGTAAATGTATTTCCCTTTACCAGTTTTTGCACGAACTCACAGCCCAGCGCCAATAATTACTGGCAGAAATCAACACAAGAAAAATAAAACGTATTGGCCATGCAACCCGCAATACCAATACAATCCTAATAGCGAAAACAGTTGTGGAAGAAATAGTTGAGGCAAAAAAAAACAAAAAAACCTCTGGGCAGATCACCCACCTCCTAAACAACATCAACTAACATCTTGCGGTTTGAAGGTCAATGGAAGTAGCGCAGAGAAGTTAAGACCGCAGTAAATGGAAGAGAGTTGTTGCAAAGTCTGCAGCGGCGGCTACCATCGAACTGGATGATGCTGACAGGTGACGGATGATGGGATATCCAGTTTTTAATAGGACTGTGTGACTGCCATGGCAAGGACAGTCACAATAAGAAAAACAGACGAACAAGCAAACAAACAAACAACGTTTCACTGGACAGAATTTTTTTAAGGATCATTGCACTCAGGGAGGTTACCTTAGTGTTCTTTTTTTTTTGTCTCATTTTCTACGCCACTTTAATGGCCACAGAAGCTGAAACAGTTTTTATTATGCGATGATGATGATGTCGATGTGGATGATAATCATGATGCTATAGAGTTCCATCTAGGATTGAGACTGCGTGACAGGGTTGTACTCTACGCTTACTATCATAATATATCCTGGCGTCAACCAGGCCCGAGAGATACAGACACCTGCGGTGCTGGTCAGAAGATTTGAGCAACACCCTCAATGACACATCCGCGAAGTGGATGAGACTCGACTGTGTGGTTCCAGTCTTCCCAATGAGCCCGTAGCACGCCCAACTCTGGGTAGGAGCCGGTTAGAGCCGAAAAAATCCCACAATGATTTTTGAAGGTACTGATGGGGATTCGAACCCACAACCTTCCAGTCTGTAGTCCGTTGCGTTAACCACTACACCACGGTGACTCGTTCACTGGACAGAATTGATTGTCTGGTTCATAACATCATAAACGAAACAGCAGGCTTTCAAGGTAGACACTACCAAAAAAAGAAAGCAGGGTCTGGGCCAAAAGACAGAAATGTCCTGAATGATTCTCTTGGCGAGCTAAGCCAGTCTTTACGTCCTGTTTGAAGCAAGGTCATGTATATTCCCAAAGCGAGTGAACACCGTTTGGCTCTGTGCTAGAACTCGTCAGATTTGCAACCTCGGAGAGCGAAGATCATGGAAACGACCGCACAGAGATTCAGGATCATAAATATTATGAAATGTGCATGATCACCATAAAAAAGAGGAAACGGTTACTCTGCTTAAAACTCGCGGAAATCAATTTACAAAGCCCCATATTTTGAATGATGGCCGATCGAGGAAGGAAGTGTACTGATTTAGGACAGGTCACAGAAAACGCATTCACAATGAAGACCAAAAGAGGAAGAGAGTATAATACTGATTTAGGAGAGGTCACAGAAAACGCATTCAGAATGAAGGCCAAAAGGGGAAGAGAGTATAATACTGATTTAGGAGACACGAGGAAAGGCAAGATAAAAGGGGGGCAAGAAAATGGTTACGATGTCTACAAAATCTGAGAGAGCTTTTTGCCGCGTGTGCTTTGTCTTCACCGGGGAAA
>JAPXFY010000031.1:26043299-26063299 GCA_030674185.1 Monoplex corrugatus | reverse complement strand
CACACACACACACACACACACACATGCATGGCTATAAATGGGGAGAAAGAATAAAAGCAATAAAAGCAATAAAAGCAAGAATAAAAGCAATGGAAAATTATAGAGAGCATAGCATATACAATTATATATTATAACCATGTGATTCCCCTCCGAGCGGAGACAGGCTGCAGAGGAGGGAGGGGGGGGGGTTGAGTGAGGTTAGGATTTTATGCACAGGAGAAAAGGTGGGTTTTGAGAGCGGACTTGAAGGAGACAAATAGGTTGCTGACGGTGACTGAAGAGAAGTTTTGTTCAGGAGAGTGAGACACAGAACACAAGAAGCTCTGCACCATAGGTATTGTTGAGCTTAGTGCGTGGAAACCGAATAAGTCAAAGGATCCGGAGGCAGAGGCGAGCGGTACGTGGGTGAAATAGATCTAGTAGTGGCTTGGCTGGTAATAGGGCTGTGTTAATGAGTTTGTAAGCTTATGTTTATTTGTTTGTTTGAGTCGCTTTTGATAAGGAGCCATGAGTTTTGGACCAGGAGATGATATGTTTGTACTGCAGTTTTTTCATTTTGATACATGGCGTACAGCATTGTTTTGAAATGCCTGTAGGATGTGAATGTGGAGGCAGAAGACCAGACAGAGTGAATTGCAATAGTCAATGTCCGAGATCATTATGAAGGAGTAACAGAGTTTTGCAGTTGTTTCGACAGAGAGTACTATACCTGATCAGCTTATACGATGGAGATGATAGTAGTCAAGATCTGGCAGTTGAGAAAGTTGTTCATGAGAGGGTAGGAGTCAATGCAGACCAAGGTTTTTAGCTGATCAGAAATTGTGGACTGATGTGGTTTACTATATGGGAGAGAAAGAGGTAGTAGTAGTAGTAGTAGTAGTAGAAGTGTAGTAGAAGTGTAGTGTAGTTGTAGTGGTAGTTGTAGTGGTAGTTGTAGTGGTAGTTGTAGTAGTAGTTTAGTAGTTAGTAGTTGTAGTAGTAGTTGTAGTGGTAGTTGTAGTAGTAGTTGTAGTGGTAGTGTAGTTGTAGTGTAGTTGTAGTAGTAGTTGTAGTGGTAGTTGTGTAGTGGTAGTTGTAGTGTAGTTTGTTAGTGGTAGGTTGTAGTGGTAGTTGTAGTGGTAGTTGTAGTAGTAGTTGTAGTGGTAGTTGTATGGTAGTTGTAGTGTAGTTGTAGTGGTAGTTGTAGTGGTAGTTGTAGTAGTAGTTGTAGTGGTAGTTGTAGTGGTAGTTGTAGAAAGGTTAGTTGTAGTGGTAGTTGTAGTGGTAGTTGTAGTGGTAGTTGTAGTGGTATGTTGTTGAGTGGTAATTGTAGTGGTAGTTGCAGCAGCAGCATTGTTATTGTTATTACTATTATTATTATTGTTGTTGTTATTGTTGTTGTTGTTATCATCATCATCATTATTGTTATTCTCATTATTTTTATCGTTGTTGTTATCATCATCATCATCACATTATTGTTATTCTCATTATTTTGATTGTTATTAATGTTATTGTTATCCTACAGCAGCAGCAGCGCAGCAGCAGCATTTTCTTGCTATGTAAAATGTAATGAGCATACTTTGACGTGGACTGTTTACTCTACACAAATGGAATTGTTATTGTCATTGTAAAACGCACACTATTGCGTGTGCTCACGGTTTCATGTGTGTAGCAAGCAGCAAGGCGTGATGTGTGCAAACAGCATCAAAACCACAAATTGCCACCAAATTGTTTCGAATCCCATAACTAGTAATGGATGTCGGGGTTGGAGAGGGGAGGAGGAGAGAGAAGGAGAGAGAGAGAGAGAGACAGAAGAGAGAGTGAGAGAACGAGAGAACGATAGATAGAGAGAACGATAGATAGATAGAAGAGAGAGAACGAGAGAGAGAACGAGTAAGAGAGAAGGGAGAGAGAGAATGACAGAGAGAGAGACGAGAAAGAGAGAGTGAGAGAGAGAACGAAAGAGAGAAAGAGAACGAGAGAGAGAGATAGAGAGAGAGAAGGAGAGAGGAGAATGAGAGGAGCGAGAGAGAGAATGAGAGAGCGAGAGAGAGAGAACGAAAGAGAGAGCGAGAGAGAGAAGGGAGAGAGAAACGGAGAGAGAGAGAACGAGAAAGAAAGAGAAAGAGAAAGAGAGAGAAAGAGAGAGCGAGAGAGAGACGACAGAGAGAAGAGAGAGAGAGAACGAGTGAGAGAGAAAGTGAGAGAGAGGAGACAGACAGACACACACATACACACAGACACACAGACAGAGAGAGAGACAAAAAGCGATGGAGTGCAACAACAAACGACGATCCGCAGTCTCTGTCTCTGGAGTATATCAACAAACAGTTCAGGTTCACTGAGGTTAGTCCAGTCTTTGATATTTACATTTCATATCTTCCTCTGCCGCACCCTCAGCAATGCCCTCCTTTCAGGTGCCATAAACTTCGGTGGGATTTTTTCCCCCTCTGTTCCATTTCCTCACGCCGTATGTATGGCCACAGAACCTGGGAAGATTTTTTTCATATTTATTATGGTGATGAACGATGACGATGATGTGAACAGTGTGTTGTGTGTGGTGTTTTGTTGTGTGTGTGTGTGGTTGTGTGTGGGGGTGTGTTGTGTGTGGTGTGTGTGTGTGTGTGTGTGTGTGGTGTGGGGTGTGTGTGTGTGTGTGTGATAATTATGAATTGGGTACGGAGTTCCATCCAGGATTGAGACTGTCTGACAGGGATGAACTCTACCCTTACTATCGTACCCTTTGATTCCCGCACCTCGTCCGTCAACGCAAAAACTTAACCTTTGACTACTCAGCGAGCCCACAGCACGCTCAACTTTGGGAAGGAGCCGTGGGCTCAACCTCCCTGCAAGCTTTCCGTTGTGAACCAGTGTTCATTCACCTCTGTTCCATAATGCCTATGAGATACCTGCCTTTTCTAACTCTTAGAATATTAACCGTTTCTGCTCTCAAGACAACCATAATCGTCATAGGAACCTGCATTATCAAACGTGCTAACAAAGTAAAAACTTGACCCTTTGTTCCTCCTCCTGCCACCTGCTTCCAGCTACAGCTGGTGGATAATGGACGAGGGAGTCATCCAACGCGGATGGTATTAGGTTTCTTTGTTGATGGTTAACTGTTGCAGTATGCTGTGTCTGGTGTGTTGGATGTCAAAGGGTAATAATCTGTCCGTTTGCAACAGGTCTTAAACAGGCAGAGTTAAGAACTTGTTATGGGAGGGTGGATAAACCAAACTGCAATCTCGATGTTTTCAATATTGCCATTGGCAAGCGGCAAAACCTGTGTTTCGAGTTACAAACGCAATTTTAACTCTTTTCGCCATTGTCGAATCAAGCAACATCGTACGACCACCGTTTAGCATTTGTCGCTGAGGGGCATGCTAAACGATAACTTTTCACGCGGGTACAAAGCTTCTGTCAGCTCCACTGGTGAATGCAGGCGACTGTGCTATTTTCAAACTTTACCCAGCGACCTAGTTTTTCAGCAGTAAGGCCGAAGTGTGGCTTTGTTAACTGTCAGAATTACGTCACGTTTTCTCCGAAGCGTTTTCTCCAAAATGGCTGCAAATCAACACGCATTGTCTACCACTCCGAGTAGAATAAGCAGATAGCTGACTTTGTGTAAAGATTTCTACTGCTTTTTCTCATTTATTATAATGATATCTGGCGCACAACTCACGAAATAAGGTCAGTAGTACAATTTATAAACCGTGTGAAAAAAAAAAGTTTTTCTTTATGATAAGATTATCTGTGGAATAATCAATCAAGCACATAAACATAAGCAAGCATTCATACATAAATACAACATATGCCCTTTAAAAGAGCAAAAAAAAAGTAAGTGAAAATCTTTAATAGTCTTTGAGATATAAATAAGCTTTTAAAAGTGCATACTGCGCTGCAATATTGGCTGCCCAAAATATACTTGGCACTGAGGATTGCCATTTCTAGGAAACTTGGCGGTGAAAGAGTTAATGCAGACTGCACATTTCAGTGTCAAACTTCAAGTCCAAAAGGCAAATGTTGTGATTTACTAGGTCCCGCCTCTACAAAAAATGCCTAAACATCCATAAAGAAACAAAGACGAAGATATCCAGCATATTTTTTAAAACCCCACATTAACTCACCAGTGCTAGACTTGCACTTTAAATAAAATAATCCAACCCTTCCTTTCAAAGATCACAACCTGTGAGATGAGATTCTCAGAAGAGCAGTAATGAGCACGACTAAAAGAGACATGAAAAAAAGAGACAAAGAGAGATCCGATATATGACTGGAACAACACCTATTACAGCATCACATAGCACAACAGCGGATCAAGTAGCTTGGCCACCCCGTGGTGTAGTGGTTAACTTAACGGACTACTGTCTGGAAGGTTGTGGGTTCGAATCCCCATCAGTACCTTCAAAGATCATTGTGGGATTTTTCGGCTCCAACCAGCTCCTACCTAGAGTTGGGCGTGCTATGGGCTCAGTGGGAAGACTGGAACCACACAGTCGAGTCTCATCCACTTCGCGGATGAGTCATTGAGGGTGTTGCTCAAATCTTCTGACCAACACCGCAGGTGTCTGTACCTCTCGGGCCTGGTTGACGCCAGGATATGTTATGACAGTAAGCGCAGAGTACAACCCTTTCACGCAGTCCTAGATGGAACTCCATAGCTTCATGATTATCATCCCCATCGACATCATCATCATCATCGCATAATAAAAACTGTTTCAGCTTCTATAGCCATTAAAGTGGCGTAGAAAATAAGAAGGAAAAAAACAATAAAAAAAAAAGGTGAGCACTAAGGCAACCTCCCTGAGTGCAATGATCCTAAAAAATGAATAAAATAAAATAAAAACCACTTTATGCTTTGTGGCTGCGTCAATGCTAGCTGAATGGGTAGCGCAAACTGTGTTGGGTTTGATAAATTCTACATGGGAGATAACTCCGTGACTCTCAAGAGTTATGTTACTTAGTTGAAAAAAAAAAGTAGCTTGGCCACCTGACTAGGACGCTAACCAGTCAACCAGCCATCCAGCTCGTTGAGCCTCTTACACCGGATGCCCAGCCTTTGCATAATAATATGATGAAACAATTCTGGTCGTGCGGCGTTTAGTTGTGGTATGGAAGAAAGTGTGTCACCGAAACCTTGATTAACGTCTTTTAATACAACTAAAGACGGGTGGTTGTCAGATTGTGTTGCTGGTTGTGTGTAATCGTGTTGCTGATTGTTTTTGTGGTTGTTGTGTATTTTTTAACATAATTCGAGTTCCACCCAGCAGATTGACGCTGAAAGGATGTCGCGCTTTAATCGCCCGATTGCACAGCCTACCCATAATTAACCTTTAGTATTTTTCCCCTGAGAGACAGCAGCCAGTTGAGGCCGCTCGACCAAAATCCAAATAGAATTTTCATTTCATAGTCCCCCGTTTCTCTACTTTTTTTTACCAGTGCTTTTATCACCATGTGTAAACTTAATTTGCCTCTCCTATCCCCTGACAGCTGCGTGCGTAAGACTGGACCACACTAGTCTGAGTTTATTCGCGAGGGTATTGATGTGTTGTTTTTGTTGTTGTTTTGTTGTTGTTGTTGTTGTTGTTGTTGTTGTTGTTGTCGTCGTCGTCGTCGTCTTTCGTTGTTTTGGACCAAGACTTCAAACAGGCAAGAAGGCTAATTGTCCTTAAAGGGGAGGGACCTGGAAAACCAACCTGTCTCTAATGTTTCATACCAGGACAGCCGGGCAAATACCCTGCTGTTTACGATTTCCAACTGTCGGGAGATCTTTACCATGCGCAGACCAGAAAGCAACACGGAGCCGACTCGTTTTTCGTCTTCTTCCGAAGGGCTAGACATTGACTTCGATTTTCCAGACAAACTGTGAAGAAAAGTCGAGGCCTCAACGGGGAAGGAAGCCTGGAACCTCGAGTTTAGTTACTGGCAGGCGAACGTCTGAACCATTCTGCCACTTTATTTTCAGGTGAAGACCATGGCGGTGCTTGATTGATGGAGCGTCAGAGGCACCCAACATCTGGAACTTGCCTCTACGCCGGGTTTCCCCCTGAACAGCAGAACCACTGCTTCATCTCCTCCACGGCAGCTCCCGGTACAAGCGAAGAGACAAAGTGAAGAAAACATCAACACCTCTGTGTTGTCCTTGTAGTGTTGTAAAGTGGTTCACGGTTTGTATAGAATGGCTTTCTGTAAATTCTCTCGTCTCTTTTTCCAACTTCTGCCTCACTTTTCATATTAGAATATCCACATGTAATCACATTTTTCTTCTTGTTTTTGTTGTTTGTTGTTGTTGCGTTGTTTCGTTTTTGTCTTTTCTTCTTCTTCTTCTTTTTCTTCTTCTTCTTCTTCTTTTTATTCTTCTTCTTCTTTTTCCTCTTCTTCTTCCTATAATTCTTTTTTTTTTATTATATCTTATTTTCTTATCCCTCTTCTTATTATCTTTTCATCATTCTTACCTGCAGTTTCTTCTTCTTCGCCTTATTTTTAATTTTATTGGTTGAATGTATGTGTTTTATTTATTGTTTTTCTGTATCTTATTTTTATTTGTAGTTGTTATTACATTATTGTTTGTATGTTGTGTCTTTGTGTGTGTTTATCAAAAACACAAAATCTTCAGTAATTATATTTTTGTTGGTTTGTGTGTGTTGGTAATGTCGTTGGTGCTGTTGTGTGTTTGTTGTTGTGTTGCTTGTGGGGTTATGTTGTTTATGTTGTTAGTCATTGTTGCGTATGTGTGTGTGTGTGTGTTGTGGTGTTGTGGTGTGTGTGTGTGTGTGTGGTGCGAGCAGGCACATATCTGTGTGTGTGTGTGTATTATGTGTGCGTGCGCGCGAGGGCGCGTGCACATATCTTCCAATGTCTGTCTGTGTGACTTTTCCCATGTTTATCTGTAATTCAACCCTAATCTCTCTGTGTGTGGACAGGATGGAGAATGGAGGAAAGTTAATAACCTGCGTGTTTACCCGTTAAAAGAGAAAGTTTGAAAAAAAACAAAAAAAAAAAAAAAAAAAAAAAACGGAAATCTACACTGATTACAAAAACAATGAGAGACAGGCATTGGAAGCATTGGAAGGAAAGTAATTGTCCATTCGACACTGGGGATTTTTTTTTTGTTTTGTTTTGTTTTTTTGCGATGGCTGTTTTCACACTGATGACAGATTAAACGAGTAAACTGGTATAATACATGTGATTTAGTTTGTTTTTTTTAACTTGCAAAAGAAAAAGGTAATGACATAGAATATAGCTACGAAGCTGTTTCAGTGTTTCCAAAATGGAATTTTACCAAATTAGAATCAAAGGGGTATAGTTGTTGAGGAGTAGAGAATGCATGTGTTTGGAGATAGCGGAACTGAAATCAAGATAACAACACAGACTTAAAACAACAAAAACAAAACGAAACAAAACAGAAAAGAAAGCCACAAAAAAAAACCAGCAGTTTTTGAGAAAGGTTTTGTTCACACTGTTATTTTCAATAACTGCTAACAACATTTGCGTACTGTTTACGATGACGTAACACCATACCATTACCATTGTCCAAATAAGGCTGTATTTCAACCCAATCTATCTTCAATGTATATTCATTTCACCCAATATTTCTTCCATGTGACAATATTCATGACAGGTAGAAAATCCGGTACAGCTAATGGTGGTGGTGGTGGTTTGTACTAAAAGAGAGATTGTTAGGATGGCATTACCATCCTGTCTTAATGTGTGTTGGGCACAGGATACGTGTTTGCATGTGAAAGAGAAATTATGCAAACAACAGAAATCTACGTCGAGCACAGTAGCAACGAAGAGTGCGGAGCCTGGTTACACTATAGAGGGAAAGTAATCGTCCATTCGGCATTAGAGAACGTCCACTGTGATGGCTGATTTCACTAGTGATGGCAAAGTCACCTGGTAAAGGGGTAATTCGCTTACGATTTAGGTTTGCATGACGAAGAGAAGACGGTGTTGCGGAATTGTGTTACACGGCTGTTTCACAAAATTGATCGAAATGGCATAAGTAAACATCAGTTTTGTCGCGGTTTCAGTCTTTTTGAGCTGGGATCTCTCTGTCGTGCTGTCTTTCTGTCACTCTTGTTTCTGTGTTTTTGTCTCTGCCTCTCTTTCTCTGCCTTTCAATCGGTCTCTCTTTCTGTCTCTGTCTGTCTGTCTCTGTCTTTTTCTCTGTCTCTCTCTCTCTCTCTGTCTTTGTCTGTCTCTCTCTGCCTCTTTCTCTGCCCCCCTCGCTCTCTCTCTCTCTCTCTCTCTTCTCTCTCTCTCTCTCTCTCTCTCTCTCTCTCTCTCTCTCTCTCTCTCTCTCTCTTTCTCTTTCCTCTCAATTTCTCACTTCTTTTCATTGTATCGTGTTATGTTTTAGTGTTAGTGTTAGGGTTAGTGTAGTGTTAGTGTGTGTGTTTGTTTGTGTGTGGTTATGTGTGTGTGTGTGTGTGTGTGTGAATGTGTGTGTGTGTGTGTGTGTGTGTGTGTGTGTGTGTGTGTGTGCGCGCGTGCGCACGTGTGTGTGTGTCTGCCTCTGCCTCTTTCTCTCTCATTCTCTCTGTGTATGTGTCTGTCTGTCCGTCTTTCTCTGTCTGTCTGTCTGTATCTGTCTCTCTCTCTGTCTCTCTGTCTCTTTCTTTCTTCCTCTCTGTCTCTGTGACTGCCTCTGTCTGTCTGTCTGTCTGTCTGTTTGCCTGTCTCTCTATTTCTCTCTGTTAGTGTTAGTGTACTGTTAGTGTGTGTATTTGTGTGTGTGTGTGTGTGTGTGTGTGTGTGTGTGTGTGTGTGTGTGTGTGTGTGTGTGTGTGTGTGCGTGTGTGTGTGTGCGAGTGTGCATACTCATTTCTCCCTGCTCATCCAGTTGTACTTATGAGAAACCCGGTACCTACAGACAGCATATTCAGCAACTGAATATTTAAGCTAAAGATGCCTGTGCGAGATTTCTAGCATTATTTGAGGGCTCTTTCGATATAAATAGTATCTCCATCTTCTGCAATATTCTGTGCAAGAAATATCCTCTTTTCTGTCACTCTCTTTGTCTCTGCCTTGCTCCTTTGCTTTCTGTCACTTCTTCCTATACATTTTCTGCCTTACTGGTCCATTCACCTATATGTTTTCGATAAAGTCTTACATACTTTCTCTCAGGATTGATAATTGGGTGCATGTATTAAGTTCATTTTTGGCTGTAGGGAAACTAGATATGCATAAGCAATTTTAGGTAACTTAGGCCCGTTTTTTACATCTGCTTTAGTGTCCTTAGTTATGCTTAAATTTGTATTCAGGTATGTTTTTTTAATCACCTGTGTGATAAATTGGATGGAGCGGTCAACGCCAGGGGCGTGTCCTTAGATCATGTGCGCGAATGCATTGATATGTGTACTTAATTGTCTTTTTCTTCTTTCTTTTTCATGTTGGAGTAGCGTGTGTTTCGAAACGTTAATAGCCCTGAGATGGTTTCTACGCAGTCGGCTTAGCTTTAAACAAAAAATAACAGTAAAAGTAAGTTTTAAAGAAGCATGGCTTGTCATCAATGTTTGCTCGTTCAACGCCAGCTTCACTGGAGAGGACAAAGTTTCTGTGTGGACAACAATCGCATCCCAAAAATGTTCCTGTACGGAAAACAGAAGTAAGGACATTGCGACCAGGAAAGGCCATTAAAGCAGTAGAAGGATACCTTGAAAGCTGGCTCCATCAGTGGTGAGATATCATCTCTTTCTGGCTGCTGAATACCCATCATCATCATCATCATCAGGTGCCCTGTCCTTGAATGTTATATGGAACCAATACGGTTGTACGGATGCGGGGCGTGGACATTCAGCAAGCAAAGCCAGAGCAAGATTGAGGCAGCCGAGATGTGGTTTCTAACAAGAATGTTGAGAGTTCCATGGACAGCAAAGAAAACAAACGAGACAGTCTTGATGGAGGCAGATCACTCATAAGGAAGATTAGGAAAAGACAGGCAACATTTATAGGCCACTTTATGAGGAAGGGGATATGGAGCACCTGGTCACAACGGGAAAGCTGGAGGAAAGAGAGCACCACGTAGACCCAGGGAAAGAATGCTGGACGGACTTGCAGAGTGGCTGGGGACGAGGAGGGTGGGGGAGATGCTAGGGGCAACGAGAGATAGAGACAGATGGAAGTCCATGGTCGCCAACGCTGAATACCCACTTTTTCTAAATATTACAATAGTACATTTTTTTCATTTTGTCGTTCAGTTGTATGTTGATGCTGCTATGTATAAAACATTCTATTGAGACTGAAGGCCAGCTGGGGTTTCTCACATTGATTCATATCATCATTTTAAAAGTAAATTATATATTCCACAATGTCAGCAGTGAGCATCGCACCATGCCCACTATTTAGTATCATTTTCAAAGTTGATATATCAACATTTTAAGAAAACGAAATAGGACTACAAGTATTTCCTTGTTTAACACCCTTTGAACAAATGACACATTTTATGATATCCGTACTGCATCTTACCTGTGCATTCACGTTGAAATACATGTTTTAATACGTTATCACAGTTTATCCTTATTTTCATTTTTATTAAATACAGCCCAAAAGAGTTCTTGAAACAGTCAAATGCTTTTTCAAATTCTATAAACGGTATCTAAGGCTTACGATCTAATGAATATTTTTGTTTCGTATAATTTCTAAGTGTGTGAACATTTCATAAATAGACTAAATACAAAAACATTCCTAAAACCAGGTTGATATTATCCATATCGTTGTTTTGCCCTACCCAGTTTTGTGATGTATAACTGATCGTAAAACAAATAGTTATTATTTGTGTCACAGTGTATTACCCTATAATTACCAGGTTCATTAATAAAACCTTTCTTCAAAAAGTGTGAATGTGATAGATTCTGTCCACTTTTTCTGGGAACATGAAAATTGACAGACAGACAGACAGACAGGCAGACTGATAGACAGACAGACAGACAGACTGACAGACAGACAGACAGACAGGACAGACAGACAGACAGACCGAGAGGATGAAAAGGGAGAGACAGACAGACAGACAGAGACAGAGACAAAGACAGAGAGACAGACAGACAGACAGGCAAGCAGACAGGCAGATAGACAGAGAGACAGAGGTAGAGGCAAGACAAAGACAAAGACAGACAGCCAGGAAGAAAGGCAGGGCAGACAGACAGACAGAGAGAGAGAGAGAGAGAGAAAGAGAGAGAGAGTGAGAAGAGAAACAGGGAAGGAGGGAGAGAGAGAAAGAGAGGGGAGAGAGAGAGAGTGAGAGAGATGGGGAAAACAGTGAGTGAGAGAGTTAGGAGAGAGAGAGGGGGGGAGGAGAGTGAGAGAGAGTGAAAGAGAGGGGGAGAGAGAGAGAGAAGAAACAGAGAAAAGAGAGAGGTAGACAGAGAGACAGACAGACAGACAGAGGCAGAGAGAGAGAGGGAAATAGAGAGAGACAGAGAGACAAAGAGAGAGACAGAGAGATAACAGATAGCCAGACTGATAAATACCCGTTCAGAAAAAAAAGACAGATGGAAAATAAAACAGCCTGCAGATTAACAGACCAACACTGAATGAAAACATGTTTCACGAACTTGAAATTGTATCACCGGAAAGCCAAGCTGCAATTGTGAACACACACAAAATTAAGACCAAGTGTGCAAAAAAAAAAAAACGAAAAAAAAACAAACAAAAAAAACGAAAATGGACATCTTTCCTTTCCAATGCCAATCAGATTACCTTGACGTCCTGTCTTCTGTTCACAGACCCGCTGACCTCATTCAATTAATGCAAACATGGCTGTAGCAGACTCTCAACATCAATCGAATCCAATTCCAGGAAGATCCAATGTCCGCCCAAAGTTCAATTCCAGCCGACAACGTAAATATTATCGCGCCGACTGCTGCCTGTTTACTGTCCCCCTCCCTCCCCCCTCCCCCCCCCACCATTCCAGTGCTGTCAACGTTATTTTCTTAGATAACTTATTTATGGGGGGGTTTGTGCAAAATTGTGTGTCGTTATCTTGTTATCAAGTGTATTTGTCTAAATGCTATTTGGGGGGACAATGAGGCATCGTGGATAAGAACTGTCTTTGTTTGTTCATTTGTTGTCGTTGTCCCGTTTGATGCGCCACTTTAATAGGTATAGAAGTTAGGACATTTGTACGATGCCTTAACCGCGCCCTATCCACCAACTGCAAAAAAAAAATTAACCCTTTGACTCCCTCACCCTATCCACCAGCTTCCTGCAAATCGAGGGGAGAGCTCTATCTTCATTATTTGTGATTTATTGATTTTTTATTTTAAACATTTCTATTCATTTATTTGTTTGTTTGTTTGTTTGTTTGTTTGTTTACTTATTTATTTATTCATCTGTATACTTATATATTTATTTATTTATTTATCATTTATTATTTATTCATTTATTTATTCATACATTTATTTGTTTGTTTAATTATCTAGCCATTAATCTATTCACGTATTTATTCATTCATTTGTTTGTTTGTTTGTTTGACTGTTTTCTTATACAGCTATGTACTTATGTATTTATCTATTCATTTGCTTAGTTAGTTACTTCGTTAGTTCGTTTGTCAGTCAGTCAGTCAGTCAGTCAGCCAGCCAGTCAGCCAGTCAGCCAGTCAGCCAGTCAGTTAATCAGTTGTCAGTTAGTCGGTCAGTTAGTTAGTTAGTTAGTTAGTTAGTTAGTTGGTTGGTTGGTTGGTTGGTTGGTTGGTTTGCTGGTTAGTTGGTTGGTTGGTTGGTTGGTTGGTTGGTTAGTTAGTCAGTCAGTCAGTTAGTTATTTAGTTAGTTTGTTAGTTAGTTAGTTAGTTAGTTAGTTAGTTAGTTAGTTAGTTAGTTAAGTTAGCTAGTTACTCGGTCATTTATTTTGTCCCTATTGGATGTCAATTTCAGCAATTTGGGACGCAAAAGATGTGTGTCTTTGGGTTTCAATGTGGGTTCATGTCCTCGCTTTTCTACGTCTTCGTTTCAACAGTGCATTGATTGTGCATCTCACCTCAATAGACTACAAAAATCAAACAGATGCTCTTCCTTAAATGAATTTAGCACCTCTTTCCTTAAACAACAACAGAAAAGCTAAAAACAGGCAAGCAGACAAACAATAAAAAAAAAAGCAAAACAAACAAGTTGAAAGCAGGAAAACAGACAAACAATTAAAACTTTAAAAAAAAACAAGCTGAAAACAGGCAAACAGACATACAATTAAAAAGTAATCAAAAACAAGCAAAAAAACACGCAAACAGACAAAAAGCAAACCAAACAAGCAAACAAAAATCATCCTCACATCATACAAACTATTTAATAGAATATTTTTAATGTATGGTTTTTTGTTGTTGTTGTTGTTGTTGTGTGTGTTTTTGTTTTGTGTTGTTGTGTTTGTTGTTATTGTTGTTGTTTTGTATTGTCATCTGCGTGTGTGTAAATATGTGTGTTCGTGCGGTTGTTGGTTTGTGTGTGCGTGGTATATGCTGTTGCGCTGATGGGTTGTAGAGTATCTTTTGGCTTTTACTCCTACGCCTTTGTTCTTCTCTCCTTCTCTCTCCTCATACTCTCTCTATCTCTCTCCTTCTCTCTCTCTCTCTCTCTCTCTCCTCTCTCTCTCTCTCTCTCTCTCTCTCTCTCTCTTCTCTCTCTCTCTCTCTCTCTCTCTCTCTCTCTCTCTTTCTCTATGTGCATGTATATGCATGCATATGTGTGCATGCGTGTGGAATGTGTACGTGTATGTATGATTCTGTTTTTCTGTTTATGTATGAAAAGGAGAAGAAGAAGAAAATAATAATAATTTGGGTCAAAGCTCACAGACCTAAAAAACTTAGTGTATTCAATTTTTCACCCTCTGGTTTACACTGTTTTGTATCCTGTATTCTTTGTGGCTACTAAATCCTATACCAAAGAAATAAGAGGGAAGCAGGGAGAATTTTTATAATATTAATTAACCAAAGGACATAACTCTTGAGAATTATCTCTCATGTTGTACTTCTCAAATCTAACACAGTTTGCGCTACCCATTCAGCTAGCATAGAAGCAGATGCAAAGTACAAAAACAGTACAACAAACTGTGTTAGATTTGAGAAGTACAACATGGGAGTTAATTCTCAAGAGTTATGTCCTTTGATTAATACTAAATCCTATGACATATTCTAATCTCCTCGTTTCCTGTTTTATCGCTCTCTGTTTCTTTTGTTTCTTAATTCAGTATCTTTAATGGATCGACAAAATGCACAATAATAATATATCTTTTTCATTATAATGAAGGAGGTGTACAAAATCCTACTTTCAGTGTAATCGAAGACGAAGAAGATTTAACGGAAACAACTCGAGATTTGGTTGGTTGGTTGGTTTGGTTGGTTTGTTGGTTGGTTGTTTGGTTTTTGGTTGGTTGGTTGGTTGGTTGGTTGTTGGTGGTTTGGTTGGTTGGTTGGGTTTGAGTGAGGTTTGGGTTGGGGTTTGGGGTTTAAGGTTTGGGGTTGGGTTTGGGTTTGGGTTTGGGCTCGGGTTTGGGTTTGGGTTTGGGTTGGGTTTGGGGTTTGGGGGTTTGGGGGTTTGGGTTTGGTTGGTTGGTTGGTTGGTTGGTTGATTGGTTGGTTGGTTAGTTGGTTGGTTGGCTGGTTGGTTGGCTGGTTGGCTGGTTGGTTGGTTGGTCGGTCGGTCGGTCGGTCGGTCGGTTGGTCGGTCGGTCGGTCGGTTGGTCGGTTGGTTGGTTGGTTGATTTCCTTCTTTGTTTGTTTTCCTTGTTTCTTTCTTTCTTTCTTTTTATTTTGTTTGGTTACTTGGACGTTGGTTGGTTTTCAGTGTACCTTGGTTTTGAGTCGTATACTTACACAGATCACAGGAAGAAAGAAATCAACCCTGTTGTGTCTTGACCAATTTGTCTTCACTCATCCATCCCACTTTTTTAGACTTCTTCCCCCTCCCCACACCCCCACCCCCACCTCCGAATCCGATCCCTCAGCGTTTTGTTGAATTGCTGGGTCACGAGCGACTAATTTCTGATTTTTTTTTTTTTTTTTTTTTTTTTTTTTTGCGTGATAAATCCGTTTACCGTCTTCTGTGTATTGTAATCATGACGATCCCCTGTTGTTCGTTTGGTTATCCTTCTGTTAAAATCTGCACGTTTGCTGTGTGTGAGTTATGACTTTTATTATGTTGTGTTTCCTTGTATCTTTTTTCTCTTTCTTTCTTTCTATGTTTCCCTCTTCCTTCTCTCCCCCCCCCCCCAACCATCCTTCTTTCCTTTTATATGTATTGTTTCGTTGTTTTAGTTCTCTTTCTGTTTTTACCTCCCCCCCCCCCCCTTCTTTTCCGGGTTTTTTCCTCCATCTGTCCATCTTTGCTTTTCATAACACAACTGAGTCAGCCACGGGTGTAGTCAGTTCTAGGGAGTGGAGCGTCCACGATGTTAACATTCTTTGACCTTTTGTGCAGGAGACTGTGGGTGATTGAGTACTCTGGTATGAAAGGTGTCGGTGTGTGCTGGGAATGATTGGGAGATCTCACGGAATGGGACTACTCGTATGGAGATGAATGCAAAATACGCGGACGGTTCCAGGGACCGGTGGATTAAGATGGACAATATCATGCAGCTTATGACCTTAAAAGTTGGGTACAACGTGAAGTCCTTAGCATCTGTTCTGCACAGATTGATGCACGCTTCCTTCCGTGACTATTTCAGATCGTCATCGTTTAGAACACGCGACAGGGTCACTGATGATCATAGAACGTTCTCTCCTTGTCCTGTTTCTCTGGGCATTCTCTTGCACTGGTCCATTCTCTTGCACTCTGTCCAGTATGTCTTCCGTTCAATCAAGCTGTTAGTGAGACACGCTTCTGAGGGCAGCTGAAACACTGTCGCAGTATCACCCCTACAAAACCTTCCGGTTATCAGAGTCAAAGCGATCAAATCTGTAAAACATCACGTGGAGATCCTGGTCTTCGTGGTGACACTTGCCTTGCAGATGATGGATGGCAAACGATGTGTCGATCATGCTCCTTCCAGCACGAAATCCACGATGGGACTTAAACAAAGAATGATGGGCTTGGCTAAATAGGTGATGATTCTGTCGAGAATGATTCTGGATAGGGCATTCCCCTTACAGAGCACACTGATTACAGGTTTAGATAGTTCTGATAAAAGATGCACATTCAGTTTATCACAAGTTTTCAAGTGAACAAAAAAAAATTCAAAGCAGCAAAATAAAAACAATTTCAACGTGCAGCGATCCTCTTTACAATTTACTTTCAGTGCTTTTAAACATTTGTTGCTTTCCCATGCACCTAAAATGGTGATAATCATTTTGTACCAAGTCTGTCTACTGGTTGTCATCAGAAAAAAAATTAGTTGTCTCCCATTTTGTTAAACAGCTATGGATGTTGCTGTGAATGTCATAACTAGAAATGTTATACTCTTAAGGATTTTTTTCACTTCTTGATTGGCTTTAGACAAAAAAAGGCTAGGAACAGAAATTGTTCAGCTATTCAACAAGTAGAAACCAGGAAAAAAAACAAACAAGACGAAAATAGAATCAGGACGCGTATTTACTTTAACAAGACAAGACAGGTGCAAGTTTTGGGTCAACTGGCTTTTGTCAAGTGTAACACGAACAAATACAACATACACATGCCTCCGCATGGCGTTGTGCGAACAAGACTTCAACTGCTTTTTGCCGCCCAAGCATCTCCTCCACCCTCCTCGTCTTCAGCCACTCTGCAAGTCCGTCTTGCATTTTTCCCTGGTCTACCTGTGCTCTCTTTCCCTCCAGCTTTCCCGTTGTGACCAGGTGTAAACGTACGACAACAAATAACAACAACAAAACACAAAACGTGTGAAAAATAAAACAACCAAACTTTTCAAGCAGGACAGATGACTTCCTTCCAGACAACAAGAATGTATGGTTGTTTTTTATCACTAGTTTATGTTTGTTGTTTGTTATTTGTTACTTTGTTGTCATATGTTTACGCTTGGTAAAGGCCATTGGACGAAAATTTGCACCTGTCTTGTCTGGTTAGATCAAATCCGCGTTCTAAGTCTATGTCCGTTTTTGTTTTGTTTGTTTTCTTTGTTTTGGGTTTGGTTTGTTTTGTTCGGGTTTTGTTTTGTTTTGTTTGGGGTTTTGTTTGTTTTTGGTTTTGTTTTGTTTTGGGTTTGGTTTTGTTTTATCAGGTTTTGGTTTGTTTTGTTTTGGGTTTTATTTTTGTTTTGTTTTGTTTGGGTTTGTTTTGTTTGGGTTTTGTTTTGGGTTTGGGCTTGTTTTGAGTTTGGGGTGTTGGGTTTGTTTGGGATTTGGGTTTGTTTTGGGTTTTGTGTGTGTTTTTGGTTTGGGTTTGTTTGGGTTTGGGTTTTCGTTTTGTTTTGGGGTTTGGGTTTTGAATTTGTTTTGGGTTTTGATTTGTTTAGGGGTTGGGGTTGGGGTATATTGGGTTTGGTTTGTTTTGGGTTGGGTGTATTTGGGTTTGGGGGGTTGGGTTTGTTTTTTGTTTTGGTTTGGTTTTGTTTGGGGTTTGGGTTGTTTGGGTTTGGGTTTGTTTGGTTTGGGTTTTGGTTTGTTTTTGGAATTGGGTTGGTTTGGGGTTTGGGGGTTTGTTTTTGGTTTTGGGTTTGTTTGGGGTTTTGGGTTGTTTGGGGTTGGGGTTGGGGGTTGGGTTTGTTTTGGGTTTGTGGTTTGGGTTTGGGGTTTGGGTTTGGTTTGGTTTGGTTTGGTTTGGTTTGATTTGGTTTGGTTTGGTTTGATTTGGTTTGGTTTGGTTCATGTTTGTTTGAACGAAAGGGATCAAACTTGGTATTAATCAATCAACAAGTGTTCAGATTACTGAATCATGGAAATTAGCAGTTAGGTCCACACAACTTCAACAGACCTCAATGTTTTGCACTCTACAATCTTCTGTGTAATTTAAAAAGGGGGTAGGTGCAATGACATACAGCACAAGCGCACTTATACGGACAACTACATTCTCTCCCCCAATACAACTGAGACAATCCAATCGGAATTTGGACTCTTGTTCGAGACGGGTTCATCGCACTCAGACTAATTTTACATGTACTCCGCCTAAATCTGCCAGACCCGCTGAGCCTGCACAAAACGCTAAGCAATTGAAATGGGGATTGGAGGTAAGGAGAAGAACTTATGAAACAGAAAGGCTGACACGTGAACGAATCTAATATCACATTATGTGGATAGACATTAAATGAAATTGAACGTGAATGATGGAAACATTAAGATGGGCAGCAAAACAGCCAGTGCCAAAAGTGGAGTATACCACTAGTCTTACGTATCGATTGTCCACACAGAGGGACATTAGTGTTTGGTCCCATATGCGGGTTCGTGGAGTTTGAATTTGTTTGGAGTTTTATGTTTGCTCAAGAAGGGGGTGGGGGATGGGATTCATCGCACTCGGAAATTCCATACGCACTCCACCTAAAATCTACCAGCCGGTTTATCTGGCAAAATTCGCCTAGCCTGCCCAAAATCCTATACACTTAAAAGGGGGATGGAGGGGGGAGAAGCCTATAAAACACAAAGCTGACACCACCTAGAATGATGGAAACATTAACCCATTGACTCCTGCACCCTGTCGACCAACTGCAAATCACTTAACCTTTGACTCTCTCACTCTATCCACCAGCTTCCTGCAGAAGCTGGTGGATCGGATGAGGGAGTCAAAGGGTTTGTTTTTTTTTCTTTTTCTTTTGCTTTGCTAGCGTGGTTGGCAATGCAGGACGTTGGGCAGTCAACAAGCCAGTGCAAAAGTGAAATATACCACCAGTCTTGCGTATCGATTGTCCACACACAGGAGCAGTAGTGTGTGGACCCATCTGCACGTTTGTGGACTTTGAATTTGTTTGGAGTTTTAGGTTTGCTTAAAACCTTTTGACTCCCCGCACCCTGTCCACCAGCATCCTGCATTGTCAGCCATGCTAGCCAATCCAAAACTCTTAAGCCTTTGACTTCCTCATCCTATCCACCAGCTTTCTGCAGGAATCTGGTGGATAGGAAGAGGGAGTCAAAGGGTTAATTTTTTGCAGTTGGTGGATAAGGTACGGGAGTCAAAAGATCAAGAGGGATTCATCGCACTCGGAAATTTCCATATGCACTCCACCTAAAATCTGCCAGCATTTATCTGGCCAAAATCGCCTTGCCTGCCCGAAATCCAATACACAAAGCTGACACCACCAGAACGATGGAAACATTGACCCATTGACTCCTGCACCCTGTCAACCATCTGCAAAAAAAATAACGTTTGACTCTCTCACCCTATCCACCAGCTTTCTGCAAGAAGCTGGTGGATAGGATGAGGGAGTCAAAGGGTATAGTTTTTGCATTGTTAGCGTGGTTGGTCATGGTGATCAGTAAAAAACATGAAATCCTGTCATGCAAAATGACATCAAACGGCACAACCTTGACACAGATTGATAAGTTTAAATATCTGGGAACGATCATTTCACCAGACGGCAGATGCACATCAGAAATAGCCAGCAGAATCGGCCAAGCCAAAACAGCATACAAGAAGATGAAACAGCATTCTTACCAACAAATGTCTATCAGTTAACATCAGGAAGAGAATTCTTGAATGTTATATTGAACCGATACTGTTATATGGTTGTGAGGCATGGACAGTTAACAAGCAAAGCCAGAACAAGATTAAGGCAGCCGAGATGTGGTTTCTAAGAAGAATGTTGAGAGTTTCATGGACAGCAAAGAAAACAAACGAGACAGTCTTGATGGAGGCAGATACAATGTCATTCATAAGAAAGATTAGGAAAAGACAGGCAACATTTATAGGCCATTTTATGAGAAAAGGGGAATTGGAGCACCCGGTCACAACAGGAAAGCTGAAGGGAAAGAGAGCACCAGGTAGACCCAGGGAGAAAATATTGGACGGACTTGCAGAGTGGCTGAAGACAGAGAGGGTGGAAGTGGTGTTTGAGGCAACAAGGGATAGAAACAGATGGAAGGCCATGATCGCCAACGCCATGTGGCAAGGCTTTTTATGATGATGATGATTATGATGATGATGATGATGATGATGATGATGATGATGATGAT